>JAVJIX010000015.1:11105000-11600000 GCA_036785185.1 Paratrypauchen microcephalus | reverse complement strand
GAGCTAATTACACTGAAACAACTCTGAAACTAACACACCTACCAGTTTCTGTTTGTTGGCTAGGTCTATTGAACTGCACTGAGTGTGGGGTCATACCGTCATAATGATTCAGGCCACTGATGGATGTTTTCACACCTCTAGGCCTGATCTGGCTATCCCTATTGTTTTCTTTGTTTTGATTAAAGGGACAGTGTGTAGGATTCGTGGCGCATAGGTGGTTACTAGCTATTCCACTTCCTCTTTTGGCTACGGCAGACCTCGAGGGTCACCCGGACGCGACGTACCGCCGACATCGCGCGTGCCCGCGCACGAACCGCGCACCGCTGTATACATAAAACCCGTTCACTTTTTTTTTTTCTTTTCGCATGAAAACACACAATCCCGATCATGATTCATGACAATCTACACATCAAATGAAACCTTACAGTCTCCTCTTTTTGACTATGCAATTCATTTCCCTGCAAAACAATCACTCCCCGAGCACATGGGGCTTTTATACAGAAAAGCACAAAACTTAGCTTACTTAGCTTACCTTTGAAGGCTTTGCACAGGTCAAACTCTGTATTTCATCATAAACTTGGTCTCAATCTGTCCATAAGGATCCAGCGAATAAAATCCAGTAAAACAATTTAGTCCAAAATACGTGTTATATCCATTACGATGTGTGATCCGGCAGCATGCGACCCCTCCCCCCTCCCCCTTCCCCTTCTCCCCTTCGCTCCTGGCTGCATATGGGAGCAGAGGAACGAAGGAGAGAAGGGGAAGGGGAGGGGGGAAGGGGGGAGCCATATGCAGCGCGGCTAAGCAGCTGTTAGCAGGAGCCGAGGCAAAGGATGAGCCCAAATGTCCTTCTGCGGCTCTCGTATTCAAAATGGCTGCCTCTATATGGGGAAGATCCCCCTTTTATGTGACTATATCTAAGTCCAAAAGAATACTTTGATTTCATGATGGAAGTGAAAAGGCTTGGAAAACAATGTATTTTTGAATGGGTATCTTCAATTTCAGTAATTAACAGGTAAAAATCTTACACACTGTCCCTTTAAGGTCTGAGGCTAGAGTTGTAAAAAGGAGACAGATGATGTCTGAGGCCTTCATTTCTGTTCAATGATGGATTGTCTTTTCTAGCAAAAATAGCCTCTTTAACTTCCCTCTCAAACATTTCTTTTCTCTGGCCAAGATCTGTACCTCACTGTCCTCAAGGAGTGGCCTGTGGCTTTTAGGTGGAGATGTACGGCAGACTGCGGTCCACTCTGTCGCTCTTATCTGTGTTGGTACATCCTCTTGTGAAGTGGCTTTTGTTTCTCCAATGTAGCGCTCACTGCAGTCTTCATTACACTGAATGGAGTAGACCACATTTCTTTATTTTTATTTGTGGCTCAGTGTTTTGTCCTTCGGGTGGACCAGTTTTTGTCTTAAAGTGTGTGTGGGTTTGAAATGGACTGAGATTCCATGTCCTCTGTAGTTTTTCAGAAACACCAGCCAGGTAAGGAATAGTTACACCCTTTCTCCTGGGTTGTGGTTCACTGTTGTCCTGTTTTTAGCTCTTTGTTCTATTGAAATCACATTTTGGATACCCACAAACAGAGAGGGCTTTCTCCACATGTTGTTCTTCTTTCTCCTTTCCCTCTGTGCTTGTAGGAACCACTTGGGCCCTGTGTTGTAATGTCTGAATAACTCCAAGTTTGTGCTGCAGTGGGTGGTGTGAATCAAAAAGCAGGTATTGGTGTGTGGGCTTCCTGAAGACCTCTACCTGGAGTTGCCGGTCTAAGAAAGCCAATGTGCTATCCTTGGCATCTTCATGAGTGAATTTGATGTTCAGCTCTACAGCATTAATACAGAACGTGCAGTAAATGGTTCCAAATCTTGAATTTTGATTTTAGACAAGCTATCATCAACATAACGATAACAATGTGTGGGTGAAGAATGAGGCGAATGCACTCTGTTCAAACTTTTCCATATATAAGTTAGCAATGATTGGAGACACCGGTTAGCCCATGGCACAGCAGTTTCCTCTGAATTGAAAACTGAATATGAGATTACCTAACACTATAATTTGGTAGCTTTTGAGATAGTTGTGTCCATATTATTTTGATTATTGCTACAAACATTTAATAGTCGCCTAAATTGCAGTTAAGTAAACAAATTCTGTGCTTGTAGCATCATCATGTCTCTCTATTCTTTGGGGCTTAGAGAAGATGCTAATTAGCCCTCTCATCTCCATCCTGAGGTATATTTTGGCTGAAGTGGCTACATTTTGCAACCTCTGATTCAGCTCTTTACTTTATAATGGCACATTTTGTTGTCCATAAGAGCAACGTTAAAACTTTTATCATACTGTAGTTTTCCCAGTTCATAAATACATTGAGGCTTGTTGGTTTTGTCATATTTTCTTCACAGCGCTTTTATAATCAGCAGGTGTACGTGCTGGGGAAATTAAAATATTGCTGGAGAAGGGAATAGCTATCCACTGTACAAGGTAAGGAGAGGTGCATAGTAGCTGAACAGTTTTACACAAGGAAGAGTATTGTTACTTTGAAAAATTGAGAGTTGTATTAATAAATCACATGGATTAAGTTAAAAAATAGAAAAGGAAGGAAATGCTGGCATCCTATCTGTGAATATTGAAATTGTATTCCATCTAAGTCCATTAACAGTAAATTTTGGTGTGAAATTAATGCCAGTAAGTACACTGTAAATTAACTTCACTTTTGTATTTGGCTCAAAATGTAGCATACATTTTATTGTACAGCTCTGGAAAAAAATAAGAGACCACTGCAAAATTATCGGTTCTTCAAATTTTACTACTTATAGGTATGTGTTTGGGCAAAAAACAACAACACATATTTGTTTGAGTCTATAAACTACTGACAACATTTCCCCTAAATTCCAAATAAAGTATTATTGTTTAGAGCATTTATTTGCAAAAAATGACAAATGGTCAAAATAACAAAAAAGATACATGTTTTCAGACCTCAAACAGTCCAAAAAACAAGATCAAATTCATTTTAAAACAACATAATACTAATGTTAACACTGAAGAAAAGTTCAGAAATCAATATTTGGTGCAGTAAACCTTATTTTTAATCACAGCTTTCATGCGTCTTGGCATGCTCTCCACAAGTCTTTCACATTGTTCTTGAGCGGCAAAAGGAGAAATTCAATTTGTCAACTGGACAAAGTTTATTTGCTCGAACACATTTCACAGCTCATCCAAGCTGCTTCTTCATTTCTGGCTAGAGTGCTGGTGGATGCTGCTTATAACTAGCTGCAGGGAGGAGCTAACTACAATGAAATTACTATTACTATTAAATTACTATTTTCATAGTAATCTCATTGTACAGTAGTTAGCTCTAGCTTTAATAATAATAATAATAATGAAAAAAAAACTCAGCACATGTTTTTGAAATCAAAGCAGTTAACCAATAAGCAAAAATGAACTATAGGACTTTGTACATGGACCTGTATGCCATACTTCATCATAATAATATTTTCTGACCATAACTTGACCAATTTAATACAACCAGGTTATTGAAAAGCTTATGTAAATTATTACTCACTCTGCACCTCTCTCTCCATCTCACTCTGATTTTGGGCCACTGATCTTCTGTGTGAGGTAACAGCCACATGTCTAGGTGGTGGCAGGCAGCCGCTTTATAGTCATAGTGTTCCAGACATAAATCCCATAAAGCAGATGGATAACGACTAGTTGTTTGTCGGTGTGGAAGCGAAGGTTGGTGTTTGTAGACTGTTAAATTGGGAGATTGGGAATGATCATCCACCCACGCTCTCTCTATCTACCCCTTTCATCCATATCCTCTACCAAATTTGAAAGTTTAATTTGCCTTGATTAAGAGCAATTATGATGTCTCACAGAGCGTAAAGCGCCAGAGCTGGAGACGCTGGCCCCTGAAAATGTTTGTGAGATTGAAAATGGGAGACGCGCTTCCCATCAGAATCCTAATGTGCTCCATCTAATGCACCCAAGGGAGAAGGATGTGTACTCAACAACATAAGGAACAAGGACTAACTCTGCCCACTATAGACCGGTGGAATATGCTTCCAAATTCTACACTACGTTTCAGACACCATCTTGGATCTGTCATGTATTATAGCCTATCATTTTGATTTTGCATTGTCTGTGAATTGGAAACTTAGGACGTCAAGACTTAGACTTAGAAAAACTTTATTGATCCACAAGGGAAATTATTTGGACAGTTGCTCTCGCAATATAAAGCTCTGGAAAAAAACAAAAACACAAAGCTGAGCTACTTCAGTTCTTGCACCAGGAGTGGAATAAAGTCACCCAAGAACAATGTGAAAGACTTGTGGAGAGCATGCCAAGACGCATGAAAGCTGTGATTAAAAATAAGGGTTATTGTTATTTCTGAACTCTTCTTAAGTGTAAACATTAGTATTATGTTGTTTTAAAATGAATTTGATCTTGTTTCTTTGCATCGTTTGAGGTCTGAAAACATGTATCTTTTTCGTTATTTTGACCATTTGTCATTTTCTGCAAATAAATGCTCTAAACGATAATATTTTTATTTGGAATTTGGGGGAAAAGTCGTCAGTAGTTTGTTTAGACTCAAACAAAAATGTTCCTTTTGCCCAAACACATACCTACTGTATAATTAGTAAAATCAGAAAAACTGATCATTTTGCAGTGGTCTCTTTTCTTTTTTTTTTTCCAGAGCTGTATTATAATAACAAAAATCAACAATATAAATGCTAATAATAAATTCAAAATAAGTAGCAAAAATAACAAAAAACTGGTGTCAAATAAGCCATAAATATGTAAATGTATATGTACAAGTATAAATAAAATATAGAAATATAGCAATCCAAATATATCTCTCAGCTGTATACAGGAGGTCGTAAGGAGAAACAGTGATTAGTGATTGACAGGACATAGGGTTATCTAGCACATAATGGTGAGTTGTCGTACAGTTGTATGAAGTTGTATGAATGTGCTCCTGTATCTCTCACTGTTTGAGCGGAGCTGTAAGAGCTGTTGGAGAATGAGTTCCTTTCTTCTCTGGACTTCTGTTTGTTCCTGGGCTCAGCATAGTTGGCATTTTGGATGTTAAAATGTTCTTAAAATGGAAACTGTGAACTTTATAATTGATTATTTTCATTTATAATTTTTCTTTTTGTTTTTTATTAAGCATTCATCCATCATCCTCTTACCAGGGCTGGTTCGAGGGGGCAGCGGTCTTAGCAGGGACTCCCAGTATTATTAAATGATTAACTGTCAGTCATTTTGTACATTTTCTTAATGTCAGTTATAGTAATGATTCACAATAGATGAATAAATAAATCAATGCGTGTGATTGATTGGATTATACTGAGACCCTTCTGATATTTAGCTAGTAGCATGACTGGCTTTTGGCCCAAACAAAGTAATCTTTCATCCCTTTTATTTGCACATTTTTCAACATTTTTTTCAGTGAAATTGATAGATTTAATACGTGCTACTTGGAGATCAGACTTTTTAGAGCAAGGTAGAAAAAAATATTGTGGAAGTATAAAAAATGAGTAGCATGACCCAAATTTGGCCCTACCCACAAATCTCTGAAATTAAGTCATTTATTATATTTTCCCCTCCTGCAAATGTTGTCCAGTGATGTGTAATGGAGGGCATGCCCAGAATGATGAATTCAGTCACAGCTGGGTGGACTGGACACAGAGAGAGAGAGAAAGAGAGAGAAAGAAAGGAAGGGAGGATAGGAGGGTGGGGTTGAGAGAGTGAATAAGAGAGAGGGAGAGAGAAAGAAAGAAAGGGAGAGAGGTTGGAGAAAAGGAGGGAGAGACAGAGGCAGGGTGAGGGTGAGAGAGTGAATGAGAGCGGGACAGAGAGAGACATTTCGATCTCTTCATTATTTGACAGGTGACACCAAAGTCCCCTGACATGACAATTGTGTTACCATGCTGACACAGTACTGCACACCTCATGATCTGAACTTTCAAAATTGTTTTAAATTACAGCCATATTTAATCACATTTACAGACAGGATGAGACACAACACACTGAGTGAAATATAATATGAAAGATAATGCATTAATTGTCTGGAATTAGGGTGTAGAATTGCATTTTTATATCTTATTGAATTACACATCTTTATTACTCAGAAACTGATTCTTTGCAGCTGATGTCATTAATTCCCTGGGGGCCTGAAGCTAACTGAAAGCATTACTCAAATTAGACTTAATATGAGGTTTATGGCCATGCCTGCTTGTCAAAGCCTGGTCCCGTCAGATCTCAGAAGCTAAGCAAGGCCCGTCCTGGGTAGTATTTGGATGGGAGACCACTGGGAATTCCAGGTGCCACAGTGGGGTGTCAGTAGCAAAAACTGTTGTTGTGTTTTTAGACAGGACACCCCCATTGCCTAGTATGAAAGTGGAGTGTGCGTGAGTGTTGGTGGTGATTGGCAGCCTCACTTCTGTCAGTCTGTGCAAGGGCAGCTGTGGCTACAATAGTAGCTTACCACCACCAAGTGTGGAGTGAATAAACAATGAACTGTAAAGCGCTTTAGGTGTCTTGAAAGGCGTTATATAAATGCAATGATTAATTAATAATCTGAACACAATCTGACCAGAAGGAGTTGACTTAATTGGAACTACGACGGGTGAGATGATTTGTGCTTTTAAACAATTCTCTTACATATAAAATTACAATTAGCCAACCCTCTCACTCTCATCTTTTCTTTGATGAACATCAAACTCATAAACAGATTTTTCATACAAGCATTTTTGGTATTTTGCTAATGTATTATTCAGTCACCATGGTAACTGATAAACATTCTGCCAATAAAGCAGTGTTGTATAGTAACGAAGTAATAATACTTCACTACTGTACTTAAGTACATTTTGGGAGACTTTGTACTTTACTTGAGTTTTAAAAAAAATGATAACTTTTACTTTTACTTCACTACATTTCCGAATTTAATTGCATACTTTTACTCCGATACATTTTCAATGTGCCGTTTAGTTACTCGTTACAAAAAAATCCCTCTACTGACTGCAAGGAAGTCAGGTCGTGCCTGGGCTTGTTCACTACTTGCGCATGACAATCAGCCTACACCTGCTGGTTTTAGTTTAATCAATCAACATCCCTGATGGAAGAGGAGACAGCATCCACGTCAGCTACAAATGAAGGGGGACCTGACGATGAGCATCCCTGGCCGTACTTAAACACAATGTTCTCTTACGCTGATATGAAGGATTTATATAACTTATTTTGTGCCTGCATTTACTTGCTCATAGGACGGCGTTTCATGGATATCACCAAACCCAATATCTTCGACAGTGCTCCATATTACAGTAGAATTAAGGGCCCAGTTGCAAAAAACCCTCTTCCTCCAAAAACACTCCTTCAATGGTGTTATGTATGCCTTATTTTCAGCACTGTTATAAAAAAAAAAAACAAATGTTTGGGGGGGGGTGAACATTAAAAAATACTAAATTCAGACTGCCTTTGCTTGATACTTTTACTTGTACTTTTAATTACATTACTTGAATACATTTATTTTTACATTACTTGTCATACTTAAGTACAAGAAGTTCCAGATACTTTAAGACTTTTACTCAAGTAACATTTCAGTCAGTGACTTCGACTTTTACCAAAGTCATTTTTGGGAGGGGTACCTATACTTTTACTTGAGTTTGATTTTCCAGTACTTTATACAACACTGCAATAAAGATACATGTAGAACATCCCCAGTGTGATGTCACTGCAAATTATCATTAGCTTGGAAAAACACTGCCTCTTGTGAGCGAGGCCACCTCTCCACAGATTTGTCTTGTATTTGCCCTGGTGATGAAGATAGATTTGGTTTAATGCCATACAGTGGAACATTCTAGTCAAAGCACAAATATACTTCCTCCACAGAAATCAGCTGGTGTTGTTAATTATTATGTAAACATTTTAACTTTCTTTTCTAACTGATTTCTTGTTGTAGCAAGAAAATACATCAAAATCATAAAACGCTGACTAAAAACTATAACGGGAAAAACAAAACAAAAAACAATAATAAATAAACTTACTATATTGCTCATCTCTCATACACAGATTGCCAGCCTGCTCTTGTCCCATAGGCTACGTTGTCTTGTCAGTCTAGAAAAGCTTTGTTTCTCAGTGATTATTTGTCACTTATTGGCTCTCACTGGACTGTTGTGAGTAAACCGTCAGTTCTCATTTGCCAAAGCAGGATCAATATGAAGCTTGTTACGAAAGGAATGAAGTCGCGGATGTTTGAAGTACTCCCCTTTGAGGGCTAGTAATTGATTTTAGATTCACCCAATTGCTCAGACAGGCCGAAACAATAGTCACTTTGATTATCTATTGCATTTGTATTCATTGATTTATTTTGTTGATTTTCACCCTTCCACAAACTAAGATATTATTCCCAGACAGAGTTTATCACCACTCTATTCTAATTGGGTTATACAAGTTAATGTGTGGTAGGTCTAAAAGAGATGCCTGTTCAAAGGGGCCCTCCAGCGCGTCTTAACCTCTTCAACTTTGATGTCGACTAATGATCGCAAGTCTGATCTATAGACAGTTTTTATCTGACGGGTTTCATTTAGAAGCTGTTTTTTCTCCTAGATATTTAACTCGCATAAATAAATAGTAATGAACCATCAAAACAAGAAAAGTTATGGCAGCTGTTGAGTAAAGATAAGTGGGAGAGCTTTGCCTACAGCAGGTAACTTCAAAACATCAGCGTTGGCGACTGGGAGCGAGATGTGTGTCGGTTGTTATTATCTTGGCTGGAGATGGTAGCTGCTTTGGGGTCACAAGGAATACTGGTGGACAGGTTCCCAGTTATAGTCCAATCGCCAGAGGTGGAAAGAGTGGCTAGAAATGGTATATGGGTATTATTGTGTCTTCAATATAATATCACTCCAGTTTATTGGAGGAAAACCATCCAAATCCTTCCTGAAGTAAAAGTTTATTGGTACAGAAGAGGAATTTGTCCTTTGCGTTTGACCGATCTTTAAATGCCATTGGGGCACTTCATGGAGTAGTAGTTTGATGGGGAAAACTGCAGTACCTGCAGTACTCACCCTAGAGAGGTAGTGAGTTAGCTACTTAGCCAACAACTCTTTGGACATTACTAACACAAACTTTAAAAATACTGTAAATATAATAAGAAACATACACATGGGTTTCAGAATGATGAAAAACTAGTCCCCAAAACAAGGCGTCATTGTTTATAGGTGACATGGATAGTGTTTCTACAAAATTATTCACTAAATTTAGTAACTAAAAATATTATTTTGAGTAACGTGTAGTGTTATGCAACTCGATAATCCAAAAAGTAAATGTAACTCCTCTGTACTCAGCTCTGCCAATCCACAGGCGCTCCCTGAGGAGAAGGCAGCCAGCCTGTGTTCAGCTTTTTGGCAAAGCCTCCCATTCTCCCCTTGGTGGCAGCTGCTGCTTCCAGAGGCTTGATAGGCTATTAATACCCCGGCTAATTTTACCAATCCATTCAGATTTACCGTTTTCCACTTGTCAGTGTGTTGATTAAGAGGCACATGGCCATCAGTGCCGTAGACTTAATGACATGAACAAGGGCTAATAATGCTGCAGGAGTTTAAAAGGAAGGTGCTCTGATAAAGTCACACCAGCTCAGTTCAAATGCACAACACACAAGAAATAACAGTTTGTGCTATAAAAATGTATAAATGCAAACCCTCCATCACCACAGAGGTGTCCAGTAACTATAGGATAGTTGCTCTCAAACATTGAGAATTGTTTGTATGTTTAGATACTGCAGATATTTTATTCAAACTGACTGTAGCCTATATGCTTTTCAATAAATACTTATATATATACTTATATATTTCTTCAAACAAATGTGCAAAAACAGTATTCAGTTAGTACATAATAATGAAAACAGAACCAAGGCCGCCAATCTGCGCCATCAGCCCCTCCAACCACCTCACTGACACTCACACTCATGCACACTCCACTTTCATACTAGGCAATGTGGGTGAAATGTCTTGCCTAAGGACACAATGACTTAGTTTTTGCTACTGGCACCCCCTGTGGCACCTGGAATTCCCACTCTCCCATCCAAGTACTAATCAGGCCCTCCCTTGCTTAGTTTCTGAGATCTGACGTTGACAAGCAGGTATGGCCGCAACATAGTATAGGCTTAAGACGTTTTCTTTTACATACATTTTGAGAAATAAAAATAAAATAAAATAAAAAATAAATAAACAAATAATTGTGAATTTACACAGTAGAGTTGTGGGAAAAAATGAAACATGCCATAGTTTTGTTTATGTTTTTTGATGCTCATCACTTTTATGGAAAAGTCCTTGTTGTAGTTCTTTACAGCCCTTAATTCGCTTCATTGCCCTCCAAATATTTATCATAAAATGCTTCAGGTCTGGACAAGTATGTGATAAACTGTGAGGTTATGGCGCGGGTTATGAGGCTCTGATGTTGTGGCTGCAGTTCTCCTCGGAGCCTCCAGGTGGTGCAACAACACAGGCTGTGATTTAGCACGCGCTGAAATCCTACAGCCACGAGGAGCTCAAGAGAGTTACACAAATGTTTCTTTTGTGTTTGTTAACCCTTTTAAACTGTCACGTACGAAGAGGATACCTTTTTTAAGCTGGAATCAGCGAGTCATGAAGCAGGTAACAGTCTTTACTTTATGGATGTGATGATGTGTTGAATATACAGTGTAAATAAATATTATAATTTTTGCAAGTTGCTGAATTAATTGGCTGAATCTCGTCTGCTAACAAAGAGCTCTCTTGTCGACATCAATATTAGCCAGAAAATATTGCTACTTACTTACATTTAGCCAACTGGTTCGTTGTCAGTGCCTAAATCCAACCTGCTAATATGTGGCCACCTGTCCCTTCAGCACCCATCTCATCTATTTAGATATTGATGCTAATTGCTAATTGCTAATTAACTTTGTTTATTATCAGTTCAGTTTTTCAAATCCGTGGCATTTTAAACTAGGACAGTTTTCCATTTGGAATCTTTTTACAGGCTCTACAGAGGACCTATACTAGTATGAGTGTAGACCGGATAAGGAACCCAGATCTTTCAGAGGAATCTAGAAGAGAGAACATGCAATCTCCACACAAATATAGGTCTGGGAATGAAACCTGTGGACCTCCTCCTGTGAGGTAGGAGTTATTAGCACTATTTCACACTAAATAAGCACAGTTGGTTACATTTTGAAATACGGACTCTACCGTTAAACACTAGTCTGGTTAACACCTGACCATATCACAAGTGAGATATGGGTCTGGAAACTCGCTTCGAAAAATCCCGTAGCGGAGGTGTGGTTAGCGATTGCCAACGGCCGTTTATTGGGCGTTATGAATGTCTATCATTGAGCGTATACGTAAGTCCATAGCCAATCATGTCAGTTGTCAGTTCAAACTACAAGCTTCCGTTTGTCATGTAGTACGCGTCACCGTCTTGCCACACCTCCCCCGCTCTCTGATTGGGGCCCTAAATCTGGGACTCTCGCTTGGACGAGTTTCCAGGCCGCCTTCCAGTTCGAAACGAACGGAAGCGGCCTGGGAATTCCCAGGCTAGTTAAACACATTATTGATAAAAATATCACAATGTGTTGAAACAATAGTCCAGTTTCAAAATGAATACAGTATTCTGCCAAGTGGGTAACTCTCATGTCAAAATTATTTGGTGAATCAAATATTGCAGTTATTCAGCTCATGATAATCTTAAGGATGGCCCAGTGGCATTTAAAAAAAAAAATCTTTTATTGCATTGATGGGTCAAATGAAGTGTACCTTAGCCATCACCTAATCTACGCAAAATTTACTCTTATGAGCTTTTAGCCATGTTATAATGTTGATACCTCATCATAAACATACCTGGAGTTGTTCATTCATTCATTTTCATTTGCTTTTTCTGAGTCTTCGGGTCGTGGGGGCAGCAGTCCAGACAGATCTCAGCCCAGCCCCCATGGATCCTCCTGCAGGTGGTGGGTCCACAGTAGGACGGCCATATGTCACTTGACGCAACCGGCCTTGATGTATCTTCTGTTATTGGGGCTACCAGTGTACGCAGACACTGGGGTGAGGTGGGGTTAAGTGTCTTGCCCAAGGACACAACGGCAGCACTCATCTGTGGGAGCTGGAATCGTACCACAACCTGTGGGTCAGTGGATCTGCCCGCTCTACCAACTGAGCTACTGCCGCCCCCACCTGGAGTTGTTTTTTGTTTAAAGGTCCCATGGCATGAAATTTTCACTTTCTGAGGTTTTTGAACGTTAATGTGAGCTCCCCTACCCTGTTTAGCCCCCCCCCCCCAATGGCTAAAAGTTGCGAAATGTCTAAACTGAGCATTTGCGATCCTTTTCTGCGTTTGAAAAAACCCCAGCTCAAATGGGCGATTCTGGACAAGGCACCTTATTGACGTCAGATCAAAAAAAGAAATGCAAATACAGTTCCACCATCGTCTGGATCTCCACTCCCTGTCTCTGGAAATCACGCCCAGAGAATTTGGACTGCGGAGGAGCTACGCAATGCGAAATGCGTTTTTTTATTTGCCTGGAGGCAGATGCGAGTGTTTCTAGACTCGGAAGTCCTTTACCCAACCCTCTGGACCTCTGAAACAGCAGTGGTTTAATTTTATTTTCTGTGAAAATGTGTTTTTTTTCATTGAAAAGGCTCTCCTTTCCTCCTTCGCGCTTACACACGCGGAAGTGGGGCCAGGCACAGCGCACCGCTAAAACAAGGAACCAGCGGCACATTTGCCCCACCCACTCCTCTAACCAATCTGTGTCCTTCTCATTTGCATTCAAGCAACAAGGCCCATAATGAGGTGTTCAGAGAGTTATTTTTTGACTCTGACTCTGTACATGTGTCTTTCTCATGCACTAAGTGTTGATTTTGAAGAAGGATTCATTTACAGTATTAGGGAACCATTAAGGAGCCATATAAAAGCATCAAGAAGTACCATGTCATGGGATCTTTAATTTACACATGTTTGAGAAACCTTTTATTAATCTGTCTAAATCTCCAAAGCTCAAAATGCTCTGTAACAACATGTGATGTCATAGAGTGAAGCAACTTAACAGCTACCCTTTACCTTTAGTTCAGTACAAATGAGCAATTCCAAGACTGAAATTATCCAAAAGATTTTAGTGAAGGTGTATGGAGTTTTAAACCACAGTGGAGCTTTTCCTGTATTAGCACATGCCAACACAAGGTGGGATAGTGCGTTTTCAGTTTGAGAAAAGAACTCAGCCAAAATATGCAGGTTTGTGTGTTAAACATGTGAATGAAACAAAACCCTATTGCAGGTGTGTTTGTTATGAGGACACAACATGATAACAAATCTGAAAATAGAGTAATATTGGCCCTTTAAGTTATTTTCCATTCAGTCTATACCATAAACTACTAAGTGTTCTTTTTCTCACTGTCCATGTCACATTAGCCCATATCGCTATTTTCTGATCTATGTTATAATCTTTCCTCATCACAAACATACTGTACCTGGAGTTGTGTTTCATTTCATTCACACACATTTAAAACACAGATTCTGCATTTTTAGGTTGATTTCTTCTCTCAAACAGAAAATACTCTGTTCCACCTTGTGATGTCATGTGGAAATATAGGAAGAGCTCCACTGTGTTTTTAAACTGCATACACCTTCACTAGAATCGTATGGGTGATTTCAGCCTTGGAACTGCCAATCTTTACTGAACAAAAGGTGAAAGGTAGCTGTTCACTTGAAAACTACCACTGCATGATATCACAAGGGGGAACAAAGCATTCTGAACTTTGGAGATGTAGACAGACTAATAATAAATACTTACTCAAGCATGTATGACTGAAACAAGATACAATTCTTGGTATATTTTTGATGGTGAACGATATTCTAACCTGGCTTAAACCTCACAAGAATCAATTTTGTGTAATATACAGTAGGACCTTTATCTTTACTATTAAATTCTGGTTTCAGGAAGTTGGTCACATATAGCGCTGGAAAAAAAAATCTGATATAGGTATCTTATAGGTATGTGTTTGGGCAAAGGAACATTTTTGTTTGAGTCTATAAACTACTGACAACAGTTCCCCCATATTCCAAATAAAAATATGATAATTTAGAGCATTTGCAGAAAATGACAAATGGTCAAAATAACAAAAAAGATGCATGTTTTCAGACCTCAAACGATGCAAAGAAACAAGATCAAATTCATTTTAAAACAACATAGTACTAATGTTTACACTTAAGAAGAGTTCACAAATTAATATTTGGTACAATAACCCTTATTTTTAATCACAGCTTTCATGCGTCTTGGCATTGTTCTTTGGTGACTTTATTCCACTCCTGGTGGAAGAACTGAAGTAGCTCAGCTTTGTGTTTGTGTTGGAATTCAACAGAGGCTGTAACGGAATGGCTGTAATACATGTAGAGATGCTGATTTCAGAAAAAAATGCAGTGGTGTCTTATTTTTTTTCCAGAGCTGTACTAAAGGAATGGCAATATAGACTATGTAAATTAAAGAAAACTAAGAATTAGTTTTGTTTCATGTTTTTTTTTCTTAAGTAATCGTAAAATTGGGATATACCTAGTTCTCACTCTAAAGGTATCCCTAAAACCGAATATTGTAACATCCTTATAATTGTTAACAGGGCCTATCAAATCTTCCATAGTAGCCTGCTCTTCTCAGCCTCCTGCTCAGATCCTCTGTCTGCCAGCCCAGCGGCTCCAGCGTTCAGCTCCACTAACCTGATGTGCCATGATTTGCTGCTGGTTATGCATCAGCGCTGTGGTCTCATCTCACATTCCCCTCTACAATACTGCACACTGGAATAATGAACCCAGCTCTGCTTCCCTGCCACTGTAGACCTGTATATGCCAGTGTCTGCGTACGCTGTTGTGTTTGCCATGATTGCTGCGTTTGACAATAGAGCCACGGGGAGCTCGGGGAAAGCACGACGCAGCCCAGGTTTAATTTCCTCTGTCAGATGGAGCGATAGTTACAACAAATATACGGTAAAAGGGAAGCACCGTTTTCTACCGTGGTATTGTTTACCATATGTTTTCGAATTTGCTTTTTCCATGCATAAGCAACTTTGATCTTCCAGTGTTAACTCTGAAGAATAAGAACGTGAACGCAAGTGTGTGACGTAAAACTCAACATACTATAGATGATTTTTTTTTTTGAGGAGGGGGGTTCACATGCAAGATTTTACAGTTTAATGAAAACGCATATATCTGACATGGCTGATACTTTGCAGCCGATGCCATCAACATTCCATGAGGGTGTGAAGCTAACTGTAGGCACTACTGTCTTAAGATCTGTTACTCAAGTTAGACTTAATCTGAGCTTTATTTTAAGATGGACTGACCAGAAAGAGCTGACTTGGTTTGAACTACAACAGCTGAGCTTTCACACATAAAATTACAGTTACAACAGCTTTTCAGTTAGTCACTCTCACCTTTTTGTTGAAAATCAAACTCAACAGGACCACACATGCTCATATTGATCACAGACTTCTGAAAATGCATTGTTTAAATCTATTTCCCATTTTTTTCTTGAGTTTTTGACTATCTTTTTTGTCTGTTTGCAGATATGAACATTGTGTAGAACATTGTGTAGAACACCTGTGTGATGTCACTGCAAAGTATTAATAGTCAGTGAGATCTCTTTCACCACATTTTAATACCGACATTTCTTTTTCCTTGCATAGGGATTTCATTGTAGCTCACGTACATTTTAGCATTGTCTATTGAATACTGTATAGCAGGCATGTCCAAACTATGGCCCGTGGGCCAAATGCGGCCCTCAGACAAATTTTTATTGGCCCTCAGGCTTCCAGGTGAATTGGCCCAAATTACATTGAGCAGAACTTTTGACTGCAAGTTTTTTGAAAATCTACCTTGGTAAGACAATATTTAATATTTATTGTGTCATTTTGAGGATCTTAGCATGAATAAAGGACATTTACATGTCATGACATTTACATAAACATGCAGATATTTCAATTATTCATTGTACTGAGCTCCAGTCTATGACCCTTGATCGGCCCTCTGCTTCGTCTGTGTTTAGACATGTGGCCCTTGATGAAAAAAGTTTGGGCACCCCTGCTGTAGTCTACTGAACTTTTTGGACTGTAAGGTATATAGCTACTTTATTTAACATGCTGAACTTCATATTGATGTTGAAGGCAAACAAATACTGTTTCTGATCCAAATAAGACCCGTTCAGAGCATATGATTGGTCAGAAATGCCAGACCTTTGCTATGCTTGATTGGATAGCTTGTTATTTAAAGTCCTGTTTTACACAAAATGAATTCTTGTGAGCTATCAGCCATGTTAAAATGCCGTGACCTCATCAAAAACATACCTGGAGTGTGTTTTGTTTCATTCACACGTGTTTGGATAATCCTTTGTCTACATCTCCAAAGTTCAAAAAGTCATAGTGTTAGTTTAGTTCAGTAGAAATCATTCCAATGATTATATATATTTCAGAAAATGGCATACTATGGGCCCTTTAATAGTTGTCAATGTATTTTTAGGTGATCAAACTATGTCAAATTATAGCTGATATCCCGAAGCTTCTACTTATTACAACACAGCAGCAGCTATGGAGCTCTCTACTCAATAAAGACTTTGCCTTCAAAAGAACTCGACTCACTGGCTCCTAAAGTGCCATGCAGGTTGTCAGGGCAAGAGAAGTTCAATGGGCTTTGTGCAGAACGATCAGATAGGGAGTATAGAGGAACCAAGTCACATTTCTTTCCTTGCATATGAATTAATGGTTCATACACAGTTCATTTTCTAAACAATTACTCAGCTTTTCAAACTCTACTTACTGTATCTTTCGTAAGCCACTGATTGCTCAATGATTTGGCAGGTGTTTCCAAACTTTTCAGGCTGGGAGGACCAAATAACCATGCAACTGATTTGAAACCCCCAATGCAAAACAAAATCCTTTTAGGTGATTAGAAAACATGTTTAATCAGGTGTTATTGCTGAATTGTTGTTTGACCCAATTTCACTAAAATATACCATTTTGATTAAAAATACATTTAATACAGATTAAGAATTTTCCCCACTTTGGGAATCCTGGCCTTACACTAACCAGTTTGTTAGATTTTTAAAAGATCCTATAGTTTTTTTTAGCTGTCTTGGACATGTCAGCCATAATTTCTGTTGCAAAGCGTATATTACCTGGGGAAAAAGCTCCAGACATACTCGCCTTGAAATTTGTAAACAAAAGGCCAGTAGAGGGCGCATTAAGGTGTGTGCAAATAAAATCTAAACTAAAACTCTTAAATGGAGCAATGCTACTGAACTGGAACTAAACAAATAAGAAAAACTTGTCTAATTCCGATAACAGGTATTTTATTTGGATGTGATACTGCATCTGTACCACCATTTCACTAAAGCAATCTACTTTTCCTTTTATTTTTTGCCTTAGTTTTGCGCAGAACTGACTCACCCAACATATGCCGCCTTTGTCAGCGTGTGAGTCCCTGCTCTAAATTATAATGGGGATATTACTCACGCCATCCGAGCCCAAGAAACTACAGTGTTCTGTCATTTTTATCTCTGCAGCGCATTTGCACATGGGCCTCACATGGGCTGCTGCTGCTACTGCTAAAAATGGGCATCCAAGATCTGTTCATCATGCGACAGTATAAGCAAGTAACACCACTGATTGGCTCTTCCTAGGGATATATAGTGACTGGATATGTTTGTACAGTTATAAGGTTAAGTTTTGATTTGATTTTAGAGGAATTTTACCAGAAGTGATACTGATTATAGTTGGTGAAGTCCTGGATTGGCAGTGGTTACACTTGTTTAGTCATACATGCGAGTGTGGTGATATTGACTATTACTGATTGCATTATATTATACATTTTTGAATATTACTTTTAATTTGTAAAGTTTGGGTAAGAGCTGGTCAGTCACTGGGATAGAGCGTTATTGGCAATATCCTCCATCTTGTTTGAGAGATAACAAAACCTACATAGAGATGAATTTGCTAAAACAATTTAAAAAAGCAACAGAGGAGCTGCAAAACAACCCATAGGAGACTATTTTGAAATACATTGCTTTATAACACATTTGTGAACCCTAACTCAAGTAGGTGGTGTCTTTGCCATTGGTTTAATATGAATCTAACTTAGAATTCTATATGCATAACAATTTGACAAATACAGTTTGACTTCAGCAACAGAAACAAGTTAAATGAAATGATTTGTGGTGAAATCGCAAGTGGCATTTCAGGCAATGTCCAAAATGCGACGACGCTAAAGAACAAACTAAACACCAACCGCAATGCCATCTCTTCAACTCCAAAACAACAAGAGATTATGGCATTTGTTCATAATTACTAGTATTCGATCGCTGTCTTGGGTTTAAATGATTAAAATGTTCCAAAATTGATGATCAGTGGCTTTTCCTGTCGAATTTGAGGGATGCCGTGTGACTTCTTTATGGTAATGGTGCGGTGTTTAATGCCGTCGTTAGCATGCACAGCGGCAGACGGGAGGCGCTACATTCTTTTTCACTACTTCCTCTCGGGCGGGCGGCACTGACATGCCCGCATTTGTCACATGATGGGTCGCTCAGTCAGTCACGCAAGAGTGGCACGTTTACCCGCAGCGCAAGCTTCGTATTCAGACGCCAACCTCCCCTCTGCCAATTAGACAAGCTCTGAGTAATGGAGTCACTATGAAAAACGCCACCAACTGCAGGCCTAAAAACATGAAAGATGGATGCTAGAATGTATTTTGGTTAGTATTGTTATTATTAGGGCTGTACAGTGAACCCTTGTTTATCGCGGGCGTTAGGTTCCAGAAATAGCCCGCAATGAGTGAAATCCGCGAAGTAGGACAATTTTATATTTTACAATTATTATACATGTTTTAAGGCTGAAAACGCTTCACCAGACACATTATACACCCTTCTGAGACTGGTATTAACATTTTCTCACATTTTTCTCTTGTTTAAACACTCAAACTTTTGTAGATTTTCATCAAAATATATTAATAGTGACGCGGGGGGAGACACGTGACACGCGGACACGTGCACGCGGACATGTGCGCGCGGACACGTGTGTTTGTTTTGGTACCACATATCCATGCCATGTGCGAAAGTCGAGTGGAAAGCGACCTGGATATCATTTTGGGCAAGACTCAAGCCAATCCTAACAGTGCAAAACCGCTAACAGACGCCTCTGAGCACCAGTCCTCACCAAAAGACCAGGTAAGACTAACCTGCGCTCACAAGGGTAGGTTGCATTTCACCCCGGCTCCAAAATCAGACCGCCCCGGAGTTCGGGGCATGGCTATCAATGCGTCGCCAATACTCCACAGCTCTCTAGGACGGGGTCGGGTTCGTGACGGGAAAGACCCACTGTCTCCTCTCTGCGCGCGAGTGTCCTCGCCCCGCTGCCTCCCACGGCCGCGCGGCGTCCGGGCCAGGCCTGTCCGTGTTGATTCTTGGCTCTTCCATGGTCCGACTCGCACTCTCTTCCGTGGCTCGTGCAAGTAAACAAAGGCCACACCTCCTGTCACTCAGGCGCTCTCGTGAAGGACATCAGAGACTCTGTCCCGACCACCCTGCGTGACCATCCCTGGTCTAGACCTGGTTTAGTCCTGGTTTAGACCTGGTTTAGTCCTGATTTAGACCTGGTTTAGTCCTGGTTTAGACCTGGTTTAGTCCTGGTCTAGTCTCTTAGCCAATCAACACAATGTTACACTGTAAAAAAAAGTTACACTATAAAAAAAATTGGAAAAAAAATCCGCGAAACAGCGAGGCCGCGAACAGTGAACCGCGATACAGCGAGGGTTCACTGTAGTCGACTAAAAACATGCTCTGACTGATTGCGTTGCAAATGCTCTCAAACATATTGCGTGTCTCTATGTATCTGACCCAAACCACACTCATAAGACTAACCATGCAAAAGTTCATGCAAAACCAATTGCTTATGTAGAAAAAAGTACAGTGGTACCTCACCTTACGAACGACCCAACAAACAAATTCCAAGTTACGAAACGCCTTCACGGTAAATTTTGGTCTCTAGATATGAAAGAAATCTCAAAATGCGAAATCTCAAAATTCAAATAATGCACGCTCAGCCACACACATACGCTTTTCTCAGACTGGATTTAAACTTTTCTCACATTTGTCTCTGTTTAAACACTCAAACTTTCATAGATTTTCAACAAAATGTATTAATAGTGAAGCGTGGGGGGAAGGGGGAGGGTGGAGAAGTGTGCGCGGCGGGAACACGTGTGTGATAGCGCAGCATGACCCGGCGCGGGGCTGAGAGAACGAGACCCGTGCTCAAACCGTGCCTCCTCTAAAACAGGATTAAACCAGGTCTGAACCAGGTCTGAACCAGGTCTGAACCAGGTCTGAACCAGGTCTAAACTAGGTCTAAACTAGGTCTAAACCAGGTCTAAACCAGGATTACCTGCGTTCGTTCATGCGCTCGGACTGCGTGCGGTCCCCTCCTTGCTGCGGTCCCCTCCTCGCTGCTCGCCTCAGCTGTGACTCGTGAGAAACCAGGAAATGGACCCGCACGCGGCGCTTTAATCCACCTGGTCTAGTCCTGGTTTAGTCCAGGTTTAGTCCTGGTCCAGTCCAGGTATAGACCTTGTTTAGACCTGGTTTAGTCCACGTTTACTCCTGGTCTAGTCTCTTAGCCAATCAGGACCCAGAACACAGTGTTACACTATAAAAAAAAGTTACACTATAAAAAAAAACTTGGAACGGGGCCTTGGAACGAATCAGGCTTTTTCCATTGAAATAGCTACTCAACTTATGAAAAATTTACATTACAAAACCGCTTCTGGAACAAATTAATTTCGTAAGGTGAGGTACCACTGTACTAGGAAATAGGCTGAATGTCTCTACCCACTCTTCAACCTCTTTTCACTTTTTTACGTTCTGTTCAATAATGGTTACAGTCATAAAACATATTTAAGAAAGTTATAAAAGTTGCTTCCTTGTGTGGCAAACTTTCCTTGACTTCCAACTATTCTTGCCCTACTACATCAGATTTTTTTTTTTAGGTATAACTTAAAACTATAAATACAAACAAACACACACCATATCCAGTGATTTTTATTTTTAAAGAGCCTGAAAGAACACGGCCCTTGTCCTTCATTTAAAAATCAGCAGAAAATTGTATTCAGCATTTAAATTCACATTGCATCATTACACCCCTACTTCCCAATGGTGAAAAATGACCCCAGCAAGCCACCATACTCCCTCCCTTGCAGGTAATAACCCAGAAATAACATGCAGAGATGATAGGCTAACGATATTACTGATGAAGAAGCCGGGATTATCCTTTGCTGCAACAGACTGGAAGGAGCCGGCGCGGCGTTTCGATGTAATGGCCCCGCTCCGGATAATCCTTCAGAATCAATGCAGTCAATGAGGCCACCCATACGACACTGAAATGTGAGAGGGTGTCATGGAGGCATCTGCCGGGCCCCTACATGCAATACGCAGTCATAATCATCAACTTCATTTTGTCCTCATTTGAAATGCAGAGATTTCCACTTCTTGCCCTGGCATTCATCATAGGCTTAGTTTGTAGCTTGAAGTTGTATCTCCCTGGGTGAGATGCTGGAATTCCTGTTTCAAACTTTTGTGTTTTAATTGACACTCTATAGCCGGGGAAGTGAAAGCATACCGCTAAAGGGATGAACTGTATTGTTCTGGTATAGATATTTGGCCTCTGCATTTGACCCATCCTTTAATACCGCTGTCAGGAGCAGTGGGTGATTGGAGTCTGTAGCTGGAAGGTTGATAGAAGAACAGATTTACTAACCAGCAGGTCACAACCACTTCTGATGTACACTCTAAATAGAATTTGCCATAGTCCCTGTAGATGATATACACAATATACAGCTCTGGAAAAAAATAAGAGACCACTGCATTTTTTTCTGAAATCAGCATCTCTACATGCATTACAGCCATTCCATTCCAGCATCTGTTGAATTCCAACACAAACACAAAGCTGAGCTACTTCAGTTCTTGCACCAGGAGTGGAATAAAGTCACCCAAGAACAATGTGAAAGACTTGTGGAGAACATACCAAGACGCATAAAAGCTGTGATTAAAAATAAGGGTTGCATTGTTTGAGGTGTGAAAACATGTATCCTTTGTCATTTTCTGCAAATAAATGCTCTAAACGATAATGTTTTTATTTGGAATTTGGGGGAAATGTTGTCAGTAGTTTATAGATTCAAACTAAAATGTTCCTTTTGCCCAAACACATACCTATAAGTAGTAAAATCAGAAAAACTGATAATTTTGCAGTTGTCTCTTTTTTTCTAGAGCTGTAGAATAGTTGGATGGCAGAGTAAAAAACAAAACATCTTTTAAAATTATTGCTGGGCAAGCTGTATAACGTTTCTGATGCAGGGGATGTCACCTGTTTGTCTCTGTGGAGATGTTATTGCTTTTCCTACAGTTCCTAATTAAACTTATCTATCTGTATTCAGTTACAAGTCCACAGATCTAACTTATGAGTTGGTTCTGTGGTACCATCTTCAATGAGTTTATAAAATGTCATAAAATATATCAATAAAGACGAACAGATGGCGGACCCTTCAAAGTTGCATAGTGCACCAATTGTGATTTTTAAGCCATATTATGTCATTTCCAACTCAAAACATACCCAGATTTGGGTTTTGTTTAATTCATGCATGTTTGAATAACTCTTTATTATTAGTCTGTCTACATCTCCAAAACTTAAAATGCTCTGTTCCACCTTGTGATGTCATGGGGGTAGTTTTCAGCTACCTTTGACCTTTAGTTCAGCAGAGACTGGCAATTCCATCATCAATCATCCAAATGAGTCTACTCTGGAATTTCCCCACTGTGGGACTAGACTTTAGAAAACACAATCAAGCACTTCCTGCATGCCACATGACATCACAAGGTGGAATAGTCTTTCCCATTTGAGAGGAGAACTAAAATACAGGGTTTGAATGAAACTAAATATATCTCCAGGTATGTTTGTGATGAGAAAACAACATAACACAGATCAGAAAATAGTGTAATATGGGCCCTTTTAAGTACTACATTTATGATGATTTTACAGTTGCTACTTAATAAAGAAATAATAATAATAATAATAAAGAACAAAACCAACCTGAATGCACTGATGCACTTATTTTTGGGGTAGAAGTGCACACTTGGCACATTAATTTAATTTAATTAATTTTCAAATTAATTTAGCTTATATATTGCTGAGGTGCTTTTGTGTGAGTATTTGTGTGCCTCTCTGTGAGTAAGGGATCGAGGGCCTCTTGGTATTAATAATCAAACACCCGGGTGTTCTCGGGGTGCAAAGAAATCCCTGGTTAAAAGGTGGGATTTAAGAGACTCTACAGCTCCCAGCTTGAAGCGCGCTAAAGAGGCGCAGCTACAAAGGAACTGTGTCAAGTGTGTGAAATTGCCTCTGTGGTCTCATATCAGCCAAGACTACAGCGCGCCATTAGAGTCTGTGTATGGCGTTTCATCATAGGGACACACAGGAGTGATCGGGCAGCTTACATGTGCATGCGCAGGATTTGGGTTCAGACAGATTTATTTTTATTTCTTAGCTCTTAAAATCAATATGAATAGCCCAAAGAAATGATAATAGCTTTTCACCCTTAAAAAAGTTTTTATTTGATTGCTGAGATTGTTTTTTTGATGTGCACTTCTTCAATGCACTGGCAAATAATCCAACACTGTGCAAAGTAAGAAATACTAATTGAATATCCTTTTTGCAAAACAATATTGCACTTTATTTACGTATACACTTCATTTGATATAATATTGATCACCTTGGCCATGTTTAAAGGTGCACTGTGTAACGTTTCCGGTGGTAGGTTGTCTCCTCGTCTCCATGGAAATATTATTGCTGAAATGTCCCATAGTATGGCATTAAACATGTATCTCCCAGCTACTAGGCCAAGTTGCAGGTCTGATCTGTGGATAAGTGTCCCTGCATGAATAAGAATGCAAGTATGAATGCATGTTTTTCAAGACAATAAAATCCCCTGTAATTTAATAAATGTGAGTATTACGGTATATATTTACTGAAATACTGTGGAATATTTTCTGGAAAGCAATAACATCTCCATGGATACAAGCAGGTGATGATGATGGATCCTCCCACCCAAAAAGTTACACCGTCCACCTTACGTAAACATAATCATGTCAGGGCAGTTTGTGGAGAGGAAAGGGCAAAAGTGAGCCTCCTGTGTCCTGCAGCCTGTGCACCACACCACACCATACCAAAAGAAAGAAATGGATACAGATGACAGATATTTGCCACTTTGTTTACAGTAAAAGTGATATATTTTCAGTAAAGTATGCCCTGTTTCAGTTATAGTGAATTTGAACACCTCTTTTTAACCAGTGAATGGGTTAAGGGGTAGAAATGTGACCTTAGTATTGTATAACATGGATGACGGGTTATAAGAGGTGTATATGAACACCCACTTGTATGCGACAGTGATGACACTGGAGTGGCCATTGGCAGGAGTGCGCTGTGAGCTGCTTAGACTCAAGAGCCGTGATGGAGATAAAGGACTTCTCTGGCCTCTCACTGCTGTATGCCATTTAGAGGAGAGAAGAACCCAAGCATATACAGGTCTGGGTGGGAATAGCCACACAATAAAGGGTTAGGGTTAGGGTTACACCGGATTATAACAAAAGGCTAATTTCGTCTGTTGTTCCAAAGGGCTGGAGGCACAAAAGGGCCAAACAATAGTATATTTCACTCCAACCATTGCACAGTTCCCATTGTACAGCCCAAAATATTGCACAAGCCAATCATTGCTTGATCCTCATTATTTCAGTTATTTTCGGCCGCACATTCAAGCTAACATATTTTTTCCATAGTGAAATATATGCTCTATAGGTAGACCATGCAGACACGCAGATGGCAAACCCTCCACCAGGAAAGATACATATATGTGATCAACTTTAATTGTTCGTAAGTAGCCAATGTTTAATTCCATGGTGTGAAATTGTGCACGGGTTGACCTTTTGTTTTATAGACGTCCTGTGAGAGAAAGCTTTTATTCTTTCATCCTAAAGTGTACAATACCTCCAGTGCTCAAGTCTGATTTCAAAATTGCAGAAAACACACCATTACCACAGGACACCTTTGCATAGTGACAAGGAACAAAATACAATTGCTTAGCACTATGGTTTTCAAAATACTCTTCAATTTTTGTAATATAAAAACATTGTGTTGAAAATTACACTATATTATGATAATTTGGAGATTGTAAAGGAGGTTTGAATTATTGCTTTACAGCAATTCATACATCCTGTGTTCATTAAAGGGATATGCCACCCCCAGGTCAAATTTGGGCATCTCCCCACAGTCCAGAGACTAAAACAAGTGATGAAAAGCGTTTTCCTGGTCACCCAGCCATTGTCCAAGTCTGTCAGCACTGACCGCCGCGCGCAGCTGCTGCTCCTCCGCCTTAGACTGGAGGCAACGGCACCAGAGAAAGATTTCGGCCAAAAGGAATTAATTTACTCGATGCTTTTCCCAATTACTTTCTGTGTAGTGCGCATTCATATCGAGTGCAAATAAATGTGCAAATCAACACGGAGAACTTGCCTTGGTCATTTTGGGTGGGAACTATTTTTCAGTGCGGAAAAAGACAGACGAAGCACGCACCACGCGGACAGGGGAATCCCTGTTTACGCACCAGAAAGGGAGTTCCACCGGTGCGTGCTTCGTCTTTCTTTTTCCGCACTGAAAAATAGTTCTCACCCAAAATGACCAAGTCAAGCTCTCCGTGTTGATTTGCACATTTATTTGCACTCGATATGAATGCGCACTACACAGAAAGTAATTGGGAAAAGCATCGAGCAAATTAATTCCTTTTGGCCGAAATCTTTCTCTGGCGACGTTAGACTCCAGTCTAACGCGGAGGAGCAGCAGCTCGCGCGGCGGTCAGTGCTAACAGACTCGGACAATGGCTGGGTGACCAGGAAAATGCTTTTCATCACTTGTTTTAGACTCTGGACTGTGGGGAGATGCCCAAATTTGACCTGGGGGTGGCATATCCCTTTAAGTGTTTTTTTTCCCATTGTGATATCAAAACCTTTTTCTTTGTATCAATATGAAGTTTGATATTTTAGCATCTACTTAATAATGTTGGTACACACTTCATTCTAACGGAGCTTCTGGTACTATTCATTTTCACTAAGCAACCAACAAAATCTTCTACTGTAAGTACTACTTCTGCCACTACTATATATATATATATATATATATATATATATATATATATATATATATATATATATATATATATATATATATATATATATTATACCAAAAACATAACTAATTCCCCATAACTACTACTGCTATTTTCTACTACTACTAATGCTACTACTACTGCTACTACAACTACTACTGCTACTACCACTATAGCACTTCTTTACTTTGCAGTAATATGAAATAGTTATAGATTTTTACAGACCATTCAAAACCATTGAACCTCACCTTGCTGAGTAGTTGCCATGTGCGCTGACAGCAGTGCTCCACTTTCCCCGCACATGCTATGCTCATGTGATGATGCATTTGGGGCCTGGAAAACGCCTTGAGCATTGTTAAGCTCTCGGTGTGTTTAAAAAGGAGGCCACCTAAGAGGAACCATTACATGTAGTATTTTCACAGATTTTTGACAAAGATTTTCCAAGAACTGCATCTCCACAAAACCTGGGCTCATGCTGAGGAGACGTGTAGAGGCATCTTCAGCCTGTTTCTGAGTGATGCGTGCACCTGTTGTCTCTCCTGTATTCACATTTTAAGGTGACTGTTGAGATTGTCGATTGCTCCAGTTGGGAACTTCTTGTTTTTCTTGTTTTTCTTTTGACAGTAAAATCTGGGGGGGGAAAAAACACACAACTTTGAGTTCAGTTTCTAGGAATTGATCACATGTATTGACACAAAATCAAGTCTACCCAAGGACTAAACTGCTCCAACTAGTGTGAATGCTGCCATACTATTGTTATGACCATGTGCTGAAAGATTTTTTGGCATTTCAGAACTTTCTTTGATGAAAAGGTGAATCTTGAAATATCATATTAATGTTGCATATGTTTCACTCTGTTAATTCCTTTAGCAAAGAAAGCTTCAACTGCAACAATCCAAATTTGTGTATATAAAATAAAGGGTTTTATGCATTTAAGATGAACGCTAGTAGAAAAGTAGATCGTTGATTTGCTATAAAAGTATACACATTTCAACAAGTATCCATATACAGAAAAAAAACAAAACCAAACAGAAGTATTAAAAGGGCCCATATAACATATCTGGAGTTGTGTTTCGTTTAATTCACATATGTATGTTTAAAACACAAACCATATATATTTAGTGTGAGTTATTCTCCTAATTCAGGAAATGCTGCACTGTGTTTTAAAACTCCATACATCTTCACTAGAATTATTTGGATGAACAAAACTCTTTAAAGTCTACTGAACAAAAGGTAAAAGGTCAAAGGTAGCTGTTGACTTGAAAACTACTGCTTCATGGCATCACAAGGTGGAAGAGAACATTTTGACCTTTGGAGATGTAGACACACTAAAGGGTTACTCAAACATTTATGAATGAAACACAATACAACTCCAGTGACCTTTTTAAAGAAGCAACAACATGCAAATTACACTCAATTGTCCAAACATGTTTCTTTTTAAATTATCATTGTTTGGTGCCAACAATCACAGTGCCACCATATGTGTGTCTTATGACTTATAAGGCTATGACTATTTACTTGAAGAGGCTATACAATCACCCAGTACTACATGTACTACAACTCCTTGCTTTTTTCTTTTTAAAATTACTGCGGTAAATTCCTAAGCCCTGTCATTCCTAGTACTCTTTCAGCTACATGACTTATTTCTAACCCATCTTATTCCCACAGGTCTCTGTGTCAACAAACATGCCTGAGATGTCCCTGACCGTCGCCTGCGTGGTGTTTGTAATTGATCCTGGATTTGCCAAGTGAAAGGTTACCCTCCCTACACACACACGCACACACGCACACACGCACACACACAGCCTATGCTGCCATCGTATCGGCTGTGATCTGCTTTCTGTTGTCCAAGAATCCACAGATAAATACAGAAAAGATGGAAAAGCTACTTATTTATTCCACTGACATTTCACCAGCCCAAGTCAGAGTTGTCCACCGGCTATAATACAATTCTATAGTGCATTTTCTGAAAGCCTTAAGTGCATAAATGTTTTTATTTTTGTCTGTCCAGCGTATTCATGAGATATCAGCCAACAGAATACCCATATTGCCAGAACATGTTGGGCAATAATAAAGATAAAAATTTCTAGTATTTCTTTTTATTTTAGGGGAAATAAATTTGCCAGCCATACATTTTTGCATTCCCATATATCTAACTATACTGAGTAGTGCATGTACTTCTGTAGTAGACCACCTCCTCTGCTCCTTCCTTAACCTGAAGCCCCCTCCCCCTTTTCTCACCATAATATAGTTTTCATCTCACCTCAGAGATTAAAGTCATCTCTCCCAGTGCACTGTGGCAAACGCCATTTTGAGAATGAAATTGGTTACATCAATAGTGGCGCTATCACCTTGGCTATTGCCTTCCCTTTATATTCCTCCAGTGGAACGTGACTGACCCTCCCAATCCCCCTCTCCCCCAAACACACACACACGCACACACGCACGCACACACACACACACACACACACACACACACACACACACACACACACACACACACACACACACACACACACCTACACAAAAACACTGTAGTCAGCATCAACAGTTGTTCTGGCCTTGTCTGACTGGAAACAGTGGTGTGACAGGAAATTCAAGGTGATTTTAATTTGTGTGAGCAAGGTCACCTCTCCACAGATCTTATCTGTAACTTGGCCCTGTTGGTGGCCCCTGCTTGTAGGCCTGTCACGATAATTACTATATTGACTTATCATTCAATATGAAAGCTAGAACAATATACTTTGGGGCTCAGCATTATCGTGTGTACAATTTCTTCGCAACAGTGGGGAGATTTTTATATAATAATGTAATTTATTTAAATTAATTTTATAATAATGATTTGAGCTGTAGAGTACAATAAATAACATCTATCACCAATTATTAGTTCATTCTGCTATTTATTTGTCCTTGCCTCAAGTGGAGGAGTTCAAGTACAGCTCTGGAAAAAAATAAGAGACTAGGGCTGGGTGGTATACTGGTTCATACCGAATACCGTTTTTTTTTTTTTTTTTTTTAATGATATGAATTTACAACCATTTTACAACCATATTCTGTAAATGTTGTCGGGCTAAAGTTGTAGCTGCAGGAGGCAACACAAGCAATTTGCTTCACAACCTCTGTCACAAACATGTCCTGGAATATGAAGAATGCATGAAACTAAGATCTGCATCCTCTTCCACGTCTGCAGGGAACGTTCAAGTTGGCACTACAACACAAAATGCGACTCAGACGTCACTCAAACACGCGTTTGCTAAGGGGACTGCTTATGACAAGAAAAGCAAATGGTGGAACAATATTACCAACGCTGTTACTATCCACTTCGCCAAAGACATGGTACCACTTAGTCCTGTTGAGAAAGGAGCTTCAAGGAGATGATTAAAGCACTGAACCCAGATATGTTTTACCAAGTCGAATTTACTGCAGTAATTATTCTCTAAATTATTAGGAAATTGGGTTAACACTAGTCATGTATGGAAAAAAAAAAAAAAAAGTCAAATACTGTGACACCGGTATCATTTTGAAAAATACTGTATCAATTTTTGGTCATACCGCCCAGCTCTAGTTTAGAGTATTTATTTGCAGAAAATGACAAATGGTCAAAATAACACAAAAGATGTTTTCAGACCTCAAACAATGCAAAGAAACTCAACATACAGTAATACTAATGTTTACACTTAAGAAGAGTTCAGAAATCAATATTTGGTGCAATAACCCTTATTTTTAATCACAGCTTTCATGCGTCTTGGCATGCTCTCCACAAGTCTTTCACGTTGTTCTTGGGTGACTTTATTCCACTCCTGGTGTAAGAACTGAAGTAGCTCAGCTTTGTGTTTGTGTTGGAATTCAACAGATGCTGGAATGGAATGGCTGTAATACATGTAGAGATGCTGATTTCAGAAAAAATTGCAGTGGTCTCTTATTTTTTTCCAGAGCTGTATCTTGGGGTCTTGTTCACGAGTGAGGGGAGGATGGAGCGTGAGATTGACAAGACAATCGGTGCAGCGTCGGCAGTGATGCGGTCGCTGTACCGGACCGTTGTGTTGAAGAGGGAGCTGAGCCAAAAGGCAAAGCTCTCAATTTACCGGTCAATCTATGTTCCTCCCCTCACCTATGGTCATGAGCTCTGGGTAATGACCGAAAGGACACGGTCGCGGATACAAGTGGCCGAAATGAGTTTCCTCCGCAGAGTGGCTGGGCGCACCCTCCTTAGAGATAGGGTGAGGAGCTCAGTCACACGGGAGGGGCTCGGAGTAGAGCCACTGCTTCTCCACGTCGAGAGGAGCCAGCTGAGGTGGCTCGGGCATCTGTTCCGGATGCCTCCTGGACGCCTCCCTCGGGAGGTGTTCCGGGCATGTCCCACTGGCAGGAGGCCCCGAGGAAGACCCAGGACACGCTGGAGGGACTATGTCTTCCGACTGGCCTGGGAACACCTTGGGGTCCCACCGGAGGAGCTGGACAAAGTGTCTGGGGTGAAGGAAGTCTGGGAGTCCCTGACTGTTGCCCCTGCGACCCGGCCCCGGATAAATGGAAGAAAATGGATGGATGCTATTTATTTGTTCTAACATTTGCTTTTTAATGATCAGGAATCAGGAGGAATCAGGAAGGTTTTTATTGCCATATGAGTGAACAGGTTCACAACATTAGGAACTTTCTTCGATACCTGGAGCAGACAGACACTCCGAGCACCAGGGCTGCCATTCGCGGCGCCAACTTGGTTACAACAAAGTCGAAAAAAAGATGCAGACAATTTTACAACATGTAATGACAGAAAAAATTGGAGAGGTAAACATACGGTGATATTGTCTATTTAAAAAATAGATTTACTGGGATTATCTTACTTTGTGTCAGTGGCATAAAGTAGTTTCAGTGTGATCAAAGCAAGTTGCATAGTGCACCTTTAATTAGTTAATTTAATTCCATTACATTTTTAGAAATAAATACATTTCACTTCATTTTTGTTTTTGTTTCACTTTTTACTTCATCATTACAAATTTCTAGTCAGCATCCAGTTGTTCTGGTCATGTCTGATGGAGAACAGTGGGGTGACAGGAAAAGCAGGGCGATTTTCATGTATTTTTTGATGGTTTGCTGACAGTAGCTTAGTCCCAACTAGGGCCTGAGTACTTGAGACAAATACACTGTACCAGCAGAGAGAGAGAGAGAGCGAGAGAGAGAGAGAGAGAAAGAGAGAGAGAGAGAGAGAGAGAGAGAGAGAGAGAGAGAGAGGGAGAAGTCATGGACAAGCGCTTTATAATATCTGGTTACTGTGGATCGATTGTGATATGCTGTGTCAAAGGCCCACCCGCCGCTAAATGGACAGGTCAGAGAAGTGCCCCCGGAGACTCTACAAACAACGCCATCACAGGTTTTGTCACTTCATTTAACGTCTTAGTTAGGGACACAGTAGCAGGTACATGACAGGCTACATTTTTCAAACCGGTCTTTCCTCAAGGCTGACAAAACTAGATTTCTTTGGAGTTCAAATCATAGACTGTATAAAGAAGTGGACTGAGGGAGTGTGACGTCACCCACAGCTGTCGGCTGCAGTCAAATGAAGTTCACTTAGGCTAGAAGTTATAGGGCCAAATTAAGAGTAGGAATTGATTTACCGACAAAATGGCGAAAAATAAAAACACCAGGATCATGTAGAGCAGGTTAACATTCAAGACCAAAATGAGGAGCATGACAGCAGTGGTTACGGAGAGTGAGGCAATGTTTTTTCAAGAGAAGTGCACCCATGCTCTTCCTTTTTTTTCCTTTCTTTTTTTTCCTTCAAAATTTGTGATTTTTGTTTTTTTGCAAAATGTGCTAGTTGAGATCATGAAGAAGCCACTCCATGTTTCAGATAACAGCACTGGTTGCTTTAAAAGCATACATTTTGTCTTTGAAATTGGCTAGTTTTTGGGAAAGAATCGGGCCATGCGTAAATGATAATAATTGCGGCACGGTGGCTGAGTGACTAGCACTCGTGCTTCACAGCAAGAAGGTTCCGGGTTCGATCCCTGGGTTGCCCAGGCCTTTCCGTGTGTGTGCTGTGTGGAGTTTGCATGCATGGTCTGGGTTCAATCCCTGGGTCACCCGAGCCTTTCTGTGTGGAGTTTGCATGTTCTCCCCGTGTCTGGGTGGGTTTCCTCCGGGCACTCTGGTTTCCCCCACCAACCCAAAACATGCTCCAGGTAAAATCCTCCAGCTGAGGTCCTGACCAAGCCGAAGCAAGAAGATCATGGAGATGGTCCCCGGGCGCAGTAATGTGCTGCCCACTGCTCCTAATAACAGGATGGGTTAAATGCAGAGAAGAATTTCTCCAGTGTGAGATCAATAAAGTCACTTCTTATAATTACCATACTGGTGCTACTGGCCATTCACGAGACAATTGGCGCGCTTTTATTTTCTTTCTTCCAAGCTGCGTTGCTGCATGTAAAGATGTAATGTATTGCGGATGAACTTAATCGTGGCTGTTTTTACTGGATGCCGATCTGGCTGCCTTGCACAGAGGAGTGGGATCGTTGCTAGTAACATTTGAAGAGGATAAAGACAGTGAAATGGAGAAAATCCATAACTTTGACTAAATGCTACGTAAGAAGGAAGGAGAACTCTCTCCTCGGGACACGTTCAGCCAGAAACTTTCTCCGGAGCTTATGTACAGAATGCGATTGGATTCTTTAGCTGCCGAAAGACAGTGGCAGTATACGTGAATAACTGGATTACGAAGCAAACAGACGTAACATCGGACAAGACCAACAGAAAGCCTATCTACAGTCTATGGTTCAAATACACGATAAAGATCATTCTTGTAGTAGTAGATATGAAAGTCTAATATTGTGATATATGTCACATGGGCACTGTAACCACCATATGGTAATTGTATAGTAACTATAGAAGACATGATTATTGAAAAGATTAATTCATTCAAACTACTGTTTATTTGTGTGAAAAAATATGATGCGATAATAATAAATAAAAACAAAGTATAAGCATCTAGGTTTTCCTTAGTATCAAAAGTTTGTAAGGTTTGTTCTGATGAGGAAAGGACATTATAACCTTGATTAGAAAATAGCATAATATTGGCCCTTTAAATTTCATCAGTGATCAAAGATCAAGATCAAACGGCAGAGGCTTTTTCCTCATTACAGCTTGGACGCTGCTCCAAACGATTGCTTTTTACTCCTCTTCTTCCACTCAACACAAGAGCGGCCGTGTGAGTCAGCCAACCAGACGGAAAACCCAAAAGAAATCAGTAGCGATTTGCACAAAGACTTGGCTGGGTGGGACACATTTGCCTGGTGACATTTCCAGAAAAGCATCGCTCAGAAGCCAATGTGGTTTAATGTACCTTTAGCCTTTCGTCCCATTGATTGGGTCATTGGTTAATATATCGGATTGTGGTGTGTTTCATCCGCTCAATAGTCACTTTTGTATGAGCCTGTATAGATTGAATTTCGAGGCTGCTTCATCCTCATGCTACTTGTGAATCAGAAAAGTGCGTTTTGTTCAGTTTGTGTCTGAGGTGAAGTAACAGTGTGAAGAAGATTTTTTTGTATAAAATATGCGTATGTGTGGGTGATAAAGTGGAACGGTGGTTAAGACTGGTCATGGGCTTTACTCTCATTTGCATTTTCTCTGTGTCTGAAGGAAAAAGGAGAGTCTTAACAATAATAATGTTGCTTAAATTGATCTTGCTTTTAATAGATTTTGCGTTGGAAGTCCCTTAAAACTTACAACACTAAAAAAAGAAAATAATCTTCTGAAACTGCAGTAATATTTTCACACCTGATCAAAATATGTAACTGTCCACCACCTGCCTGTTGCCGTGGAATCACCACAGTTCACAGTAATGTTTTTTTTTACTATGGAACATTCCAGGCAGAGCAATAACATCTCAAAGTGGACAAGCAGGGGGCAGAACCTTCACCAGAAATGTTACATAGTGCACCTTTAATTCAAGCTACTGTATTTTTTTACTTAACCCCCCTCTGATTTTTACACAATGTTGTTGAACATGTAGCTTTCAATAACAAGTTCATATAGGCAGAATAAAAACACAGGTATAATTAATTAAACTGAACGTTTGTTATTTATTTAATTTATTTTAATGATATTAATAACATTGATTTGACGCAATAATATATTTCAGCTTTTGTTTGTTTACCTTACCCTAACTCTACAAAAATACCTTTGATGCCTTAAATCAATATTTGCTAATAATAAAAAAAACACCTCTCTACAGTTTGAAATTGAATTTTTTGGGGAAAGAAATATGAAAGCGAAGCAGTCATTGACGCTTGAAGCTAATTTTCAGTTTACATGCAACTGGTCATTAGGTTGCGGCTCTGTGGAAGGCAAAGGTCAATAATTGCGTCTGTAGGAAAAATCTTTTAACCAAACGGTGGAAGCCTTTTATGTGGCACTGTTAAGTAGAAAGTCCCCTGTAATTGCATTAGTTGTTTGGGATTGCCTCGATGAAAAATGGGCCCTGCCATGATTACTTCTCTGCTGTCTACGGGAGCACTGGCCGTCACCAAAGACTTTTAATTTTTATTCATGGCGTGTTCCCCTTAAGCAAAGCAGTGTTTAACCACTGCTTTCTTTGTTTAAAACTACCGTATCACCTATCAATTTCCATAAAAAGACATTTACCTTATGAAGCAAGTGGACTGAAAAAATTTCTTGGTTCTTGAAGTTAATTTGATTTAGGTGAGTGTGGTTGTATTTAAATGGTCTTGTGTATTTTAGATCGAAAAGAAATCAAAATTTGCTGTGTAGAAGTGGCGATTAATGAACATAATTTGTCCAAAACACAATAAGGGATTATCTTATACTGCTAAGAATGTATACAATAAGCACTTACTATAGAGCCTGCTTTGGAAATATGTGTCTGGTATTAGGTTTCATAAATGTTAATAAATACATAATATTGTCACTGCTCAAATCTATTTATCCATTCATTCATTCATTCATATAGCGCTTTTCCACTTTCAGAGCACTCAAAGCACTATACATCATTGAACCACTGATACTTTCACTCACACATTCATACACTAATGTGCACAGACACTAGAGTGTGTCCTGTGTGTCCTGTCCAGTGTCTCGTCCAAGGACATAATGATAGTATTAATCTGTGGGAGCTGGAAACACACTGCTCTACCAATTGAGCTACTGTCACCCATTCATTCTTAATTTGCCTGACTGATTTGCTCTAGCTCCAAGCCTGGATAACTGGAGATAAAGTTTATGCCAAATCACTATGCACATGTCTTGTTCCAAAAATAAACAAGATACATGACTATCCAAAGCTACTGGAATATCATCCAAATGTTTAATACAGTTGTACAAAGTTGTCTCAGTTAAAACCGCTGCAGGATGTGGAAGTGACAGTGAGTATTAATCAAATCTGACTCGTGTTTTAACTTTCCAAATGATTCTTACATTTTGCCAGTCATGTTGGTTGGAGCGTGTCAATGGGCCATCTATCCCTCTGCATCTACAGCTCTGGAGACCCTGATGTGTGCCCTGCAGTGACTGAACCACCTGGCATCTCTCTAGCGCCCCCCGGCTGGCGAGGATGGTGGTTAACAGCTGCCAGATCTTCCAGTGAGATCCTCTCCATCGCACTGTGTTGGCAGGTACTGCACAGGAATTGTTCATGACAACTTTGGATTTATTTACTTCTAATCTTGGACCTTAAAGTTTAGGAGCAGAAGAAACTACTTATGTCGAAGTATTATTTAGTTAAATAATGTACCAAAGTTTTGACAGAAAACAGCATTACACACTTACTATGTAGAAATTATATATTCCCATACAGCACCATTAATGACAGTACTTCTATACAGCTATATTACTACGGCAACTACTACCACTCTACTTATGTGACTACTGCTCCACTACTTTCATTGCTAATAGGGATGCACAAATGTAGCCTTTTCTGTTCAGATACCTGAGAGATTGAAAATTGAATTTATTTCCTTTAAACACATACAGCATATGGTAAAAAAAATATCCAAATGTGTTATTTTTCATTTAAAGTAATAGGAGAGCAGCTTTGTAAACATACGGGTTTAATATTATGCGCTATTTTGTGCTAGCATTGTTCAGTAAATTGTCCTATTACACCAATTTATAGACCAAAATAGATACTGTTTAAACCGATATCCAATCCACCAAATTTTTCAATATTGGAGCTGATATTTGATGCCCATTTTGTATCGGTGCCTCCCTAATTGCTAATGACAAAAGGGTTTCAAAAAGTACTCTACTGTCCTATGTCTTCAAGTTTGGATTGTCTCATCTCTCAGCATCTCGCCTTATTCTGTGACTAATGTAAAAAAGTTGAGCCATATCCATAGTTTTGGTTTGAAAGTTTTTTGAGTAACTTTCCGCCTCAAGTTAACATTTACTTGTGCTACTACTGTATTTATGTGTACCTGCTCAACTTTAACAGAGTAAAGTGTTTGGAGTCAGCGGTTATTTGTTGGGCTGGTGAGAAATACATGTCTGTACCAAATGTATAGGTGTAAGTGGAAAAGCAGCAGTGTGCCTCACTGGTAATTGCTCTTTAAGCTTGCCAAAGCAGAATGCTGCTCATTCAGATGAATCCTGACGCCTTTGAAGGGAGCGCCAGGGTCTCTGAGAAGGGTGGGAGTGGATTTAACTAGATGTTTGGACGCAGTTTGCACTTAAAGCAGGTGTTTCGGGATGGCAGTTTTTTCTCTCTCTCCTTTTCGCTGAGTTCATTAGCGAGGCAGGCAAAGGTACACCTGAGAACGAAGCCAAGGAGCCAACCAACCATGGGGCTCAATAAACGCACATTTTGGAGCTACACACACAATCATGTCCATTCTGACATTAAACACTTCAGACCAAGTCCACTGAGTGCTGCACTTCTACACTTTTTGTTTGTTCATCATGTTGATAGCAGTCGTTGGAAGGCATCTGAACTGGCTGGGCGCCATTTCAACAGTTTTCTGACCACTGATTCAGGTCTAGGTTTGGCCTTTTCCTATATTTGTTGTGACTAGAAATATTTGTGTTTTAAAATCAAAATAAGAAGAATGGAAAGTGAATAACTAAACTAACATGAATAACATAGACTTTAGGATGCTTTAGAGTTCCAATATGGAACTCTGACTGGAACTAATTTGGAACTCTAAAGCATCCTAAAATCTATGTTATTCTTGTTAGTTTAGTTATTCACTTTTCATTCTCCTTATTTTGATTTTAAAACACAAATGTTAACCGCTTTATATGCAAAAGTCTATAGCCATACTTTAAAATGTAGAAATTATTCAAAGCAAACTTCTGTGCTTTGTATCCTACCAGCTAATCATACCAGCGTAATGGAACACAAAGTCAAAGTCAAGTCAAAGTGTACTTTATTGTCATTTCGCTATGTAACAGGCATTACACAGAGGACTGAAATTGCGTTTCACCAGACACTAAATGTGCAGTTTAAACTAAAAGCACGCACACAAACACACGCACACACACGCACACAAACACGCACGCAAACAGACAGCTACACTCATGGACATGAAGTGTATACAGACGTCAACAATAAATAAGACATAAGACATACAGGTAAGACATAAGACAGACATACAGGTAAACATATGGCAACAAGAAGGAAAGTTCGAGGTAGACCCTACTTAGTATCTGGTGTAGGTAAAAATGAAATGTGCAGTATGTAAGGTACAATTTGTAAAGTGCAAGAGTGCTGAAGCACTCAGTAACATGTTCATGGAATCGGGAGCTGGTGTGGCTGCTGCCGTACAGGGCGCCACCGTCTTAAAAGATACACACTGGACACACACTGGACACTTCAGAATATTGGACTGCCATGTGTCATCTCCATATCCTAGGAGATGGGGAGATCAGGGGCCTGTGTTAATAGTGTTAATGTGTGTTAATAATGGTAAACGTTTTCAATATGTGAAATTTAAAACTGAGAACATTTTAGATTGTCTTTCAGTTTTATGTACCATACAAAGCTAACATATTTAAGAAAAGGGTGATCCACACCCAGCAGTCTCCCCAGTGTCTCTGGGCTGGTCAGTGCAGACAGCTTTGCTCACTGAGGTTTGCTGTATCAGTGGTGAGAGAGTGATGCTGCTACCTTGAGCTTCCATTACTTTGTTTTTAATGGCCTCCATTACTGAACTTCCCCTTCTGTCATTTTATTGGCTACATTAACCGACTGCATTTGTTTGTCTCTGGTGCTTTTGCAAATGATTATTACTTTCTGCCCTTGTTAGCTTTGTGTGTTTCAGCAAAATATGTCCTCAGACTAAAAATGGAAAATGTTTTTATTCATATTTTCGTATCTTGTTAATAGAAACTATGTTTGGCGCACATCCACATGCTAGCACAAGCACAGCTACCCTTTGAGAGTCAATTCAGCTGCAACTAAGGGAGATAAATAGTATTTTCTATGCAACATTTATTTAGTGGGATCTAAAACAACCAACCTGACAAGCTAAATTATGATTTTGTTCATATTTAAATGGTTGCTAATGCTAATCTTTATTTGAGAGACAAATTTGTGACGTTTTTCACAGCACTAGGAGATGGTTTCTTTGTTTGGGAAGGACTTTATAGAGACCGATGGCTTTGGTTAATCAAAATTACTTCTGTGAGCTTTTAACTATGTTAGAATGCTGTTACCTCCTCAAAAACATAGCTTGTGTTTTGTTTCATTCACACATGTTTGAGTAATTTTTAGTATTAGTCTGTCTACATCTCCAAAGCTGAAAATGCTCTGCTTCACCTTGCAGTGCCATGTAGTGGCATTTTCAATTTAACAGCTACCTTTTACCTTTTTGTTCAGTAGAAATGGGAAATTCCAGGTCTGAAATGATCCAATTGACGTTTGTGAAGCTGTACAGAGTTTAAAAACACAGTGGAGCACTTCCTGTGTTACCACATGACATCACAAGGTGCAACAGTGTTTTTTTTGTTTGTTTGCGAGAAGAATTCAACTATGCAGGGTGTGTGTTTGTGTGTTTGTGTAAACATGTGAATGAAACAAAACACAACTCTAGGTATGTTTGTGATGAAGAAACAACATGGATCAGAAAATACGGGATATGGCCCTCTCATCTGCATAAAATTCAGAGATATGAAATGTGCCATACTGTGGAACATTCTATGCAAAGCAATAATATCTGTATAGGAGACAAGCTGGTTTCGAACATTCACCATAAAAGTTACATAGTTTTAATTTTTTTTAAGGGATAGTGAGGTTTTTTTTAAATATTTTTTTATGTTAATCTGTATGGGTTTCCTTCTAAAAGTTACGTGAGGTAAGACTGGCTTACCTCTGACAGTTTCCGCTCAGCCCGGTTCTGCTCGCGTTCTAGAGCTCACATAAGTAGGTCTGGTAAGTTCGCAGGGACAGTTAAAGGAAAATTAACGTTTTTTTACAATCTGAGCCTTCTTTCGGCAATAAAACAAGTAGTTTTACTCACCCATAGCAGTTTGCTGTCAATTGGAGCAGATCGCAGAACTTATGTTGAGCCGTTCTGTTCTACCAATGATCCTGTATCCGTTAGCGTGAGTGCTCGGGGCATTACTTTGCGGTGTCCAAATAACACAAACTTTAGCACTTTTCAAATCACAGAAGATCGCTGTGCCAGGGTAGACTTTTAGTGGATTCCAAAACGGCCTGAAACCCGATATCCAGCTATAGTTTCATTTGATGACGTCATCAGAGAGGACAGTGCGCATGCGTGAACTCAGCTGTTTTGTGTAAACAGCTAGTCTGAAAGAAGCTAACACCACTCTGAACTTTACTTTTCTGTTTCGATATCGGGTTTCAGGCCGTTTTGGAATCTACTAAAAGTCTACTCTGACACAGCGATCTTCTGTGATTTGAAAAGTGCTAAATTTGTGTTATTTGGACACCGCAAAGTAATGCCCCGAGCACTCACGCTAACGGATACAGGATCATTGGTAGAACAGAACGGCTCAACATAAGTTCTGCGATACTGCTCCAATTGACACCAAACTGCTATGGGTGAGTAAAACTACTTGTTTTATTGCCGAAAGAAGGCTCAGATTGTAAAAAAACGTAAATTTTCCTTTAATAAAGCTTCTCAAAACAAAACATTTGTCTGAAAGGTGATATATTTGTGTCCCAGTTGTCCACGAAAAATCCAGCTGCGTAGTTCGCATTCGCATATCTCGTCTCGATTCGTATCACTGCACGCCTATTACTTATTATTATTAGCCTGTTAACCTTTAGCGGAAGTGTAAGGGGAAGTTTACTAGTGAAGAGGCAATAGAGATAACGTGGGCGCATTGATACGAATCTAGAGAGACAATATGCGAATGCTAACTACGCTGCTGGATTTTTGAACTGTTTGGGATGCAAATATATCACCTTTCGGACAAATGTTTTGTTTTGAGAAGAAAAACAAGCTTTATTAACTGTCCCCGCAAACTTACCGGACCTACTTATGTGAGCTCTAGAACGGGAGCAGAACCGGGCTGAGCCGAAACTGTCAGAAGTAAGCCAGTCTTACAGCACGTAACTTTTAGAAGGAAACCCATACAGATTAACGACAAAAAATATGCACTATCCCTTTAATGTAGTCTATTCCATTATTGGTATGATTTAGTTCCCATAATGTAACTTCTGAACTTTTTAACTTTAGGCTCTCACAGAATCCAGTTTGACCTGCCAGATTCAGTAGCACCTTGGCTTTTGAGAAACTGCTTGCTGGGATATTGATAGCTGCAGAAATGGTTGGAGTGAGGAAGGATGTTAATTACAAATGTTTCCAAGTGGGATCAGTGTAAAATCCCTGCTGTGACGGAGCCTAGTCTCCCTCTGAGGATTTGTGTCAGTGCACCCAACAGGCCTAGTACAGTGGAGTCATGGAGAGGACAGGGGGAGCTAATACACACTATATGCTTAATCCATAACTGCAGTCACGAACTGTCCCTATAGTTATATACTACTACTACTACTACTACTACTACTACTACTATACTACTACTAACATTTCTACTAACATTTCTACAGTAATAGCATAATGTTCACTTATGGTTGACTGTGAAGTAAGGATTCATGTATAGTAGTAGTTGTTGTTGTATAGGTTTAATCATCAATATAATCAATAATGATGATTATCTTAGTAGAAATAAAATAACTCAGTATGTACATTTTCTGGTGGGTGGGCACCATGGCTATCTTATTGTGAAATGTTCCACAGTATGGCATTAAACAAGCATGCAAGTATGCTTTTCAAGATTAGTTTTGCGCAATTAAAAAAAATCTTAGTGATGAACAAATGCAAGGCATATGCATTTACTGCTAGACTGTGGAACATTCCAAGCAAAGCAATAACGTCTCTGTGGAGACAAGTAAGAAAAGTTACAAAGAGCTCATTCAAGTTTGGTATTGTGGAATTGTTTAACTTCCTTTTAACTACATTTATTCCTTCTTTTGTAATATTGTTTGAGAGTGTAATCTACTTTACCTTTCGTTCACGTCTGGAGCAGGATGAAAAAGCCCAAATAACATGGATGGAAAAAGAAATAGTACTTTACACTTCCACTGTAACTCAGACACAATTTTTGTTTGGCGGTTTGTTGTGCTTGTGCAGTTAATCCTCTTAAATAAAAATATCCTCAGAAATGGCAAGTTCACATGCTGTTTCCACAACGCTGGAAATAATAGAAAATGATACAATTATATGCATAAAATGTTTGGGCTGAAATATGAAGTTCTGACTTTTTTGGCTTCTAGGACAATTCGGCCACATTTTTGCATAAAATTACCAGTTATAAGAAGCCACCAAAAATGCATATCTAGAAGCATTCATATTTATAATAACCAAGCGTTGATCGTTAGCATCAATTAAACATCCAATTATGTTGGTGTTACTCAAGGTTGAACAATTACAAAAATGTGTCTACTGTCAGCCACTAATCACATAATTTCATTAGATAATAATTGGAATAATAAATAATTGGATTCAAACAAAACCAATTTAATTAATATGTGGCCCTAAAGCACAGAAATATACCACTAAATGCATTGTTTATCAGCTTTGTTGTTATGAAAACAGCACAACTATAGTACAACCTCGCTTGCAACTTAACTTTTCATCTTTTAGATTGTACCTCTAAAGATAGCGCTAGAACTAAAGGCGTAAGCAACTTTGGCGCTCTCTGTAGTGTCTGGAGCAAGGCAGCCGGAGATACCAGACCTGCTATGGGACTTTTAAATTAAGCCTGCAGATTGTGTAATATGCCAGCTCAGGAAATTAGCATGTGCGCTTTAATATTTTTGGACTGTTGGGAGGCGGCGTTTTAAGTGGATGGCCTTTTGCAGGGGAACGTATACAGAACCACAAAATGGTGCCAGAGAGATTAGCCTGGGCAAAGTGAAGCCAATAGAAAAGCCATTAGTTTGAGCTGATCTGGAAATTATATAGAATTGATCCAGAGGTAAGAACAGTTTTTCATGCTCAATACTTCCCATTGATTCACACACTGCCATAATTACGAATGAAAATCATTATGTCTCCAAGTTGCATTTTGTTCGTGGCTGATTATATGAGGCCACACCACAAGACCATGTAGTTTTTGGGGTTCATTTGCATGTTTCTTCATGTTTCTTCTTTGTTTTCCATTAGGGGAGCTATCTGTCAATAGTCGTACCAACTTTTCACACTATCGCCTCAATAAATTAAAAATAATAATAATAAAAAGAGGACTGAACCTGAGCTACACCAGGACTACACAAGATAGCTCTTATATTCCGCATAATTTACTCTAATTTACAGTTACTAATTTACTCTGAGCTTTAAGCAGTGTTATAATGCTGTAACCTCCTCAAAAACATACCTGTTGTGTTTTGTTTCATTCACATTATCCATCCATCCATCCATCCATTTTCTTCCGCTTATCCGGGGCCGGGTCGCGGGGGCAACAGTCTAAGCAGGGACCTCCAGACTTCCTTCACCCCGGACACTTCCTCCAGCTCCTCCGGGGGGACCCCAAGGCGTTCCCAGGCCAGCCAGGAGACATAGTCCCTCCAGCGGGTCCTGGGTCTTCCCCGGGGCCTCCTCCCGGTGGGACATGCCTGGAACACCTCCCGAGGGAGGCGTCCAGGAGGCATCCGGAACAGATGCCCGAGCCACCTCAGCTGGCTCCTCTCCACGTGGAGAAGCAGCGGCTCTACTCCGAGCTCCTCCCGTGTGACCAAGCTCCTCACCCTATCTCTAAGGGTGCGCCCAGCCACTCTGCGGAGGAAACTCATTTCGGCCGCTTGTATCCGCGATCTCGTCCTTTCGGTCATTACCCAAAGCTCATGGCCATAGGTGAGGGTAGGAACGTAGATTGACCGGTAAATTGAGAGCTTCGCCTTTTGGCTCAGCTCCCTCTTCACCACAACGGTCCGGTACAACGACCGCATCACTGCCGACGCTGCACCGATCCGCCTGTCAATCTCACGCTCCATCCTCCCCTCACTCGTGAACAAGACCCCGAGATACTTGAACTCCTCCACTTGAGGCAAGGACTCTCCACCCACCCAGAGAGGGCAAACCACCTTTTTCCGGTCAAGAACCATGGCCTCGGATTTGGAGGAGCTGATTTTCATCCCAGCCGCTTCACACTCGGCTGCGAACCGCCCCAGTGCACATTGGAGGTCCCGGTTTGATGAAGCCATCAGGACAACATCATCCGCAAACAGCAGAGATGAGATCCTGTGGTTCCCAAACCGGATCCCCTCCGGCCCCTGACTGCGCCTAGAAATTCTGTCCATAAATATAATGAACAGAACCGGTGACAAAGGGCAGCCCTGGCGGAGTCCAACATGCACCGGAAACAGGTCCGACTTACTACCGGCAATGCGAACACAGCTCCTGCTCCGGTCATACAGGGATCGAACAGCCCTTAACAAAGGGCCCCAAACCCCGTACTCCCAGAGCACTCTCCACAGGACCCCACGAGGGACACGGTCGAATGCCTTCTCCAGATCCACAAAGCACATGTGGACTGGTTGGGCAAACTCCCATGCACCCTCGAGCACCCGATGGAGAGTATAGAGCTGGTCCAGTGTTCCCCGGCCGGGACGAAAACCACACTGCTCCTCCTGAATCCGAGGTTCGACTATCGGTCGAATTCTCCTCTCCAGCACCCTGGAATAGACCTTACCGGGGAGGCTGAGGAGTGTGATTCCCCCGATAGTTGGAACACACCCTCGGGTCCCCCTTCTTAAACAGAGGGACCACCACCCTGGTCTGCCAGTCCAGAGGTACTGTCCCCGACCGCCACGCGATGTTGCAGAGACGTGTCAGCCAAGACAGCCCTACAACATCCAGCGACTTGAGATACTCAGGACGGATCTCATCCACCCCCGGGGCCTTGCCACCGAGGAGCTTTCCAACCACCTCAGTGACTTCAGCCAGGGTGATGAGTGAGTCCGACCCCGAGTCCCCAGCCTCTGCTTCCTCCTCGGAAGACATGACGGCGGGATTGAGGAGATCCTCAAAGTATTCCTTCCACCGTCCGACAACATCCCCAGTCGAGGTCAACAGCTCCCCACCCCCACTGTAAACAGTGTTTGTGAAGCACTGCTTCCCCTTCCTGAGGCGCCGGACTGTTTGCCAGAATTTCTTTGAGGCCGTCCGATAGTCCTCCTCCATGGCCTCTCCGAACTCCTCCCAACTCCGAGTTTTTGCCTCTGCCACCGCCCGGGCTGCAGCACGCTTAGCCCGCCGGTACCCGTCGGCTGCCTCCGGAGTCCCACGAGCCAACAAGGCCCGATAGGACTCCTTCTTCAGCCTGACGGCATCCCTTACTTCCGGTGTCCACCACCGGGTTCGGGGATTGCCGCCGCGACAGGCACCACAGTCCTTACGACCACAGCTACGGGCGGCCGCATCGACAATAGAGGCCGAGAACAGAGCCCATTCAGACTCTATGTCCCCAGCCTCCCCTGGAATCTGGGAGAAGCTCTCCCGGAGGTGTGAGTTGAAGGTGCCCCTGACAGAGGGCTCTGCCAGACGTTCCCAACAGACCTTCACTACGCGCTTGGGCCTGCCAGGTCTTTCCGGCTTCCTCCCCTGCCAGCGGACCCAACTCACCACCAGGTGGTGATCGGTTGACAGCTCTGCCCCTCTCTTCACCCGAGTGTCCAAGACACGCGGCCGGAGGTCAGATGACACGACAACAAAGTCGATCATCGACCTCCGTCCTAGGGTGTCCTGGTGCCACGTGCACTGGTGGACACCCTTGTGCTCGAACATGGTGTTCGTTATGGACAAACTGTGGCTAGCACAGAAGTCCAATAACAGAACACCACTCGGGTTCAGATCAGGGAGGCCGTTCCTCCCAATCACCCCTCTCCAGGTGACACTGTCGTTGCCCACGTGGGCGTTGAAATCCCCCAGGAGAACAACGGAGTCCCCGGTCGGTGCACTGTCCAGTACCCCTCCCAGGCACTCCAAGAAGGCCGGGTACTCTGCACTGCTGTTCGGCCCGTAGGCCGACACAACAGTAAGAGACCTGTCCCTGACCCGAAGGCGCAGGGACGCGACCCTCTCGTTCACCGGGGTGAACTCCAACACACAGCGGCTGAGCCGTGGGGCAATGAGTAGGCCCACACCGGCCCGCCGCCGTTCCCCGCGGGCAACGCCAGAGAAATGGAGAGTCCAGCCCCCTTCAAGGAGTTGGGTTCCAGAGCCCAGGCTGTGCGTGTGTTCAGAAGCCCTTATGATGAGTATTCAATCGAGGTCAGTTACGTCGCCCGGATCGGCGTCACCGGGGCCCCACCCTGGAGCCAGGCCTGGGGTGGGAGCTCGCGAACGAGCGCCTGGTGGCCGGGCCTTTCCCCATGGGGCCCGGCCGGGCTCAGCCCGAAGGAGCAACGTGGGGCCGTCCTCCCGTGGATCCACCACCCGCAGGAGGATCCATAAGGGCCGGGTGCAGAGAGATCTGGGCGGCAGTCGAAGGCAGGGGCCTCGGCGACCAGATCTCCGGACATGGAGACTAGCTCTGGGGACATGGAATGTCACCTCGCTGGGGGGGAAGGAGCCTGAGCATTCACATTATATATTAAATGATATTTAATCCTTTATTTTTAGTCTGTCTACATCTCCAAAGCTCAAAATGCTCTGTTCCAACTTGTGACAGTGGAGCACTTTCTGTATTACCACATGACATCACAAGGTGGAACAAGGTGTTTTCCATTTCAGAGAAGAACATAGCCTAAATATGCAGAGTTTGTGTGTTAAACATGGAATGGAACCATGTTTTGGATGACAAAACATTATAACAGAGATCAGAAAATAGCCTTTAAAATGTAAGCTTTTTAAAATGACCTACACCATAGTTTTAGATCCACAGTCTTTATCTTTTGTATACATTCCCTCACAGCTGCTACTGACACAAGCAACTTTTTCATGCTGCTGACTTTGGGGGGCAATTTTCTCTGTGTTTTTGACAGTAACTCAACAAAAGCAGCCAGCGTATACAAAGCGCAGACAGGCATTGTAGTTTTAAGGTAGTCTGAATCACCAGCTCTATCTTCTGCCACCCCACTGTGCCCAAAATGGTGCCTCATCATCATCATTGGAGACCGTGGGTTGGTGCAGTTTATTGTAGAACACCTCAGCATTTCTGGATGATCTGTCCGCCCACCTCTTCCCCTATGCTTCACCCATGTCCGGAACAGCCATCTGAGCAGGTGTGTTATCTCCATAGCCCAGCAAAAGCAAGGCCAATCTTGCAGAGAAGATGGCGACTGGAATGTGACAAATCCATCTGTCCTGCTTTCGAATTTGTATGCTAATTTGAAGTAATAGCCCCTCTGGTGACAGTGCAGGGGAACAATTCAATCATGCCATCTATGACAGTTGCTTTGCCTGGCCTTCTCTCTTCTCTCTGATATGGCAGTATATGCACGTAGAGGCGAGTTAAGTTTGATAGATTGGTTATGTCGGCGAGATGTGGCGTGTAGACTGCATGTTTAAAATGAGCAGGCAGTTTGGAATGACTCGTGCATCCAGAGAAAGGTACATGTGAAGGAAAACATCAATAGAGGAATGATATTTGATTTTTATTTCCCAACAATGGACAGGAGCAATTATGAACTTTGGCCCTGGTTTTCTGATGGCGTAGACAGCACCAGGCAAATAGGATATTGCCACAATGAAGGATTACAGCATCTCATCGCTTGCTTGACAAGCCAGTCACTTCTACATTCTGTCTGAATCCAGAAAAGAGTGGAACTGGACAATAGAAAGTGAAAATCGATATCATCATTATCATGTATCACTCAAATGTGGAAGACATCTCCTCCTCTCCTCAAAATTCTTGTAACATTCAGAACAAACTAACTTCTTATACCTGACGTAAGAAGTAGTTATGTGCTTTGGTTGTTGACTGTAAAAATCTGTTACTCAATCCTTAGTTGAGTTTTTTTCATTTTTTAGCTATAAAACGCCATGTTTGTTTTTGATGTGACCAGACTATGCGTCTCTCTGATTGGTTAATCCGCCTGTCAATCACACCCTCTGAAATCAGGGAGACAGAATACGGCTCCAGATCCACTTGTCTTTGTGTTTTTCTGGCCAGGTAATCACATAGCCACAATGTCTAGCTAAATTATACTCAACATCTGGTCACACCAGATATCAGTATCTGGTCACACCAGATACTAACTGGTTCTGAGTCCCCAGACCCCCAATAAAGCAAAAAAATGCACATTTCGGGGTGGCCTTTTATTGTGGGCAGTCCGGGGCACACCTGTGCACTGGTCATGATGTCGGATCGGCATCTTGATGTGGCGCACCTGTGAGGTGGGGTGGATTGTCTCGGCGGGGCAGAGGTGCTTGCTGTCACACATTTGGACAGATTTGTGAACAATGTTTGAGAGAAATGGTAGTGTTGTGTATCTGGAGTGAATTTTGGATCTTTGGGTCCATCTCAGGAAAAATGGGAGCAAAAACAAAAGTGTTGCGTTTATATTTTTGTTGAGTGTATATCAAGCAGATTTAATTCATTAAATGGCACCCTATCAGAAATATATGAGAAAAAGCAAACTAAAATGCATGGTTTTGTCAAAAAACCAAATACCTAGATACTACCTGATAATTAACCTACTGAAACTAGATATATGCTGAGAAAAATTACACAGATGGATCAAGTTGGACTTTTCAGTTTTAGAATAGTTTTCATTGAAACAAAGACCACAGAAATATTGAAGAAACTACTATTACTTTATGTTTGAAAATTACATTCAAAGTTTAGTTGAGTTTAGTCCTCAGTGTCAATATTGAGTTTGTAATTCTAGTATTGTGACGTATTGCCTTATATTCATAACGAAGGCATCCATCCTCCTCCTCTGTACAAATGTATGGCCCTTGCAATCTTTAAATTAATCTCACGCAGAACAATTAATGGTTGATAGAGAGATAAGCCTGGGAAAGTCTTCATACACAGATTATTAAGCGAGTAATTATGTTTACGGTTTCCAAGTTGGACTAAATATAGTTTTTCCAGTTAGCAAAGCCACAAAAACGATGCAAAAATTAGCAGCGAAATCAGTGAGTACAGTTTTGTCACAGCAAAATCCTAGTAATTTGTTGTATTTCCTTCCCCGTGTGGAGTATTGACACTGCTAACAAGTCTCCAGAGGATGATCTGGAAGAATAAAAGTGCGTTATCATCTATCTTCTGAATATATGAGAATGGGAACATCGCCTGTCGTTTTGGGTCTCTCTATATTCTCTCCGCTGCAGCAATTCTTTCAGGTCTCTTTCCAGGAAAAAGAAAGCACAGAGAAGCACGCAGCCGATTGACCAAGCTTCAAACAAGTGCAGATCATCCGTGGCAAACAGTCGGATCAAATAGAGGCCAAGACAGAAGACTGATGAACAAAAGGCCTGTCCTACATCACCATAAACACGCAGGCAACAGACAGCTCCCTAAGTGAGCTCTGCCACAGCCCCTCACATGCAGGCAGAGAGGAGCCAACTATTCTCCACGCTCAGCACGAATGCCCTTTTCACTGCACATAACAAATCCTCCACAGCAATGACTGCAACCGGGGACGGTTTACAGGCACTTTAGCACATCTAGGGAGGGCGTGGTCAGCCGTCATGCATCAAAAATGAGTAATATTGTGCCTATATGCTGTTTCTCTGGGTAAATCACAGACAGAACAAAGCATGTGAAACTTTTTTTTGATATACTATGTGTTTTTTACTATGTGACTTCCTCCAGTTTTATGAAGAAGTACCCTGCTGAATTCATGTGTGTAAAAGTGATAAAAGTTTAACTGAAAAGTGTACATCTTAAATAATAAAACATAGTAGTTCATAATGTATGTGTAATTACTGACTGTCTGTCTGTAGCCTACTCAGTGGGTTACAAGTTAGAGGGCTCATATTACGCTATATTATCTATGTTATCTATGTTATGTCATCCATCCATCCATCCATCCATTTTCTTCCGCTTATCCGGGGCCGGGTCGCGGGGGCAACAGTCTAAGCAGGGACGCCCAGACCTCCTTCACCCCGGACACTTCCTCCAGCTCCTCCGGGGGGACCCCAAGGCGTTCCCAGGCCAGCCGGGAGACATAGTCCCGCCAGCGCGTCCTGGGTCTTCCCCGGGGCCTCCTCCCAGTGGGACATGCCCGGATGCCTCCCGAGGGAGGCGTCCAGGAGGCATCCAAAACAGATGCCCGAGCCACCTCAGCTGGCTCCTCTCGACGTGGAGAAGCAGCGGCTCTACTCCGAGCCCCTCCCGCGTGACTGAGCTCCTCACTCTATCTCTAAGGGTGCGCCCAGCAACTCTACGGAGGAAACTCATTTCGGCCGCTTGTATCCGCGATCTCGTCCTTTCGGTCATTACCCAGAGCTCATGACCATAGGTGAGGGTAGGAACGTAGATTGACCGGTAAATTGAGAGCTTTGCCTTTCGGCTCAGCTCCCTCTTCACCACAACGGTCCGGTACAGCGACCGCATCACTACCGACGCTGCACCGATCCGCCTGTCAATCTCACGCTCCATCCTCCCCTCACTCGTGAACAAGACCCCGAGATACTTGAACTCCTCCACTTGAGGCAAGGACTCCCCACCCACCCAGAGAGGGCAAGCCACCTTTTTCCGGTCGAGAACCATGGCCTCGGATTTGGAAGAGCTGATCCTCATCCCAGCCGCTTCACACTCAGCTGCAAACCGCCCCAGTGCACATTGGAGGTCCCGGCTTGATGAAGCCATGAGGACATCATCATCTGCAAACAGCAGAGATGAGATCCTGTGGTTCCCAAACTGGATCCCCTCCGGCCCCTGACTGCGCCTATAAATTCTGTCCATAAATATAATGAACAGAACCGGTGACAAAGGGCAGCCCTGGCGGAGTCCAACATGCACCGGAAACAGGTCCGACTTACTACCGGCAATGCGAACACAGCTCCTGCTCCGGTCATACAGGACCCGAACAGCCCTTATGTCATTTCCTCAACAAAAACATACTTAGAGTTTTGTTTCATTCACACATGTTTAACACACAAAGCTTGCACATTTAGGCTGAACTCTTCTCTCAAAAAAAACTGAAAACACTCCACCTTGTGATGTGATTAAGGGGTAATTGAGGAAGTGCTCTGTTGTGTTTTTAAACTCCATACACCTTCACTAGAATCATCTGGATAATTTCAGCCCTGGAAATGCCAATGTCTACTGAACTAAAGGTAAAAGGTAACTGTTAATGTGAAAACTACCACTTCATGACATCTCAGGGTGGAAGAAAGCATTGTGAGTTTTGGAAATGTAAACAGACTCATAATGGATTAATCAAACGTGTGATAACATGTGAAGCAAAACTTTAAAGATCCTATGACAGGATACTACTTGATGCTTTTATATGGGCCTTAGTGGGTCCCTAATGTGTTAAGTTATTATGAAGTGTTATCCTAAAAGGTAGGCCATTGCAGAATTGAAAACATAATGATCATAGGCCAAATTCAGATTTTTCTTTAGTTCAAATGTTCCAAAGACTGAAATTTTAAACTAAATTATATAAAATTATTATATGAATGGAAAAAGATCCACTGATGAACACCATAGAAAAATTTTGGTTAGATTTTATAGATAAACCAATAGTTTACCCTAATTTCATTACTATCCAAAGACTTTTCCCATGAACTAAAACATAGTGTTGAGAAAGGGACAAAATAGCTTTCTGAAAATGTATATTTTCTAATCTCTATGTAATTGCAATGTGTTTATTCTTCTTTGAAATGGTCCATGACAGGGTTGACATATTTTGCGGTTTTTGTGTACAGTGTCTGCATGCAGTTAATTTATAAAAAGTGTGGGAGCTTGACCAACATCTATTTCCAACAGCATAACATCTACTTAAAGGCAAATTAACGTTTTTTTTTTACAATCTGAGCCTTCTTTCGGCAATAAAACAAGTAGTTTTACTCACCCATAGCATTTTTCTGTCAATTGGAGCAGTATCGCAGAACTTATGTTGAGCCGTTCTGTTCTAGTAATGATCCCGTATCCGTTAACATGGTTCTGTATCATATGCTCGGGGCATTACTTTGCGGTGTCCAAATAACACAAACTTTAGCACTTTTCAAATCATAGAAGCCCGATGTCTTAATGTAAGATGTCGTTTGAAGCAAAAGTGGCCTGTAATCCGAGATTTAGCCATATATTTGAGTAGATGAGGACGCCATGCGCATGCGCGGACTGCTCCCGGGACCCAAACATGAAACGCAAAGCTGAAAACTATGGATAAATCTCGGATTACAGGCCACTTTTGCTTCAAACGAAATCTTACATTAAGACATCAGGCTTCTATGATTTGAAAAGTGCTAAAGTTTGTGTTATTTGGAGACCGCAGAGTAATGCCCCGAATACAAATGCTAACGGATACGCTACAACATAACTTTCTTCAAACAGCTCCAAATGAATGAAAATAATGTGATATGGGTGAGTCAAACGACTTGTTTTATTACCGAAAGAAGGCTCAGATTGTAAAATAACGTTACTTTTCCTTTAATACTATAAATGTGAAGTTAAATGGAAAATGTCAACTTTTTTGGGCAGATTTGGGAAGTCTCAAAAGGCACCTTATGGTGATATTGACTCAAATAACTGGATGCAACCTGAATGTACCTGAGTGTACTTGTCCCTCCAAACTTTCTGCAGTTCTTCGAAGTTGCACGTAGAGAAGTTGTGATATAGCAGTGCTTTTCGTGCGTAACCACAGGATTGCTGAGAGGGCTCATTAGCAGTCGAGCTTCCTCTCACCAGGTGGGTCTAATGAATCACAAACCGGAAGTCGAAAAAAGTTGTACACTGTTGAAAAAAAACTCCACCTCTGCAAGTATATATATTTGGATCCACTACCCCCCCGCTCTGAGTCACAGAAGGGTGCATTGGGGGACTATTTGCACTAACTAAAAAAAAAAAAAAAAATCCTCAACGTTATTTTTGGGGAGAAAGAAAGTGCCCACCACCACGTGACAGCGAAGACAGCCGCCTGCTCAGCCCCAGCTCGTCTGATCGTTCCACGGCGCCGGACGGAGCAGAGACCGGGGCGGAGGGAGACTTCAAGCCGGGGAGAGAAAGAAGGGAAGACCCGCCGAGGGACGCGAATATCGGGGTGAAACCTGTGAAGAAGTCCGCAGACTGCCCCTGACGCGCGGCTGCCTCGTCTGCACCATGGAGGACTGTGCGCGGAGCGAAGATGAGCTCTTCTCCTCCTGCCTCCTCAACCTCACCTGGGAGAGTTGCTACGAGCAGGTAGGGCGAATTATTTCCAGATATAACCGTGCCTTTTTCAGCATAACAACTCATTACGCCCCGATATATCCATATATGTCCATATTCAACTTTAATATGAGTTTTTGGGTAGTTTCTATGCGTAAGTGTGCCAAAACTAAAAGTAGCCGAAACTTGATGAATGCAATCTTGTACAAGGATTTGCGTATCGTATTGCCATTTTCGCTTACACTTGTGCTGTTTACATGGCATAGCTAAACTATAAACCATTTTCTTCACAACATTACATCTCTAATTGAACGGAAAAAGAGACGAGTAAGCGCCAGAGTCTCCAAACTACTCCGAAAGGTACTACAGCTCCCGGTAAAGGCTCTAGCATCCTGCCCTGAATCAATAATGAATTAACCTGGTAGACAAAATAAATCGTATGCCAAGTTTTCTATCAATAAATGAGAGGCAAACACAAAGTTAGCATTTCTTCGAGGTAACTTTTTGAGAAGTTTAAAGTGAAGTTGTCAGTATTTAATGGCCAGGTCAGATCTGTCCAGCACGTGGATTGTGCTGTAGAAATGTCCTGGGACTAGGGGGTTGCAGGTAAGGTGAAATCCAGGTGATGCAGGCGCAACTATGCTGACATAGTTGGATGCAGATAACGCTTTGATCAGGCTGCCCTGGGCCTTTCTCACAGCACAACAGTGGGTCTATTGAAGATAATTACCTAATTCCTCCACTCTTCCCTGCAGTCTAATCAGCCCTGCCTTTAAAATACACTTATCGCACTGCTGTATGAAATCCCACTCAATTCTCACATTCTAATTTGTGCGGGGAATGTGTGAGGCTAAAGTCATCAGACACAAGAATGCCAATGAAATGCTCCTTTATGAATGCTGAGGGGGCTCGCAGCTGTTTAGCCGTTTATGCTCTGTGATTGACGCAGAAATATTTAAACAGATTTTTATGGTAATTTACTTGAACACCGCTGTGGAGAAAAAAAACTAATTTCACTGCTGAAATATTACTGTGTTCATTAGTTTTTTGATAGATCAAAATGATGTTGTGGACCCAAATGAAAATGAATGGCAATTGTCATGGGTGCCCAAACTTTTTCATACAACTGTATATGTACATACATACAGTATGTACGTACGTACGTACAGGACGTACATACAGTACATACATGCTTACAGTACATGCATACATGCATACATACGTACATACATATGTACATACATACATACATACATACATACATACGTATATACATACGTATGTACATACATACGTATATACATATGTACATACGTATATACATATGTACATACATATGTACATACATACGTGTATACATATGTACATACATACGTGTATACATATGTACATACATACGTGTATACATATGTACATACATGCGTATATACATACATACATACGTATATACATGCATACATACGTATATACATGCGTACATACATATGTGTACATATACAGTTGTATGAAAAATTTTGGGCAGCCTTGACAATTGCCATTTTTCATTTGGGTCCACAACGTCATTTTGATCTATCAAATAACTAATGGACACAGTAATATTTCAGCAGTGAAATTTTTTTTTTTACAGAAAATTCAATACAGAAAGTTCAAAATGCATCAAAACAAAATTAGATAATTTATATTTCTTTCTCTTATCTGTACCCAGGTTGCTCCACAGTGCAGGAGGACCTTTTAAGCAATGAATCTCTTGTGGTTTGTTGGGCTAAAATTTAGAATTACAAATGATCACAAATGAAAGAGGATAGAGGATTAGCCTCTACAGCTGCAGCTGCTGATTGGCTATTGAAGAGTCATATTATTTAGACAGTAAACAAAAGGCAGCTTGAATCATTCAAAAATGCAAGTCATTGTGAATAGAGTTTAAATATGCACTGAATTAAGGCTCCAGCTTCTACTTCCAAATGGATTTTGGCAGATCATTGTGAATGTTCGAGCGACAAAGTTAAGGCACTTAAATACTCCATCTGCAGCGAGTGTGCAGCAGGATGCTCTCATCTTTGACTCAAGTCCTTGCTCTGCGCTCTCATGCTCTCACAACAACTTGGATACCGACTTCTTCTCTAGTGACATTTTTCTCAAATGTTGAGAAAAAGTTTCCAGGCAAAAATGGTAAAATCATTGTATGTATTTTTATTGTATGTGTGCTATAAAACTCATGTGTAGGTGATGATGCATTTCACAACAAGCCCACAGTTGAGTTTTGGTCTCCATGCACAGTTACAAGCCCACTGTACTTTTGAGGCATCGTCAGTACTGCTGTAAATATGCATTTTAGCAGAGCCCTGAAGCCACACCCTCTTTGCTCGCTCCTCCAACTGCTGTTTATATCAATAAATAAAAGAGGAAGAAATGGGAAATGTTGACAGAGGCTGTCCTTGTGGCCAGATTATCCACTCATGCTTGAGCTGCTGTTTAAGGCCATGCATTATGCAGCCCAGAACACAGAGCCAGAGGAGCTGGGTGGTCCCGCCCCAGGAGTGTGTGCATGTTTGGGCTAAGCGCCTTCACTTTTAACTGAACAGAGGGGTAAACTTCTATAATGTAGGGGTTTGGGAGAAGGATGACTGTTCCAATTATCAAATGAACTCATCGGCTCACTGCTGTTTCGTGTTCTGCCTCTTAAGCACGCTTGTCTGGTCTTACTACTCCAGGGCTGCTGTCCATGGTGCTGAAAGTTTCATCACACATTTTGAGCATGTCTTTTTGAGAATTCCAGTCTCCAGTCCCAGTCCGGGTCCCAGTGCTCTTCAAAAGCAATGTATTCAGTTAGTCCAGACAAAATGTGTGCCAGCACTGGTAGTCAGGCTCAAAGGGCTAAGGCCCATCATTCAAGACATTTGAAGAAACTCAGGTACCGCAGTGCACGCATGCAAGCACACTGACTAATGCACATTCTTCTCTGCGCTCTAGCCTACAGCATGTTTCATCACAGCTTTCTCCAGTCGTGCTACTACTACTGCTGTGGCTTAGTTAAATTCAGCCTTTTTTGTGTGCACACTTATGCTCAGTATTTGATCCGTACTTCTCTTCACTCCTCAGTAATGACTGGCTAACCGGGTGCCACTTTGGAAGCGAGCTGCACGATTTGGCCCAAAGCACATGTTCAGGTTTAGAGTTTTATCCACTCAAGAAAATCAAAACATGTACTACAGCCACTTTCCACATTTAAGGCATTCTAAAATATTACTTTACAATCCTGCACTAATAATAAAATGCTAATGTAATGAAATACCAAATTTTATATCTTTTTTTTTTTATCCTGAGGGGAAACATAGCACAATATAATGCTCCTATCCAAGTATCTAAAAAAATTAAAAACAAAATCAAGGCATTTGTTCATGTATTATGTAGAAAAGAAATTTTGTATCAGCTGCTCTTTCTCACTTGAAATTAGGAGACAAACGCTACTGCAATTGGAAAAAAAAAAAAAAAAAAGTTCTATTGGCAAAAAGAGTCAAAATGTACTCCAGTCTAGCGAAATATTACTTAATTCATTTACTTATGAACTTATTTAAGATTTTATTTATTGCAAAATGCACATAAGTTACTACTCCTATAAGTCATGAAGGGGAATGTTGTTTATGTAGCAGATTTTAATATATGGTCTGTTTTTATTTCCATTTTGTGAGAGGCACTTCTTGTTTCACTGTTACAATAGTTTGCATCAGCCTCACTGTAGCGCCTGCCAAATTCTTTATCATATTACAGTTATTCATTACAGCCCCAAATTGTATAAGACAAGTGCAGTTCATGCGGTGTTTGGAGTGTATGAAATAATTGTAAAGTGCTATCGACTTCTACACAGAATACAGAATGTCCCATACTGTTAGAAATGGTATGGATTTCTTTAAGCAGGCTGAGAGTTGGCTGTTTTGCATAGTATGGTAGTCTTTTCTGTTTGAACCCGCCATTTGGCTCACAGGGCTCGAGTGGTGCTTGGGTGGATGCTCTCACTGCTGTAGAAGCTTTAGTGCAGTGCCAGAGCTGTGCTTTGCGAGGTGTCACATCAAAACCTGTTTGAGGATCTGTAACTGCGGATGCTGTGAGGAGAGATACTTCTGTCTTTGCAATGGTTGCTCTCATTGACTGTTCTACTGTGAATAAAGTTGAATAAATACTTAAGTTTAAGTTGCAAAGTTCTTGTTTTTAGTACTTTTGGTACTTTGAATAACGCCTTGTTTGTAAAGTATGTAACTTTTCTGGTGGTGGGTCCTCAACAGACTTATCTCCATGGGGATTTTATCACTTTTCCTGGAATGTTCCACAATTGCATTAAACATCTCCATCTCCTTTACCAGGTGACATTACCAGGCAAAGTTACAGGTCAGATCTGTGAAGAAGCGACCCCACTCATGGTAAGAATACACTGTATGTTTTATAAGGTATATTTTTTAATAACTCAAATTAGGGATGTCAACAATTAATCGATTAACGATTAATTGTCGATTAAGACGTTAGTCGAACAAAATGCATTAATTGTAATTAATCGCTAATCGCGTGGTCACGAAACAAGGCAACCGCGCACCGCGCTGCGCTCGACTCACAGCCGGCCGCAGGCACCAAGGGCACTGCTCAGCAGCCCTGGGTGTACGCGCGAGGCGAGATCGAACCGCGGCACCCAGGAATGCGCCGCAACGTGCCGCTGCTGGTCCCGCGCGGTCGGTGTACTGTCAGATTGAGACGCTTTGTAAACTGACAAAGCGTCTCAATCTGACAGTACACCGGCCCGGGCCCCGAGCTTCGTGCGGCTGGCGCGGCGCTCGGGCCCCAAGTCCTGCGCGGCTGGCCTGCGGCCCGGGCTCCGAGCCACAAACCAGCTGCACGAAACCAGCAGCGGCACACAGCGGCCCAATCCTGGTTCAGTCCAGGTCCAGACCCGGTCGAGTCCCGGTCCAGGTCCAGTCCAGGTCCAGTCCAGGTCCAGACCTGGTCCAGATCTGATTTAGTTCTGGTCTAGACCTGGTCTGGTCTAGACCTGATCCACTAAACAGTCCACGTTTAGTCCTGGTCTAGTCTCTTAGCTAATCAGGACAGAACACAATGTTACACTATTAAAAAATGTTACACTATAAAAAAATAAAAAAATAAAAAAAAATCCGCGAACTGCGATAGAGCGAGGGATTACTTTATTTTGTTATTCAGCATCAATACATTTGTCTGCTTTTTACTAGGGAATAATTAATTGAGGAATATACAATATAATAATACTATGATATATTTATGACTCAGTGTTATGTATACTATAGCTTATATTCTTAAAGACCCTATTGAAACACTAAAGTGGCGTTTTTCACCTGAATTTATCAGTTAATCGTTAATTGATCGATAAGGTCAATCAACTATCAATTAATGAATTAATTGATAATTTGCATCCCTAACTCAAATACTTCTATTGAATAAACACACAATAGGTAATAATGCCACACTTTGGAATATTCCAGACAAAGTAATATCTCCATGGGGGCAGCAGGTTATGCATCCCACCACAAGAGATGCACTTTTGAGTTTCTTTCTGAGATGAACAGCTTTGAAGGCAGAGCACAACTTGTTTATGGATGCATTACCATATTACAGTGTAAATCTTTTTAGTACTTATTTTTAGAATAAGTATCACTTATTCTCATTATCATGGCATAATTCTAAATGCATTTGTATGTGGATTACTTACAGGCACAAATTCAGGCAGTAGTTAGTATTTCTTTTGTGTTATTGGCCATGTATTAGAGTAAAACAGTGGCTCAGGAGTGTCTGAATGGCCATCCTATACCCCTGTTTAGGGATGCACGATATATCGACATTAACATCGGTATCGGCCGATATTGCCCAAACAATTGGTGTCAGTACAGTAATCCCTCGAATTAACGTTTTCTCACATTTCTCTCTCGTTTAAACTCAAACTTTCGTAGATTTTCAAGAAAATGTATTAGTAGTGAAGCGTGGGGGGGGCGGAGAAGTGTGCGCACGGACACGTGCGCTCATCGTGCTCAAATCCGCGATAGCTGGAGCCGGCGCTGCGAGAACGATACCCGTGCCCAAACCGTGCCTCCTCTAGACCAGATCTAAACCAGGATTAAACCACAGCGTGCGGCTCTTGCATGCGTTCGTTCATGTCGAGGTACAGTCCCGAGGAGGAAGCACATCCCCTCCCCTTGGGACCGCGTCGCTGCTAGCCTCAGCCGTGACTCAAAAACACGACTAAGAGCAAATCAGGCAGGAAAAGAACAGGTAGAGATCCATATGCCGGCTGCATTTCCACAAACTCACTCGCCTCTGTTCGGTTGTAAAGCCTGAGGGTACACCGGTGAAGCTACTGCTGCTAATAGCAGAGCTAGCACGAAACCAGGCAAAGATCCGCACGTGGTGGTTTAATCCTGGTTTAGACCTGGTCTAGTCCTGGTTTAGTCCTGGTTTAGTTCCAGTTTGGTCCCGCCCCCCCCCCTCCCCACGTCCCCCATCTTTAACATCAATCGCAAAGGTCCCTTAGCCAGTGTTGCACTATAAAAAAAAAAAAAAGTTACATGATATAAAAAAGTTACACTATAAAAAAAAATTGAAATTGAAAAAAAAAATTGAAAATAAAAGAAGACATTCAAAAATTAATTTTGCATGATTTTCAGTCTGTATAAAATGTTATCTCAGAAATAAAAAATAAATAAATATCGGTATTGGCTAATATCTGTATCGGCCTGTAACAGCAACATTAATATCGGATATTGGTATCAGCTAAAATTTTCACATCGGCGCAGCCCTACCCCTGTTGTATCATACTGAGTGACTCCATACTTGTCCTGTGGCACGCTGAGTGTTGTAAACAGATGGGATGAAATTAACATAAAAAATCCACCAGAGGGGGCTATTAGGTTTAATACCTTGCATTAGTCATATGTGTTGCAGTCATCTGCTAAGACTTGCACATGATTAAAACCAATGATTTCTATAGTATTAGTTGCTTGTGCTGTTTTAGTTTAGTTGTCTTATTCCTAAAGGAATAATGGCACTCCCAGTATCAGTGTACATAGATCTGAATCTTCTCATGTTGAACCGTCACATTGTAGCAGGAAAAGCACAGCCTCCGCTCTGTTTTGATTATGTGTGGGAAACAGACTTCATTGGCAATCTCTTGATACCTTTCCAAAATCTGAGATGAAAGGCATATAGCGGCTCTTAAAAGAATCCTCTCCTTCACACCAGGAGGTAAAAAGAACTCTCACAAACATCCAATTGTACTTGTGAAGTGTTATCAATTCCACCTGAAACAGCATAGGCCCAATGGCTGCTCTGACGCCTTTTGATCGCCCCAGCGGCATCTGTAAACAACTATTTCCCTCCTCTCTGTGTTCGTCTCTCTCAAGGTGTCTGCAGGGGGAGGTTCCTTTGATTACCGCCGCTGCCGATTAATTGCTTTTCTTAACCTCCGCTCCCACAGCCGCCCAGCAGCCCCGTCCTGCACGTGCCCAGTTGGACCCTGGCCAAGAGCAAAACAAACGCTTCTCCCCCTTTTACCATCGGCCAATTACTGACCTTCATCCTTTCATTTCGCCGCAGATGTTATCTTTAGCCATTATCGCAGTGTTTACTTTGTTTGTTTAGCTAGTTAGTCTGTGCACTGCAGTATTCTGGATCTAGAAAGATTCATTATTGGGTAAATCACTTCTGGAATTTATGTAGAATAGAAAGTTGTATCAACTGCACTTTCTCACTTGAAATTAGGAGACAAATGCTACTGCACTGGAAACAAGAAGAAAAAAATCTATCTACTAAAAAATCTATATGTACTCAAATCAAGATAAATACTTCTTGATTGAACTTTCTATTTATTATGATCACATTTTATGCTCTTCCACTGTTATTAAAAAGGTTTTGCAATAGCAGATGAGATGATGTTTCTTCTATACAAAGGTTCCTTTGACAATAAGTGAGAAAATGGAGCACTGCTAGTTAGGAAAAGGTATGTTTTTAATTTCTCCAGTAAGCAAGGTCAATGACTAAAGGTGCATTTGATGAAGCTGGGGCCAAACCACAGACTTTTGTGTATGTGCATACTCTAACTACTGAGTCATTGCCTCCCCATTTTTTGTTTTGTGTTCAGTCATGTCACAAAGCTGTATTGCCTCATACCTCCTCCACTGTCTCTGGTTCCTGCACTTAATATATTTTTCACTTGTGACTCAACATGTGCATCACGTCCCTGAAGAAAAGCCCTCTTCTCCAAATATCATCATGTACCAATGTCCCCTCTCCCAGACCTTGGCCTTCACTGTCTTTGGGGCATTGCAGGAACACCATCTTAATGATTAATGTGCATGCAAACAGCCAAGCCATGTCAATGCAGAGGAGTTCCTCCCAAACAAGACATTGCATCGAGTTCATATCAAGACATGAAGTTTTATCCTCCAGTTGTTTGGCATAGACCTCTTAGTAAAGCAGTAATCTTTCTAGCAACACATTTATATAATCCACAGCATTTTATTTTTTACTTGGTGTCTGTCCAATTGAGTGCTCCATATATACATGGGTAAATCCTCATCTGCCATAGTTTATAACATTACTCTAAGTGGCTAAGGGGACATGTGAGGAGTGCCGTCTAATTGGTTCAGGTGTTTGATCCTGAGAGCGCAGTGGGGCCCTGGTCCAACCCACTTGCGTCCGTTCCCAAACCCACATACACACTAATACTGCTTTAATACAAACTTAATACAGACGTTGCCTTCATGTGACTGGCTAACAGGCTGGACTCCCCGGACTGCATGCTACACTGTGTCGGAGGCACACATTTTCTCCATCAGCAGAAAGCGTGGATGAGCCGAGCTAATTGTGCAGGGAGGCCCGGCGGGGAACACAGCCTCCGTACACATCCGCGTCACCAGCTTTCTGTATTCATCAGCCTCTGCTTTTGAGGTCCCACAAGTCCAAACCACAATAAGTATATTCAAGCGTGCATTAGTGTTTCATACAGCACCATGTGCATCTGATGTACATTAGGATAAGATGTGAAGCAAATTCCCCGCTATGCTAATCAGAGCAGTGTAGCATTTCGGTTACAGGCGTTTGCGTATTAACAGTTTTAATTATATTGCTTTATGGGTTATGTAAACATAATAAATGTCTTTAACATGCATGTCCACATGTTTATGTACATATCTGAATGCTCCTACAGTGTAATGAATAGGACTGGACCAGAGTTCAGTGTGGACAAGGGCTCCGACTCTACAGTTCAGGCAGCTTACCTGTTCTATTTGAAGAATATTAAGACGTTACATGTGCTTTGATAGGCCCTGGGAGGCACATCGTAAAAGCCACAGTGCGCAGCACAGACACACACTCCGACTTGTTTCCATCTTTTAGTTTCACTCTGGGACTGATTATGGTCCAGCAAACGGCCTTTACCTGGAAAGTCACTTTGACTTTCTGCTCCACCATTTGTTAGTATGGCTAATGTCTCATTAGGTCTCACAGAGGGGAAATGATGGCTGTTTGGGTGAAGGTGAGGCACTGGGCTTATCATGAGACAAAAGGAAGAGTGATTATCCAGCCAAGGTGCGCCTCACTGTCTCTCACAACAACAAGTCCTATTTGTGTTCCTGCTCGAGCTGCTTCATTACCCATAATCTATTATCCCGGCCTCCCCCTCCCACAAATAAAAGTCCAAACATTTGGGCTAAATGATGAATGCTTGATCACTTCTGCATGCGCCTCCATGAAGGAGTGGACCAAAGGGGGAGGGGGAATTTTACATTATCCAGGAGATAATTACAAAGCAATCACAAGCAGTTTCCGGTAAAGTGGTAAACAAGCCAAGGGCTTGTGCTCTTTTCCCAAGAATAATTAAAAGTCGCTTTGCATTCTATGCATCAGTGTCCTTCCTCCACCAGTCACCACCTCCTGGCATAATAAAGCTGGTTTATTTCTTCTATTGGGAGCAGGACTTTGTGTGTCGGAATTCTGATTTCATCAGAAATCTAATACCAGAGATTTGAATGTGTTTTCATTCTCCTTTGTCACAGTGTAATTCAACACTTTAGTTTTCATGTTTACAAGGTCCTCTTTGAGTTCTGAAGTCATTTGTAGAAGTTAAGACGCCCCCAGGCTGTGCTGAATCACAGCGCTGACATGTAGTCATTAAGTCACGTCTAACAACACCCGAATCAGTCAATTATCCATGGAATCGATCAACATAACCCTGCTGCCACTCATTTAAACAGCCAATCAATCTGCATGGGCCTTTTCTCTCTGTCTGTGTCCGCCCTCATGTGTGCCGAGGTGCAACTGTGTGTTGGACGCAGCGGGTTGGCCATGATGGATCTACTGGACTGACAGCTTGTCTTCTGATTTATGGTTGTTTATCACAGGGTACGCCTGGAGTTGTGACCCTTCTTCTGGGTTGACTCCAATTCCCATGACGCCCCTGTGGAAACCTCATGTATCTGTCCAGTGTCTTTTGGAGGAGTTTCTAACTTTTAACTTTGACTCTTGCCCACTTCATCGCCTCACAGCACAGCCTATAATCCCAGTGTGCAGTGTGGAGGGTGCTTTGGTAAGAGGTGTTCAGCATTAAACAGGGCAGCTCATTCGTCCTCTGCTCTGGACATGCAGCAGCAGGTTTATCACGGTGAGCGCAGACATGGTCACCTTACCCCAGGCCTCATTGTGACAGCACAGAGGCACTGGAGAGCACCATCGGAAATCAATACACCCTCACGCTTTAATTGTTGTGAAAAAGGCTTCCCTGTTTACAGCCGCATGTCATCAGTTAGGACAAACTGCCTTTATCTTAGCCTGTTCCTCAAGACGGCACTCCTTATAATAATGTAGCCTATAAAACCTGAACTAGTTAAGAGTGCAATATGATTCTTCTCCACCCCAAAGTGGCCATGCACTGATACTGGTACCAGATAATGATGATGTTGGGCCAGAACATCTGTTACAGTTTAAGGTCTTATTTATGCAAAGCTGTTCTGATGTTATTTAAAGAATACATTTTAGATATATAACATGATTGGAACCATTTTGTTAACTGGTAAGGTAATACTGTGACACTGTAATGCCATTTACAGTGTCTACACAGGTATTGATCAGTTATCTACCGACACTAAAGGCCAAAGTAGCCAATATCAGAACTTTATAAAGATGGATCAGTGCACCCCTATCTCTGCATGTTGTGCTCGTCAGTTTTATTCAACTTTCTGGCAATATCCAACAATGTTCATTTGCTGTCCCGTAATTGGCTATCAATGTAATTGCTGACACAGTCTGACACTTTCTTGGTGCAACTTAGTTTTGTTAATGGTGACTCTTTGGCCATGACCTGTTGTGAAATGTCGACTTTTCCCTTTACAGAATGAAAAGTGCTACTTGTTTTCCAGCTTCCTGCCTCCATCTGCATCTGCACTGGCTCCCCCATTAGTCCGTTACCTGGGGAGTGCCGGCCGCTCCACAGCCCTGATTAGGTGCCCTCTGCTTAATTACCGGCCCGGGCCACACTCCGCCATTTGCAGATGTCCTTCATCTCTCATATGTCTGATTTGCAACCTTTTGCGCAGCAATCCGTGCCATAAAATTTCTAAACGGCTGAAAGCTAGCCTAGCATAGCATATACAACTCTCATTACCACGGGGTCTCGGAGCACCGTCACACTGGACAAGCTGTGTTTTAATTATAAGGAAGAGGAGAGAGTGGAGGCTTTTGTCTAACTGGTAGAGATTCCTAGAGAGGATCTAATTATGCCAGTGTTGTGGTACTTTGAAATGCCTTGAGCAAGCCGATTGCTGTTAATCTCACTATACACTCCCTCTCTCCACTCTCAGTTGCATGGGCTATTCACGGCAACAGGCTGCTAAATAATTTATACCTATCTGTTACGGTATGAAGATCAGGAGGACAAGAACATGCAGAGGCTACAACTGAGGGAACCCAATATTCTTCCCCTTGTGTTGACTTTGGACCTTTCTAGCAGTGGTGAAATAAAGGCCTATGCTGAACAGATGGCTTATTTTGCCAAGATTAAAACAAAACTAGAGAATTAAGAAGACAAGCCCAAGGAACGGGAGTCATAAAGTAGCTGTTTACAAACTTTGCCTTAGTTTTTATGAAGCCTACAGTATTCCAAGTTTTAGGGGGTTGAAGAAGAAGATGCAATGTATAAAAATGTACAATGTGGAAAAAAAATTAAATGACTTGACAAAGGTCTTTCCATTTGGCAGTTGTAAAGCTCTAGGAACCTGGATGAAAATGTGGTGATTCTCTAGTTTATGGCTATGATCCCATTGAGCCACAGCAATGTAATTGTTTTATACTATTTGTGACCTCAGATGCATAGCTTATACAGCTCTGGAAAAAATAAGAGACCACTACATTCTGAAATCAGCATCTCTACATGTATTACAGCCATTCCATTCCAGCATCTGTTGAATTCCAACACAAACACAAAGCTGAGCTACTTCAGTTCTTGCACCAGGAGTGGAATAAAGTCACCCAAGAACAATGTGAAAGACTTGTGGAGAGCATGCCAAGACGCATGAAAGCTGTGGATAAAAATTAGGGTTATTGCACCAAATATTGATTTCTGAACTCTTCTTAAGTGTAAACATTAGTATTATGTTTTAAAATGAATTTGATCTTGTTTCTTTGCATTGTTTGAGGTCTGAAAACGTATCTTTTTTGTTATTTTGACCATCTGTCATTTTCTGCAAATAAATGCTCTAAACGATAATATTTTTATTTGGAATTTAGGGGAAATGTTGTCAGTAGTTTATAGACTCAAACAAAAATTTTGCCCAAACACATAAGTAGTAAAAGCAGAAAAACTGAAAATTTTGCATTGGTCTCTTTTTTCCAGAGCTGTATATAGCTTTTACTCATAACAATGCTAACTTATTCTTAGTTACAAAAGCATTACTAATTTATATTTAATTTTATAATCAGAATGAGCTTCGCAAATCTCTCATTTGGGTTGGGTCAAGTTTCAATGTTGAAATTCAGTTTATACCTCTCTGATCCCAATACTCACTTCCTATACCACAGCACCTGCTGCCAGTCAGTGTACCAGTCAGCTTCTGCAGCTCAGTGAGGGGAATCAGGAGGTTCTGAGTTTCACATGAGACATGGCCTGGTAGTGAGAATGTCAAAAACTTGTATGCTTCCTCTATATGCAGGTTAAGGGACTGACAAACCACGTTCAGTTTTGTAAATGCTTTTTTACACTATAAGAGCCCAGGCTACAGACGGTTCCTTTTAAGATAATTTTTTTTCTTGCTTTTTCCATATTTAAATAAGAGTACAACTATGAATAGCAATTCAGCCTTGAATATGACCAAACTTTTCACCACTATAATAACAAACCTTGGACCCCAGCATTATACAATTCACTATTCATACCATTGTCTATGTAGTTTGTATTGTGTTTCTTCTGTTTTATCCCTGAGGAGTAGTCTTGCACAAGTGCACGGATCACTTCTGATTAGCAGAGACCCTCTTTAAAAGAAGGGGCCTGTGGTGATTTCCTTCAGAAACAAACAGTGGCGTGGTTTCCCCAGGGAACACCGCCATTCTGTGCACACAGTACACCCCCCTAAAGGAAAGGACCTCATTTCAACTGCTACTGCTAATGTTGAATTTATATTACATGTGACCGCAGAGGAGCCTATCCACTGAATGTACATGTTAGGTCATTTTCACACCAGGAAAGTCTGATAGTTCACTTGCTTTGGTCCGGACCAAATTTTTACGGAGGACAGCGCTCATGTGCACGCATCAAGTTCTGACTCTTGTTCTTCATGCAAAACGTAAGTAAGCCTTGTAAGTTTCGTTTCGTTTCGTCAGCCTCCGTTTCCCATAATGCTCAACATACGACGGGAGCTTGTTAAAGGAGAAGTAACCTTTTTTTTACAATCTGAGCCTTATTTTGGTAATACAACAAGTTGTTTTACTCACCCATAGCACTTTGGTGTCATATGGAGCACTTCCAGAGATGTTTTAGATTTGCGATCTCCATAATGTGAGTTCTCGGGGCACATGTTTGCGGTCTCCAAATAACACAAACTTTAGCACTTTTCAAATCATAGAAGCTCGATGTCTTAGTCTACAATTTCGTTTGGTCAAAAGTGGCCTGTAATCAGAGATTTAGCCATAGTTTTTCGAGTAGATGAGGACGCCAGTGCGCATGTGCGGACTGTGCTCTCAGCTCCCGGGACCCAAACATGAAACGCAAAGCTGTAAACTATGGCTAAATCTCGGATTACAGGCCACTTTTGACTCAAACGAAATCGTAGACTAAGACATTGAGCTTCTATGATTTGAAAAGTGCTAAAGTTTGTGTTATTTGGAGACCGCACGGGGCATATTACATGCTCGGGGAATATATTATATGCCCCGAGCTATGGCTAGAAGTCGCGCTAGGCTAACACAAATCTAAAACATCTCTGGAAGTGCTCCATATGACACCAAAGTGCTATGGGTGAGTAAAACAACTTGTTTTATTACCGGAATAAGGTTCAAATTGTATAAAACGTTACTTCTCCTTTAAGTACAAAAAGCCAACTTGTGTCGGATCGAGTCTGGTCTGCATTCTCATCTCAAACGAACCGCACCAGGATTCGACTGGAACCGTGCCGAGACCGAGCTTTTTAGGTGGTCTCGGTTCGCTTGTTTGCTCCGGATCGAGATTTTTGGTTTTTATTCACACCAGCCAAAAAGGTCCGAATCAAAGGAGCAAACGAACTCTGGGTCGTTTTAAATGAACCAAACAAGGCAGGTGTGAAAACGACCTGAAAGTACATGCTTTTTACCTTTTAACCTCACTGGTAACCAATGTTCCCCCTAATTTTTCATGTGTTTGAGCAAACACACTAACTCCCTGAGCGTTCCTTGGACTCCTGTGAGAAACATCCGACATGCACACTGTGGCCACACCAGTATCACACCTGAGATCATGGCAAGTTACATAGCTTATGAATCAAATCACTGCTGTTATTTCTGTTAGATTACTTTTAATATAACTGATTTTTTTGGTCCACTTCTCAAAAATCTGTTCATGAACTTTGTACATGTTATATGTCAGTGTGAGGGTCAGTGAAACATTGAACATTACAATATTTTGAAAAATAACCTGTGTATATACCTGTGTATAAACCTGTAAAACTACATGAAGAGAGATTATTTTCAGCTTGATAAATATAGCCTACATGTAGCTGCAGATTTTTTAGGGATGACTGTAGGACGTATAGGACACTATAAGATGGGTCTTTCTCAAAATAATGATCTCCAAAATAAGTATACATTTTTATCAGTTTATATCTTGCTTTTTAATCATTACCCAGTTTAAGTAATTTTGTGAGAGTGACAGAGCTCTGTGGTTTAACGCTCTGGGGAGAGGATTCACACTTCACACAGAAAGTCCCGTCTTTTTGCTCACAAAAACCTATGGCTTGGACAGAAACAAAGAAAACAGCCGAGGATTACATTATGGCTCTACCTGTCTCCTCTTCTGTGCGGGCGGCGCTCCCGTCGGCTGGTGCGGACCTGCCGCTCTGACCCACGGTGATGCGCACGACAACTCTTACTGAAGGAAGCGAGCGAAATGCGATCGAAATGAATCTGTTTGTAGTTGGCTTGTCCCTAACGCATGTGCACATTCACATGTGCAAACTGAATCTATCAGACTGGATTCCGTGTGTCAAACCAGCGCTGAGTTCAGGTTAGATTTTATTTTATGCGCTGAAAAGGATTTGATGTGCGCGCTGAACGTCTGGGCAGTGCGCGATTGCGCACGCGCGCACCTTAGAGGGAACAGTGGTGGTAACTACAACTGCTTTGTTAATAATGACATTTGTAGTACCAATATATATAAACAAAAAAAATGTAATTTTTTTTGTAATAAAGTGTTAGGTCTTTCAACAAGTATGTTAAAATTATAGCCTTAATTAAATGTGTTCAAGGGACAATATCACATTTAATTTTTTTCCCATTTTTGCAGTTGCACAAATTCCAGGTTATTGAAATTGGCAGTATAATTACATATTATTAAGGTAATTAAGAGCAGTTTTCCCAAATTAAGTCAATTTTACCTGTTTTAACTGCAGATTAGTTCTAGTGCTACTAATATGGTATTTATGCAGATTCAGCTTCTGAGTGATTTGTTATGATCTGACAAAAGATTTATTTATTTATAACTTCTCTGTCAAAACGATACAGGGCTTTATACTGGCTACTATGTAGAGCTGAAGGATTTTTGGGGGAAAAAAGATCAATTTTCTATTGATTAGTTTTGAGATGTATGTGTTGGTAGAAGGATTTGCAGAGAAAAAAGCATTAATGTTTGAGTGAAGACTGAAATAAGAGTGCTGCTAAACTTCCAGAATCGCAGTTCAGAAAATGTTTGTCATCTTAACAGGGTTTGCACATTTTTTGTTATAATAAGCATATTTTTTGTTGTTGTTGTTGTTTGCAGAGGAAATTGTTCCATGCCATTTTTTGCATTTACTAACTTTTCAAATTTGCAAAACAAACAAACAAAAAAAACAAGATAACTTCCTGTTTCAGCTATACTTCCACTTTCACTACAATCAGAACTGCTTCATCTAATACTGCCTTTACTACTACAATATTGCCCAGCCCTTTAAATCTACCACTATTACTACTACATGTACCACTGTCTATAAATACCTTTGTGTATGTTTGGGAGTTTTCACTGACCCTTTATGTTGTGATGAACTTCTACATGTGTGATTGCTTTGTCTTGGATGGTCAGAATGAGGCCAGATGGGGGCGTAGTAAGAATCACAGGAGGAGGCGGGCTCAGGAGCGGGCCGGGCTGATCTGTCTCCGCTGTGTTGAGAGGATTTACGGTGGGTGCATGTTGAGCCATCAATCAATGGTGACGCACTCCAAGGACAACTTTGTCTCTTTATGCAATTTGTAAGGCTGTCCAGTCAAATTGATTCCTTAACCAGGAGTCGTCCAGCACGTGGAGACAAGTAGAGCCCCCCCTGAAACAGAACATCAACCTCTGAGCTGCAGCCAAAGCGCACAATAAATGATGCTTTTCTCAACATGGCAACACATGAGAGCTGAACAAAGTGGGCTGTATGGAAACGAGATTGAACGTGTGGTGGAAATGACATGTGATTGAATGAGACAAGTGAAGACGGGCACTGCTTTCACTGACAAACTACTGAGGCTCGTGCGTGTGGTTTGTGCAGCCTTCATTATTTTAACATGTGATTTGAAGTGAATGGGGGTCTGTTGAGTCTATAATCTTGGTTGAACTGGTTGATGCTGGGTAAAAGTTATATCAAAAAAGGGTAGCAGTAAAGGAGTTAGCTTGCCCTATATCCAGTGTGGTAGTTCATTCTGCAAAATGCCATCTGGATAATATATTAGATCATCATCTTCATTTTAAAGTTCACTTTTAAAGTCTCTTATGGCAAATAACTCCCTGTAAAAGGATAAGAAGCTGGTATCCTATCTATCATCTGTTCATCTTCATAATGTTTTTTGGAAAAAGCTCATCCTCACCCTCCTTTTTTGTTAAGTTATCGATTATCAAAATGATCGTTAGTTGTGACCTCAAGTACATTTCATTCAGAGAACAGGTTTTGAACATTGTTAATTTCGGAACCTGCTGAAGTCTCTCCTATAAAATCCTGCTCTTAGGTGATGTGATCATGTGAGTTACAATGGGGCAGTGATTAGAGGAACACTTGAATAATTGATGGAAGAAATAAGACTCCACTTTTCTCACTTCAATGTGAAAATGCATTTGTAAAGCTACACCTACAATGGATGACTGCGGCTCCTCGGTACCCATATCACACTAAAGTGGAAATGAGAAAAAAAAATAGCCCAGCATTAATAGCATATGATAAATTACACTGCCTCGTAAACGTCCCAGCATTACTTTTAATATGGTCTTTAAGATTTGAGATTAGCATCCGCTCATTTTTTCCACTGTGCAAATCCCATTCAAAAGAGCATTTTATGTCCATTGCCCTGACTGAAATGACTACAACATAAATATAAAAACAAATTGAGTCAAAGATTATCTAATGGAGCGTACGTCAGTGCAGTCTGTCACAGGCTTTATGTAACAGCATTGCTCAAATGCTGGAAGTCTTTAACTACTGAAATTGTTTATTTACAATGTTGAAACTGTTTCAAGTATTTCTGGCACTTGATCATTTAGAAGATAATTTTCCCAGACTCACATCTTTTTGGTATAAGGGCGCCTCATGTAATAAATACAAATACAAATAAGATGAGCAGTTATTTTTGTCACACTTGTATTCTTTGTGTTATATATTATATTCATTCTACTAGTGGTGTACTATTGTAGCCACAGCTGCTTTGGCCCCTTCGACCTCTACTAATACGCATTCACACACCACATACTAGGCAAGATGGACAAAATGGTACCCAATATCTATAGAGCCACATCTTCACTGGTATGGTAACTGCTCCTCCCTGGTGCTGCTCCTCCCATCCCATTATTAACCAGTCCTGCTTGCTTCTGAGATCTGACATTTCCATTAGAAGTATGAACATACTACCAGTTTACCAATATATAAACTGTAGTTTATCTGCTGAATAGGGTTTATATTCTTCTTTGGAATATTCTTGAATTGGAAATCAAGCTATCCCATTTTGGGCTTTATTTCAAGGTCATATGCCACAATGTTCTGGCTGATCCCTGTCTGACATACCAAAAAAGATGACTGGAAATCGGTCCACAAATAGCTCTAAAATATAGGTGATATGAGCTGCATCAGGGACAAGCACTTTCTTTTGAGGCCTGTCTCAAACGTCTCCATGGCATCACGTGTCAACACTGCGGCACATTTGGGGTGTGATAAGACAAATCTGTGGGGAGAGCCAATATTAACTACAATCAGAGCTTTTAAAAAAGACCTCCCCTTTTGGCCCTGGCATCAGCTGCACTGGCAGACAGATAAAGCAGATCAGATGACATGCCGTCCTGTCAGAGCAGCGCCCACAGATCCTGGAGATGACTGGCACAAATGTATCACAAGGAGACTGAAGCATCTCCTTGTGCACCCCTGGACCACTGGGAAATCAAAATGAACATATATTGAGTGTTTTGGAGCTGGCAAAATTTGAAATATGGTCAATAAGAAAAACCTATCAAAAAGCTTTTTTTTTTTTTTTGGGTGATTCATTTTACACCTGTGCAATATTTGAAGCTCAACCACAATGTATTTTAGCCAGTTTTTAATAATTGATAATTATCATCAGGATAATTATCAAGGTAATGAAAGAAATATTGACATTAATTTTGGTCTGTGTTGTCCAACAATAAAAATACTAAATGAGTGTGGCCTCTTCCTCACAGATCCAACCTGTTACTTGGCCTGATGGCACCACCTGTTTGTCATGCAGAAAGCAATAACATATCCAAGGAAACAAGCTGGTAGATAAGAATCAATAAAGATTGCAGTTGAAAACTTGTGTGGATAAGTTCATATTTTTAATATGATGAATAATAAGTAATTTGAGGCAAATCTTGCATCCAGCTGTGCTCAAATCTGAATGAGCTGCTCAATGCTCCGCGCTCTCTCAAAGGCTCTCTCCTGCCCACTGAGTGGAGGTGCTCTGTTCCTGTTTCTCAGCTTGTAGACTTGGCTAAATCGCGGTTTCCAACAGCTCGCCTCAGAATGCCTTTTTGTGGCTCCTGTCTAAAACGTAGGCCCCCTCAGCCAGCACTGCCACTTCTCTCTCCATTAGAAACTGGGCTTTTGTGCTGCTTATTTGACATTCTGCTCACCTGTGCATTTGCCAAGCACGCCATTGTCCTGCTATTGATTGTCCAGGACCTGGTCTGCCACAAAGCCCGCACGCCCGCCAGGTTATCAGTGACATCACTCTTTTATAAGCGACGCGTTTGCCCATGCACAGCCTTATCAATAGTTTGGGGAGTGCATTAAGTGCGGCTCCCTGGCCTGATTTATAGAGACACGGCGGTACCTCTGCGCACACCCAGAGGCCACCAGGTAACAATCCAGTCCCACTTCCTTGGCTGGCAAACACACTTTATTTACTCACTCGGGGGGAGGCGATGAAGACAGCCCTGACAGACAAACAATCTTATGATGCAGCCTTCATGTCACGCCTGGCTCTTTTCTGGCTTTGCCTCCAGTATGTCTCAGTCACATGTCAGGCCTTTTTCCCCAGCCGTGGGCCCTGTTGACATGGGGATCCGTCAGCTCACACCAGGGAGAGCGGGACATGTCTGCGGCCATTACTATTCATGAGGCAGTGTGATTCACTCTGTCACCCATGTCAGCAGAGGTGTCTGTCTGCACCCAGCTCCCCTTCCTCTCTTTATCAGCCAGGGGTGGCTAATGAGAAGCACCAGGTTAATACCACCACTGGAACTGCTATGGCTTTACACATCTTAATTCATTTAGACACTACTAATTGAAACCCATGTGAACTAAACCCTGGACAACATCCATTTTCCAGCCAGTCTTGTCTTAAAATGTCTTTACCTGATGTCACATTTAACCAGAATTGTTCCTCCTTATAATTAGACCCCAATATTTGTTTTACTAAAAGGAAGTTTTGCCAGAAAATCTGAGTTGACACCCACATCCTAATGTAATTAGAGTGAGCAGTGACAAGCAAAATCAAAATTAACCAGTTTTGGAAAGCTGAAAAAGTCCTAGGCCAATTATCACAAGTGGAGTGCAGCCATGACTAAGTCAAGACAACCTGAATGTGGCAATGTGTAAATTAAAAAGTGATTCACCTGCTGTGATCTGACAGGGCACTGTTTGATCAGCATCATTTACACATTGGCTTATTTTATTTATTAGAAATTGTGAAAATGTTAGGGCCGACTCGGGAATAGAATCCGGGTCGCCGGCTTGGTAGGTGGGTGTGCTAACTACTGTGCAACAGTCCAGATAGAGAGAGCAGACTCAAGTGCAGAGGTTCAAATTAAAAAGATATTCTCCATTTATTTTTCAAAAAACTCAGAAGGTCCACAAGCAACACAGAAAATCCAAAATTTGCAAAAAGCTTGGCAACACAAAAACTCTCCAAAAACATAAAAAATCCAAAAAACTAAGAGTATTAAAGTTCGAGAATGCAAAAGGCTTAATCTTTAACAAGACACAAATTCTAGAGACTCACTAGGGACGTGGACAGGTAACAAAGACTCAGTGACAAACAACAGAAAACCAGGGCTTAAATACCCAGCCCAATTGATCACATGATTACAAGAACAATTGGAAACAGGTGGTAAAGAAACGAAATGGAGGGAAACAAAAGATCAAGCACATGTCCCACAGTGTCCAGAAGAGCCATAACCCCTAACAGGACCCCCCCCTCCTATGAACGTCTCCGGACGTTCCTCGGACAGTCAGGGTGCGCACGGTGGAAGTCCTTACAAAGGTCCTTGTCCACAATATCCCGGGCCGGAACCCAGGAGCGCTCCTCAGGGCCGTAGCCCTCCCAGTCGACCAAGTACTGCAGTCCGCCTCGGACACGGCGGGAATTGAGGAGTCGGCGGACCGTGAAAACAGGCCCACCATCAATGATACGGGGGGGAGGCGGGGCCTTGGGGGCAGGGGAATGGGGCGAGGACAGGACCGGGCGTAGCAGGGAGACATGGAAGGTGGGGTGAATTCTAAGGGACCGGGGCAACTGGAGCTGGTAGGAGACAGGGTTGATTCTATGAATCACCCTAAAGGGACCAACGAAGCGGGGGGCCAGCTTGCGGGACTCGACACGAAGGGGAAGATCTCTGGACGACAGCCAAACCCTTTGACCCGGGCGGAAATGCTGGGCTGGCCTCCTGCGACAGTTGGCTTGGGCCTGGGCGGACCTGGAGCTCCGCAGCAACGCCTTGCGCATGCTCTTCCACACCCTCCGACAGCGCCTCATGTGGTGGTGGACAGAGGGAACCCCAGCGTCAACCTCCTGTTCTGGAAACAGAGGAGGCTGGAAGCCAAATTGACACCGGAATGGAGACATGCCGGTTGCTGAAGATTGGAGGGTGTTGTGAGCGTACTCCGCCCATGGCAGCCAGGAACACCAGGATGCCGGGTTGTCCCTCGCCAGACTCCTCAGGGTAGTCTCCAGGTCCTGATTCAGCCTCTCCGTCTGTCCATTTGACTGGGGATGGAAGCCGGAGGTGAGGCTGGCCGTAGCACCCAGGAGTCCACAGAATGCCCGCCACACCCGAGACGTGAACTGTGGCCCACGGTCCGACACAATGTCCTGTGGGAGCCCGAAGACTCGGAAGACATGGGTGAATATTAGTGTGGCAGTCTCAAAAGCAGAGGGGACGGTAATGGAATAAATCGACAGGCCTTGGAGAACCTGTCGACCACAACAAAAATAACTGTTACCTTCAGATTTCGGGAGGCCAGTGACGAAGTCTGCAGACACATGGGACCAGGGACGCCTCGGGATGGACAGAGGGCGAAGCAGACCTTGAGGAGGCTGGCGGGGATTCTTGCTCTGGGTGCAGATTGGGCAGGCCATCACAAAAGCCTTCACCTCCTTCTCCATGCCTGGCCACCAGAACCGTCTATGAAGGAACTCGAAGGTCCTCCGGGCCCCCGGATGTGCAGTGAGGCTGGACGAGTGGCCCCACTGGAGGACCTTGTCGCGTACCTGGCTAGGTACGAACAGGAGACCTGGAGGGCCTGTTCCAGGATCAGGTTCTTGACGTCGAGCCTGCCTGACAGTTGTCTCAATACCCCAACGTACCGGGGCAACTATGCGGGAGGCTGGGACCACAGTGTTGACCTCTCCCTCCTTGTCATGTGAGGAGAACTGCCTGGACAAAGCATCTGGCTTGGTGTTCTTTGAGCCTGGACGATAGGAGAGTGTAAAATCAAATCGGCTAAAGAACATGGCCCACCGGGCCTGGCGAGGGTTCAGACGCCTGGCTTGCTGGAGGTATTCAAGGTTCTTGTGGTCCGTCCACACAAGAAAAGGATGCTGTGCTCCCTCCAGCCAGTGTCTCCATTCATCCAGCGCCATTTTCACTGCCAGCAGCTCACGATCCCCAACGTCATAGCGGGACTCAGTAGGGTTGAGGCGACGTGAGAAGTATGCACAAGGATGCAGCTTGCCATTGGATCGCTGGGAGAGGACAGCCCCGACCCCGATGTTGGATGCATCCACTTCCATAATAAAAGGCTGTGATGGGTCAGGGAGGACCAGCACAGGTGCTGAGGAAAAGCGGCGTTTGAGATCCTGAAATGCCTCCTCAGCCTTGGGTGTCCAGAGGAACGGTGCACCAGTCTTCTTGGTGAGAGCAGAGATTGGCGCCGCCACTGAGCTGAAGTTCCGGATAAACTTGCGGTAAAAGTTTGCGAAACCCAGGAACTGTTGCACCCCTTTCACTGACGTCGGAGTAGGCCAATCCCGTACAGCTGTTGTTTTGGCCGGATCCATCTGGACCTGTCCGTGCTCTAGGATGAAGCCAAGGAAAGAGACCACAGGGACATGGAACTCACATTTTTGAGCCTTCACGTAAAGGTGGTTCTTCAGTAGTCGCTGGAGGACGCTCCGCACATGATGGTAATGCTCTTGCAACGACTTAGGAAAAAATCAAGATGTCATCTAAATAAACAAAGACAAAACGGTTGATCATGTCTCTAAGTACATCATTTATAAGGGTCTGGAAGACAGCTGGAGCGTTGGTTAGTCCGAAAGGCATAACTTGGTATTCGTAGTGTCCAGCGGGAGTGTTGAAGGCCGTCTTCCATTCATCACCTTGTCTAATACGAACAAGGTGGTAGGCGTTTCGCAAATCTAACTTGGTAAAAACAGAGGCACCCTGCAGCAGGTCAAAGGCAGAGGACATTAGAGGAAGCGGGTAGCGATTACGGATGGTGATCTTGTTAAGGCCTCGGTAATCGATGCAAGGTCGCAGCCCACCGTCCTTCTTGCCAACAAAGAAGAAACCAGCACCAGCAGGTGACGTGGATGGCCTGATGAATCCCGACGCCAGAGCATCCTTGACGTACTCTTCCATGGCTTTATGCTCTGGCAGAGAGAGAGAGAAAAGTCGTCCCCGAGGAGGAGTTGTGCCTGGCAGAAGTTCGATGGCACAATCATAGTGTCTATGAGGAGGAAGAGAAGCAGCTCTTTTCTTGCTGAAGACCTCTTTCAAATCCCAGTACTCGGAGGGAACTTGGGACAACTCGGCGGGATCCAGAGACTCGGAAGGCAACACTGGAGGATTTGCAAAGAGGCATGTGGCGTGGCAGGTAGGTCCCCATTCAAGGATTCGGCCAGTTACCCAATCAATGTGGGGGTTATGACGGGTAAGCCAAGGGATGCCAAGGACCACAGGGAACTCGGGAGAGTGGATGAGATGCAGGGAGATATCTTCTCGGTGGGCTTCAAACTGGAGACGAAGAGTAGAGGTTGCTCGGGTGACCTTGCCATCTCCCAGGGGCTGGCCATCCAGAGCAGACACAGAGGGGCATCTTGAGGGGAACAACAGGAATCTTGAGTTTCAGGGCAAAGTTCGTGTCCATAAAATTCCCGGCAGCCCCAGAGTCAACAAGGGCCTGGCAAGTATGATTGCCTTCACCCCAAGATATGGTAACTGGGAGGAAGACTCCTTGGGCGGGAAACTCGGGAGACAAGGTGGCTCCCGTCACAACCCTCCCTCGGGTGGACGGGAAAGCTCTTTTCCCGAGAGCTCAGGGCAGGAGTCCCGAAAGTGTCCCCTCTTGCCGCAGTATAAGCAGCACCTCTCCCTTCTCCGTCGCTCCTTCTCAGCTGCAGACAGACGGGTACGCCCAACTTGCATAGGCTCGGTAGGTTCAGGGGTCGGTGGAGTGGAGAGCCTTGGTAGACCAGAAGCATCAGGGGTTCTTTGGAAGGACGCCACATCACGGCAACGTTCCCTGAGCCGGTTGTTCAGGCGTATGGTATGGGAGATCAGGGACTCTAGGTCAGAGGGGCACCCCACAGACGCCAGTCCATCTTTGACAGGGTCCGACAGGCCATGGTGGAAAGCCGACACCAGTGCTGGCTCGTTCCAATCACTTACAGCAGCCAGTGTCCGAAAGGTGATGGCATAATCTGCTACACTGGTCTCGCCCTGCTGGATGGTCATTAGCTGTTTGGCTGCATCTGCACTGGCAACTGACTGGTCAAAGACTCGCAGCATGTCTTCAGCAAACTTCTTGAAGTCTGAGCACTCTGGACCCTGTCGCTGCCAGATGGAGGTCGCCCACGCTCGGGCCTTGTTGACAAGTAGTGTAATCACATAGGCAATCCTGGCTCGATCAGTGGGATAAGTGGTTGGCTGTAGTTCAAATGTAAGCTGGCATTGTGTTAGGAAATCCCGGCACTCACCCGGTTTACCATCATATCGTCGTGGTGCTGGGAGATGAGGTTCCGAGTGTGAGGGTGGCCGATGTGGGTCCGAAGCCGAGGGGCGTATGGCTTGAGCTTGAGCAGGGGGAACAGCAGGCATGGCAGGAGGTTGGGCTGGAGGAACTGCAGGAGCTTGCGGAGGTGCTGCGGTTAATTGCTGAAGAGCCGTAGCAATCTGTTGCAGCATTTCATCATGTCGTGCCAAGGCTTGTTGCTGGGTGGTTAAAGCGTGGCCATGTGTATCCATGGTAGCTCCGAAGCTGGAAAGGGTAGCCATCAACTTTTCAAAGTCCGTCAATTGGCCAGGTGAAGGAGCCTCTGCTGGGTCTGTCATGACTGAGTCTTTCTGTTAGGGCCGACTCGGGAATAGAATCCGGGTCGCCGGCTTGGTAGGTGGGTGTGCTAACTACTGTGCAACAGTCCAGATAGAGAGAGCAGACTCAAGTGCAGAGGTTCAAATTAAAAAGATATTCTCCATTTATTTTTCAAAAAACTCAGAAGGTCCACAAGCAACACAGAAAATCCAAAATTTGCAAAAAGCTTGGCAACACAAAAACTCTCCAAAAACATAAAAAAATCCAAAAAACTAAGAGTATTAAAGTTCGAGAATGCAAAAGGCTTAATCTTTAACAAGACACAAATTCTAGAGACTCACTAGGGACATGGACAGGTAACAAAGACTCAGTGACAAACAACAGAAAACCAGGGCTTAAATACCCAGCCCAATTGATCACATGATTACAAGAACAATTGGAAACAGGTGGTAAAGAAACGAAATGGAGAGAAACAAAAGATCAAGCACATGTCCCACAGTGTCCCCTAGTGTCCAGAAGAGCCATAACCCCTAACAGAAAAGCCTCAGCTATCCAGTCATTTTTTTTCTAACAATAGCAAGAACCAACATCCTATACGTAAAGTGATCCATAGATGGCAGCATTTTCACCTAATTGCCTGCATACTAAATTAATTCATAAATGACTTGATAAACCCCACCTGCTTTTTTTTTTATTTTCATGGATGGCACATGATGCATTTGCCTTTTTTACACCTGAAAATTAATCTTGACAAATGCACCACCACCACAGTCATCCAACTGCATCTGTTTCAAATGGTCCCAGTTTCTCTTCCTCTCGTCTTCGTGATAGAAATGTAATGTTCCTTTAGTTTGAATGTGGCTGTAAATATTCATATATGAGATGTACCCCTTTTTTTTTTTTTACCCGTCTGCTCTTGTGTGGGATGTATCAAGCATTATTGCTGGTATAAATTCACACCAATCCTTACCCGGTGCCTACTTAGTCATTTAACAATTTGTCATCTCAATAGTTATTTTATGGTAGCTCTGTATTAATTGAACGGCATTGACTGCACAACAATTCAAGGTCCACTACATCTATGGCAGAGGGGAGTGCACTGGAAATGGTGTCACAAATCAGCTGAGAGAAGCTGCCCATGATCATGCTACAAAATTACTCTAATCTTTCATGTTCAGTGTGCTTCTTTCTCAGCCATGCAAAGAAAATGTCTTAAAAGCCCAAAGTGGCTGCTATTCTGGAGTCATACTGGATGTATAGAACACATTGAAGATGGCGATGTCGTAAAAAGCTGATTTGTAGCTTTTGTCACCTTGATTTGTCCAATTTAGTGATGTTAAACTTGACATATCTTTTTGTATTATTGTCATCATATACAGTAATGGGCAGAGGTTTCAGTCAGGTGTGAACATTTTTACTAGGAGCGATGTGAAGAACTATAAATTAATGCAGATTTCTTTTTTTCTTTTTTTTAATACAGGTGCACTATAGCTTTTCTGGTAGGGAGTCCGTCAACTGCTTATTTCCATGGAGGTTAGAGATAACTTTGCCTGATGTATTCCACATTAAACTTTCAATTACAGCTCAAAAACACCTTTTAAAACATGCATTTTTACTGTGAACGGGGGTCACCTCTCCACAGATCTGCCCTGTATTTGATTGGTCTGGTGAAACAACTTGCTCGTCTCCATGGAAATGCTTTACTGGAACATTCCAGGCAAAGCAACAGCATATTCACAAGCAGGTGGCAGAATCTTAATAAGGTACAGTAAAAAATAAAAAACAGGCCAGGAGAGTTATTATTTTTGGTATTTGTTCAGTGATTTAGAGTCACTTGTCTTTGTGCATATAATTCCCATGACATTTACTGTATAGTATCTCACGTTATACCATTGTAGCTACGACTGTTTAAAATACTGTGTAAAGATTTCCATTAAAGTGTAACATTTGTAATCTCGACTTTGAGCTGATTAAACCCTGCATTAACATAAGTACTCTTCTCATCTTCTCAAATTCCTTGTCATCACATATTCTAGTCATGGCTATTTGAATCTGTGAGCCATTCGTAATAATTTAACTAATTATCTGAGACCCCAGCAGATCTTCAGTGCAAACGCTTGTGTTTTGATTTTTGATTTTTCACTGGAGCCGGTGGACCCTAAGAAGACGCCTGCTTCTTGTTGTCACTTTAATTTATCCTTTTATTTATTGAAAGACTTCATAATACTTGTGTGACTCAGCATCCCGTCCGCTAGAACAAACATCGTGCTTTGCTGCTGATGGGGGACAACCAATTTAACTGCCATCTTAATGGAATCTATAATAAGCACAGGGGCACCGTAATGGCAAAGTACTGCGTTTTCAGATAACACCACATCAAAACCCTTGTGAACGTCAAGCAAGTTCTTTTTTTTTTTTTTTTTTGTTCTTTGCTGGATGTCATTGTCAAGTTGTTGTTTACATCATTCTAGTGGATCCGTAGCTTTGTCACCATTTCTGTGATGAGGAGATAGCTGTCTGTGAATGAGGTAACAAGCAGGTTTCAAGAAAAGTGTCAAGCAAAATACTTCATTTTGTGAAGTGTGTGTGCCATTCAAGTGATGGGAGTAAATTGAACTATTCAGTAAATACTCAAATGATATTGATGGTTGAACTAAGGGCAGTAGTATTTGTCGGGTTCCAAACTCTGAAAAATCAATCAAAAATGTATTTTTTTTCTGTCCAGAGGCATGATTTATTTATTGTGAATGAAATGAAACTCCTGATGATTTGACTTTTCATATCACTGTTCTTTGCCTGTTGTTAACAACATGTATGAGATTTTCAATTTCTACCTGACCTCTAGTTAGAGGCTCTATTCACGATGTTGGAAACATTTTCTTTTTTTCCCCAGATTTTGTCAGAGTTACTACAGCCAATAAAGCCCAAAGGAAGTTGTTCGCATGTTTCCAAACATCTTCCAGTTTTGTGGTGTAAGCATGAATAGAGCCTACTGGCTTGTGATATTATGAGCTGTACCCAGACTAGGGTTGTGAAAAGGGTTGTACTAAAACTGGTATCAAAACTATACTCATTTGAACAAGTATTGATTCTGGTGGGAAAAAAAAATACATAAGCACATCAAAATTGGTTATTTCTTGAAATTTAGAATGCTAAGGCTGAATCCCGTCCCCTTGGCCTTAACCACTTTTTCATACCCCTCAGTTTTGCGCGTTCGTGGGTAGGGGTGTCCCAGTTCCCATTACGTAAGGTAGAGGGGTAGGGGAAAGTGGTAGGGCTATATACCCCTCCAAACGAAGATTTTTCAGAGGCACACTCTGCTACCATGACCACAGAGACCAAAGAAGTAGATGACATGTTGGATTTCTGGCAAAAGCTTGTCACGACTGCTTGAGTAAAAGCTGGCAGAGACTACTGACGACATATGTGATTGTTGAAGGGGTGTCCCAATTCATTGGGGTTGATTTTCAACCCTTACCCCTTATTGCTCCGTTTCAAGGGATAAAATGGACCGAAATGAGACTGGTCCCAAGACTAGTATAAGGTTTAGTGCTGACAATCACATTCATTTTTTTCTTTTCTAAAATCTCATTATGTAACTTTATTTTTTTTCAACAAAAAACAAAATAAATAAATGTTTTTATTTATGAATGTTTGTTTTGCACTAAAACACACACAAAAAATATGTGGCCTCCGTCAGCTTGTTTCTATAGAAATGTTCCTTTTGCTGTAATATTCCACAGTATGGCATAAAACGCATCTATCTCGATGGAAGTTGTTCCAAAGTATAGTTTAAACTTTTTACATCCATGGAATCCTGCAATCGACTTTCTACTCTCAGAATTTTACATACTGTCTCTTTAATATCCTCGTGGTATCAAAATTGGTATCAAGCCTTTTCCTTCTCTGTAGAGACAACTCTAATCAAGACAACAGGAGGCAGTATAAACATGGAGATCTTTGCTGTCTTCAGATCATGTCACTCTCCCCTCTCCTGCCCCAGTCCCCTTCACCATTTCCTCCACATGGCAAGTCTCTGCAGATGTCGCCTGTAATGATGCAGCCGGCTCACACGATCGTACAGAACGGTGGTGGAACTGTCTGAAAATTAGTAAAAATTACTTTCTCATTACGTCCCTCATTGCTCCTGTAAGTAGTCTGGGTTTACGCACGATTAGGAGAACGAGCCACGGAGCACCAGGGCCTCAACACACATGCGCGCGCACACATATACACACACACACTCACACTTACACACTCTCACTCACACACACACACACACAAGGAATAGCCAGGAAGAGTTGCCTTTAATCACTAGTGTTTTACCTTTTGTTTCTACTAAAATCAAACCTGGAGAATTGACAGATTACAATACTTCATGTAAATGGCTTGCCCTATGAATGAGGTCAGTGAAGTAAATCCTTATGCCCTTTTAGACCAACAAAGGAACACATTTTTCACATCATTGCCGCTGGCTCATACTGTAGGTTGGTTGTTTTTTAGTCTATTCTTGTTTTTGTAGAAAAGGTTTCAAAGGTAGTCATCTGCACAATGTTTTAGAAACTGAGACACGCTGACTCCTATCTGGATGTCCTTTTTTAATCTGGATTAAAAAAATGACTTTTGCATGGCAGTCGTACTCAGTATAACCCCATGTAAAGTTATTTGTTGCGTGAATGTAAAAAACATACAGCCATGTAATAGTGATATTGGAATCCCTAAACAAAAGTACTGTTGATGATTCCAGCACAGACACAGGGAGGACGTTCAGACCTCTCCCGTCACTCTATAAGATCCAGGAATCAAACCGCCCTCTTTGCCTGCACAGGCTTGTATTGTGCATATAACTTGTCTAAAGTCAGAAGTGGTGTCTAAAGCCCCCAACACACAGTTCACCTCATGTCACCTCCATTCGCTGATTGACGGCACACTTTTAGCCTCCCAGGAGTGGCTCTCAAACTCCCCTTTTCCTCCCTTTTTCCAAGTTAAATGTTCTACCTACTCAAGCGTCAACTTTTCTTGGGCCTGGCGGGAGCTAATTATTGCATGAGCGTCTGTAAAGTGCTCATTTGTCCTTGTCTGAGAACAATCAGCCTTTGCATTGGGCTAGGTCTACAAAGCCCCGGGCCAAACAAATCCAAATTTTCTTCCATCATAAACCTGTTTTGGCTCGCGGGCTCTTCGCAACTGATCCACTCATCCTGTCACTCAGTCAAATGGCAACCCCAGATTATTCATTGTTTATTCATGGGCCTACAAATTTGTGAAACAAGATGGCGGCTGGTTGGAGTTTCTGCTTACCCGTTGTACAAGAGATACAGGATTTGAAAGCGCGGAGGTTGGCATGCTTGATAAATGGAAGATGGTCCGGAAAAGCAGTGTGGCATAGATCGCTTTACATGAAACACAGGAAGAGGGCAGAAAGTGCAGCGTGCGCACAAAGCTTTGCAACAGGAAACCCGGAAACTGGTGCCGTTTGAATCGCACAAACCTCTCTGCTTTTTTCCAAACAATGGCCTTTTTTTTGTCTTTTGTTCTCTTTTTATATACTGGGTGAATCTAGGACACTGCATCTGTTCCAAGCAGGTGTTCACAATGTAAAAGGCTTTATGGGGAAGTATATTTATCCTTTTATTTTTATTGGATAGTGGAGTTTGCACATGTGCACATCAGCTGCATGTTTGGAGACCATTCAATATATGAAAGCTATAACAAAATATTTTGAGGCTCAATATTTATTGTGTGTACGTTTTCTTTGCAGTAGTGAGATTCTTTGTAGTAGTGAGATTTATGTAAGATATGCAGGATTTGAGCTGTAGAGAGTAGTAAATAACTTCTAATGCTAATTATTAGTTTATTTAGTTTATTAGTTTATTATTTATAGAGTTATTTATTGCAGCCCATGCCTTTTTAATGATACAGTATATTGGCAAAAGGATAAATTCCATTTGTCAACTTGGTCGAATACGTTTCGGAGCTCATCCAAGCTACTTCTTCAGTTCTGGCTAGAGTGCTGGTGGACACTGCTTATAACTAGCTGCAGGGAGGAGCTAACTACAATGAAATTACTATGAAACTATCACACCTATACATACCAGTATATTGTGTCAATGGTTTGTATCAGTGGCATAAAGTACTTCCAATATTATCGCTTTATCTCAATATTTCTCTGTAACAATATATTGTGCTTCAAAATGTGTTATGACATGCCTATAGCGTTCCGTTCTTTCAGTGCATTTTCTTTGAGGATATTGTTCTGTATCACACTCAACTCTTACCTTAAAGGTGCTGTACCTGATGTTTAACATCTGTAAAAATGTGAAAATCTGTTCATTTTAAGTTGCAACAGACCATAGTTATTCCTCACTTTATTATCAGTTTATAAGCACATTTTACAACTTTCAGAGGTCAGAGCAGTTTGTCGTCATAACACTAACAACACTGTAAGTCACTTTATTACTTACAAATATCAGTACAGCACCTACCAAGTGTAAGAATATAGCATCTTTTGATAGCATCTGTATTGTATAATGAATATTTTGTATGTAATAAAACATGCATGGTATTTAAATAGTTGTAGACCACTGAAAACATGCATTCTGTTATTCTGTTTGTAGTATAACCTTCACAATTTGCTGTCTGTGGTCATACATTTTTAGCTACATTCACAAAACCACAGGAGCCTTATGTTCTATGTGGGATACAAGAGTGTTCGCACCTATCCTTGGCTCCACGGCACAATGTCACATGTGTCATGCCCTGCTTTTTCCCCAACTGTGTGCCGATTCTACATCATCAAACTCCTAAAATAACCACTCGACTGGAATGCTGGAAGAGACTGGAATCCTGCTCGTTCAGTTAAATTTACCTCCAGCGGCTCCTCTGGAACCCACGCACATTATCCCAAAATACTCCCACTTTGCGTCACTGTTGGGCCTAAACTTAGATTTGGGAAGGGAAAGCTGATGACAGATCCAGAAGCACATGGAGGCTCTATGGTCCGTGCCAGGTGTGATATTGTGGAAGTGGTGCCAGCCGACTCCCCACACGCAAATGAAAAGCCTGTCTGTTTTGAAGTCTGAAGTCAAAATAACTGAGTCTGAAGGAAATACTTGACACTCTGCTATCTCGGGCTGTTCTGTGCTGAATAAATGTCCTTATGTCTATGTTTTGGCCTTATTTTAGTACTGGTCTTAGAAATCTCTTGTGCTATGAGGCTTTAAAGGTGCATTATGTAATTTCAAAGGTGGAGGTGGATGCATGGATGTTATTTACTTTGCATGTTCCACAGTATATCATTAAATGTATCTGCTTTGCATTTATTCAGTTACAGGTGTTTTATAGCTCAAAAATACACTGAAAAACCTTTTTTTTTTATGTGCAAACCTTTTTTTTTAATGTGTTTGTCCAAAGATCTGACCATTAACCAGTCTCAATTGTTCTCCGTCACTTTTACTTTGGCTACTATTTAATGATGAATAATAATGTTTGTTTTTGTTTTTTTTCATTATCCATTCTCATTTTATACTTTTCTAGGTCATATTAGTTCATTATCATCAATCAATCAATCAGTTTTTAATTTATGGAGTCCTTTACAACACACAAGATGACCAAATAAAATCAGCACAATATAAACATCCAAAAACATTAAATAATGAAATAAATCAAATGTGCAAAGATTTAACTAAGTCATTAAAAGCCATTGAAATGTATTTATTATTTATTTAATGAATTTATTTTGGGCAAGTAAGCAACTTGCATTCTTTAAAAAGTGCAATAACAGAAATTACAATAAACAGAAATAACAAAAAACAACAAAAAATTTAACATTTGCCCAAAAAGGAATGGGAAGAAGAAAACTTATTTAATTCCACCCCTCTTCTAATTTAGCATAATGAGCTTTTTTTTGCAACCTTCAAACTTTTTACACTATACTTGAACTATTTACAAAAGGATACCAACAATGGTAAAGAAATTATGGATACCAACAATGGTAACAGACAGCAGATACAAATAATGTAATGAACAGAACATAACAAATGCAAAATGGATTCTCTTAATTATGTTTCAAAATAACTGTACGATGGTGATTTCAAACTGTTACATGCAGATGGACTGACTATTCAAATAAGCGTAGTATTGAGTGCATAAAAGTGTGCATTTTCTAAGTGGGATGAAATATTTTCCTATCCTCTGCATATACTGCTCCCTGAATCTCTTTTCCATTCTACTCTGTCAGCACATAGCGCCACGATGGAGCCATGATAACTCTACTTAGGATTCTGCGCATTCTTCAGGCATTTGAAAACACTGCTCCTGCTGCTTATGTTAGGGCCTGGTCACCCTATAATATAATATAATATAATATAATGAATGTGCACAAGCTCTTGATCGTCAAATAGTGCGAACCTACCAGATTACTGCCATGTGTCTAAATGGCAGGTTATGTTAGCATTAATGTGCCTTATGAGGTCATTCAAACATGGCTGACATTTCTGCAGCCTTCGTGTCACTCCATGTTTGGGAGACCAGTCTATGTAAATAAGGGCGCTCTGCTTCTTCTGTTCAGCCTTGCCTCAGAATTTGTTTAGGATTAGAAATCTCATTTTGCCGCGAGCCCTGCTAGCTTTAGATCAGTCAGCTCATCTGCAGATCTCGGCGCAGATAAACACAGGCATTCTCCAGGCCTCAGCGCTTTTATTTTTCACCCTTTTTATCGTTGTGAGACAACTGTTATAAGCACCGATCATTCTGGTAGTGCTAATGCTACTAATGCCATTACTGCCAAAAAAGTATCAAAACAATGAAAGTTACTGAAAATGACTGGGGGGAAAAACAAAAAACTAAGCTTAAAGTGCCAACATTATGCTCTTTTTTGATCTATGTTACTATGTTTTCTCATCACAAAAAAACCTGGAGTTGTGTTTTGCACATTTAGGCTGAGTTCTTCTCTCAAGCAAAAACTTGGAATTGGCAATCTCTATTGAACTAATAATAAAAAGTGGCTGTTAACTTAAACTACCGCTTCATGGCATCACAAGAAACTAAGCATATTGAGCTTTGAAGATGTAGACAGACTAATAATAAAGGATTATACAAACGTGTGAATGAAACAAAACACAACTCCGGGTATAAATGAAAAAAAAGAATGCATTAAATCTTCCCTAGCAAGTCATGTTCAAGTCCTTTATCCCACTGTTAAATCTGTTCATTTTATCTGCCAGTTATAATGTTACTCATGATTAGAATGTGTTACAATTTAAAGGTGCAATTTTTCTGGTGGAGGGTCTGTCACCTGCTTGTCTCCATGGAGATATTACTCTTTAACTTGATTTACCTTAGCGAGTCAGTGGGTTCTTCTGATCCTAAACATTTCATTGCATTATTGACCTTGTGTTGATCCTGCATATGACAAATAAACGATCTTGATTTTTCCACAGTATGGAAATAAACTTCATAATCACAATGGAGACAGGTCAATGGTTAGATCTATGGAAAAGCAAGTCTGCACATGGTAAGAATTCGTAATTTTAAGGTATTTTTGAGGTATAAAATACCTGTAGTTCAACAAATTGAAATGTAAGGAAGATGTGTTTAGTGCCATACTGTAGGACATTCCAGGCAAAGAAATGACATCATGGAGACAAGCAGGTAGTGGACCCTTCAGAAAAGTTCCGCAGTGCACATTTAACACTATTTTAACTCTAGTAATAATTCAAGTGATATTTTTTTCTCCAGTTGCTCCTTTGCATGGCCTCTCCAGTCTGACCAGCCTGCGTCTATTCTTGGGTGCCAAAAAACGGATTACATAACACGGTGGAACTAGGCTCTTTTTACCTGGCTGCACTGCCGAGTCCGAACTGGAGGGGGTACCGAATGTGCTCATTTTGTTAGGACACGCCGATCTGTTGCTCCTGACTCAGAATAGTCTCCCACCAACAACTACCCCCACACCCCGTTCCAACATAAGCCGCCACCCGCTGCGAAACGTCAACCGCTAATCTAGCAGAACGGGCCCTGAGAATGAAGCGGACCAGAGAGTGGCGCGGTATTAGCATCTGAGCGTAGAGCGTAGAAGGAAAAGCTTTTTAACAGCCCACTGCACCCATATGGTATTAGCACATAAAATGCCACTGTTGACATTTCGGAAGGTGCAGTGCCGCTGTAAGTGCTGGCCATTGATATTAAAGTCATTAGGAGAGGCGCTTGATCCTGTATTGATGGTGAAACAGTCCAGGAAGATTCACATGATTTGGCATAACCACGAGCCTCCTTATAGGCTGATTTAGCGCGCCATAGGATTGATGCGGTGTATTAACTTCCAAGAAATTACATGACAAGATTTTAAAGTAGAGTTGGACTTAGACAAACTTTATTGATCCACAAGTGAAATTATTTGGACACAGTAGCGCACATATCACAAGTGTATAACAAAGAGCAAAATATAAATGTTAATAAAAAATGTACCTCAAACTCCCTTGTTTTCTATACCTTTCCAAGCTTTCATCTGGATTTCACTAGGGATGGGCGATACCAGTTATTTTTGTTTCGATACGATACCAAGTAATACCAGGGTTAGAATCGCGATATCGATACCGATACTTTCATACATTTTTTAATACTACAGAAAAACACTAACCTGGCTCTAACTAGATACCTTGGCTTCGCAAAGCTCCACCAGGGGGCTTAGCTCCACACATTCTAACAGCAGATATCTGAAAAAAAATCTTTGATGAAATGAAAATGGCAATGCAGACATCAAATGTGACCACTAGACTTTTGTTTGTGCTGCTTGTATTGCACGTTGTATTTTTATGTATTTGCCTGCCGAGGGACTGCGGATGAAAACTAGCTTTGTAGCTAAAATTCTGCATATTTACATTTGTTTTATACTTATGTTCATTAATGTGCATTGTCCCTATCAAATAAATAAATAAATAAAATAAAATAAATAAATCTATTGTAAGTTGGGCACTTGCAGCCTATGAAAAAAGACAACAAATGAAGTATCACTATTCTCACTCTCACATACACTACTCTTAGTCTTCTACATGCTTGATGGTTACCTGGATTCTCCCTCTCTCAAACGCCTCGGCAGCTGACCTCTGTCGTACTGCTGTTGCTGCTGTGCTGGAGGGAGCTGCCTGACTAGCCTCCTGTTGTCGTTTGGTCAGTAGCATTTCATCATGCTGAGGTTTATGATTTATGATCAAGTGTTTATTTAAAATTTGTGGTATTGCCACAATATCGGATAATTTTTGGCACACACTGCACTTCACAACATTGTCGTCCACGGTGTGGAAGTAACTCCACACCACACTTCTCTTGCGGTCTTCCATGGCCCCGCGCTGCTTTGACTGAAATCTCACAGCAGTGAGTCTATGGCGGGATGACGTACTACCCCACGTTTGGTGAGAACGCGGAAGGAAAAGTAGTGCCTGACAAGTGGCAATGGTTGAATAATGAACAAAACACATATGAATTTGAACTAAATAAACTGAAAGTTAAGTCAGTAAGAAAACATGACTTGGTATCGATATTTTAATACCAGGATCGATGCATATTCAATACTCCATCAGGATCGATATATCGATACTTTGGTATCGATCCGCCCATCACTAGATTTCACACATGTCCATTATAGGATTAGATCTTAGGCTACGTTCAGACTGCAGCCTGAAGTGACCCAAATCCGATTTTTTTTTTCACCCCTATGCGACCTGTATCTGATCTTTTAATGACGGTCTGAACGACACAGATCCGATTTTTTTTCAAATGCGACCCAGGCCACTTGGATATGTGGTCCTAAAACCGATAAATATCCAATCTTTTGACATGAGACTGACATGCGACCTGGCCGTTCAGACAGGTTGCGTTCATCCCATTCATCCGACCTACACGTCATCAACAAGTGACACAAGCGTTAATATTCTGCGCTGAAATAGGCGTAAACGGGAAGAAACAATGGGGGATGATAACACCAACAGTACTCCGTGGAGGGAAAGTGAGGTTTCCACTTTAATTCATGTTTGGGGGGATAGCTGTATTCAGGCCAAGCTGGAGGGGTGTCAGAGTGGGTGTCCATGTCAACCCATGGAGAGGTTGGCTATTGTGCGGTAACAAGCACCTGTTGCGAGCCAATACAGCCCAACGCCAACGTGTTTGTCCACTGAAATAGGTCGCCGAAGACGTGTTTCCTCCCGCGAGAGTGGCAAAAGTAGGTGCTCACAAAGGTACATATATATTCTTCCTGTCATACGAAAATTTTGTATGAATTCCGTGTCAGTGAAGGAGCTCACATAATCCCACTACTCTTGGCTGCGACTCTGCAGCTGCCACTACCCCACAAAACGCCCTTTCTTCACCTGGAACAATCCCTTTGGTCCTCTACTCTCCCCCTGTTTCTCTTAGCCCTTGTGCCCAGTGGTGTTTATTCCCGTGCCCACATCCCCTGATGTGTCTTCTGAGTGTTTTGCGAATGTTATTGTGGTGTTAAAATATGTACCTTGTAATAATAAAAGATAAAAAACAAAAAAACAAAAAAAAAACACCATTGCCAACAACCTTGCTCTTTTCCTCCTTAATCTCCTCTTTAAAACAAATGTATTGTACATGTGCTGGCTCCGGTAGGACAGCAACTTTAATAAAGCCAGATGCTCACTCATAGCATGTTTACTTCCTTACACACCGAGTACGCTCGCTGCCTGTGACATCGTCGTGTCCTCCAATGCGCATGCGGGACACTTTTGGGGCGTTTAAAGTTCACACTGGAGATCACATACAAATTGCATTTAATTGGAAATGTGAACGACCTTGCGAAAAAATCAGACTTCACAAAAAAATCGGAATTGAGCATTAAGCCCTGCAGTCTAAACGTAGCCTCAGTTGATTCATTACTAGGATTTGTAAGCTGAAGCTTCAATGTATAGTCTGCAGCTTCAAAAACTGATGAATCGTCAGGTCGTGCATTTCCACCACAAGACTTGATTGTCTGATTAGTAAGGTCACAGCAAAAAATTGCTAGTGCCATTTAATTCAATGCAGTCATACCTGGACACAGGCAGAGCATGCAGCTGTGATGCATATAGAGTATAACTAGTGCTAATTCTCAACTCCTGGGCTTTTCCCTACACTAAACGGTTCAAAACTGTTTAAAAGCACAATCTTTAAACACATTTTTACAACAGTGCAGTTTCACATGCCAGACATTCTCACATTCAAACACACATTCACATATACACACAATGCAATACAATATTTACAGGTGGGTGCAACTAATAACTTTAGTTACTGAAACTACAACACTGCTATATGCCCATATAGGAATGCATTACACATGCTCAAAGCTCCAGATACTTCTTTTTGGGTCTGTATTTCTGTGGATGAATTGTCGAAAGTTCCCGGAGTACACATTTCTTCTGACATTTGTATAACTGTGTTGTTGAATGCAGAAATGCCTGACAGCAAACAAAGACAGCAGCTTCTGTCGAGCGCTCACCTTTCCTTCCCTCTCCCGGCCCCTCCCTCTCCTAAATAATCTCCAGATAAGAAATAACACAGCTCATGATTAATTGTGGCCATTGTGCTGCTGGACTGATATACTCCCTTCTCACATCCATCTTTGAGCCCTCCCCTCTCTGTCTCCTGGTCCCTCACGTGAGCGCCAGGCTCCGAGGATACTTTTCACAGGGACATAAAAGCTAGTCAGCTGTAAAGCTAAATGAAAGTCATTTGCTCTCCACGTACTCGCTAATGTAACGCGCGGCATTAGGGACTATTGGCCTTTTTGTAGTTATAAAGTAACTCATTCTTAAAGGCGGTGTTTGATAATTGAACCTGATGGAAGGGAACGGAATTAGAATAGACATAATTTCATGATTGATTTCTTGAACTGTCTTCTCATTCCGCCATTGCCACCCACTTTCTTGCTGTTCTTTCCACGTCTTTTGCCAATAGTAGCCGCTTAGATGGATGGTGACGGTAATTTAGTTTTCTATTTGTATATCACTCTTTATTCGGCTGTTTTCGCTCGGGTGCTGGCAGCGTTTTGTCAGCGCACATTGTTTGCTCCGCTCAATTGATTAAAAAAAGATGTTGTCTCATGCATTGTGACGGAGTATTTCCCCCAGAGATTGCAGAGTTATTACAGAGCGCTGGTCCGGACACCCGTTGATGTATTGTGCTGGGCTTTGGGACAAGACGAGGTGAGGAGGAGGAGAACAGGGGCACAGCAAGAGGACGCAGGGCGGGCTTCAGCTGTAAGAAAAAACAAGTAGCACGCAGACTCCATCACACACCTCCAAGACTGACAGCAGCTTCTTTCCTTTCTTCCATTCTTTTCTTCTTTCTTTTCCCTTTCACCATCTGCTCAATCATCTTTCCATCAAACAGGCCCTACCGCCGGTGTTCATAGCAGCCACACACACACTTTACTGCACTAACAGGTTGTCATAGGAGTGGCGCGTGGTTGTCAGAGTCAGGGAATCTCCTCGTGTCTGGAGCAGAGAATGAGCAGCGGATAGTTTGCGTTGCTGCTGACAGCACCTCGTCCTAGCCGTCCCAGCAGGTGAGACAGAGCAATATCACAGCTGCTCTAATGCTTGAAATGAGTGTGAGGACTTTTCAGCTCCTGGCATATCTCACGCTATAGATCCTGCACAAGCTGTTCACATCTTTTCTCCAGTTTTACTAAATTTTTGAGCGTTCTGATCTAAAATAAAACTTCAGACTTCTTTAATCAGGTAGCTTTTTCATTATCGCCAGTCTTTTTGTTGAGAGTACACAAATGGAGAGGGTTCTGTTAGAGAGGAACAAATGCATGTAATCTTTAGGCCCACTCAGCATGCACTGTTGAAAGGTATTCAAATCTTACATTTCTGGTCCTTTTTTCATAGTTTTGTTGATGTTATAGCAACCAATTTTGCATGTATTTGTTAATTACATTCTATAAAAAAGATTTTCAACACTTTTTATGATTACTTCCACTGTGCAGTAGAACTTTTCTAATGGGTTCTGCCACCTGCTTGTGTCATAGAGATGTTATACTTTGGCACATACCAAGCCAGAAAGCATGTGAAAGTCTGAGTATGGTGTTGACCATATTTGTCTTGCACTTCCTCCATTAGAGGCATTTTACCTTGGAAAACAGGCATTCTTACTGTATCTCTCCACAGATCTGACCTGTAATTTGGCCTACTGGCATCCCCACTAGGCCACAATCTGGCCTAGTGGCATCCCAACAAGGCCAGATTGTAACGTTTGTACAATCTTATTTCGGTAATAAAACAACATCATTTACTCACCTATTGTACTTTGGTGTCATTTGGAGCATTTACGGAGATTTTGTAGTTTAGCGATATCTGTTTAATGTGAGTGCTCGGAGCATACCGTTGCGGTCACCAAATAACACAAACTTTAGCACTTTTCAAATGACAAAAGCTCAGTGTTGGTCTACACTTTTGTTTGAGTCAAAAGTGGCCTGTAATCTGATATCCAGCCATGGTTTCGATTGGATGACGAGGACAGCGCGCATTCGCAGCTGATTTGCAGATAACAGGACGCTCTCAGCTCTCGGTTACAGTCATAAAGAAGCAAAGGAATAATAATAAGAAAACATCTCCGCTTGAGAAAACCCGAAATGTTGCGAACATGCATTTATCCCTGTTGTGAAAACAAATGACAGCATGGACGAAGTTGAGTTTTCACAGGCTTCCTCGTCACAATCCAGAGTTATTGAAGCTGTGGCTAGTTGCCTTGAGAATGGACCCAAACATGAAAGGCAAAGCTGTAGGTTGTTTGGACCATCGTGTTTGCAGTACCCACATCAGTCCGGACGATTTTTTTACCAGCAAAGGAAAAGAAGGAAGGCCAGCGGATTCAGCGCACGGTTCTGAGTAGTAGTCCGATACCGATGGCTGTTCTCTGGTGCGCTGCTCCTCCAACTGTCTCCGCTTCCTTCTTTCTAATACCTCCTCATCCGTAAACTCGGGCTCAAAACAATAGGGACGGCCGTCATACTCAAATAAGTCCTCTTCAGTCTCCAAGTCCGAATCTTCAGCCATGTCTTGCTCGCAACAGAAAAGTCAGAGCGTCTTCTAAGCAAAGTAGCGGAATGAATGCGAGCATGCGCACTGTCCTCGTCATCCAATCGAAACCATGGCTGGATATCAGATTACAGGCCACTTTTGACTCAAATGAAAGTGTAGACTAACATCGAGCTTTTGTCATTTGAAAAGTGCTAAAGTTTGTGTTATTTGGTGACCGCAACGGTATGCCCCGAGCACTCACGTTAAACGGATATGGCTAAACTACAAATCTCCGGAAATGCTCCAAATGACACCAAAGTACAATGGGTGAGTAAATGATCGAAATTATTACCGAAATAAGCTTCAGATTGTAAAAACGTTACTATTCCTTTAATGCCATGCTTTGGAACATTGTAGATTAAGCAATTACATGTCTCATAAGTTCAACAGTGTACATTTAAACTGACACTGATACCATACCCATAAGCACCCTTTCCATAAAAAAGTGCAGTGCTGTTGTTGCTACACAATAAGGCGTGTGCCAAACTGCGGGTGCACAGGGATCTCCAAATGCAGGTCAGTGGGCAGAGCTGGAATTGTTTCACTGGCTCTTTTCACTTCTTTTGTGACTATCACCACCGCCTACATTTTCAGACTTTTCCATTGGCAAAAGTTAAAAGATTGTGTGTTGTTGTTCGTTATAGCTATGAAATTTTAATGATTTCTTCATTTGTGAAGTACCCATTTCTGTTTCATGCAAATTTCAAGAGGTAGGTATTGAACTATGGTTTTACAGTACACGTCAACAAGAAAAGCAGCGAGAGCTTTGAAAGTACTTTTGGAACTTTTGGAGGGGGATTTAGTCTTATTATTGTTAATAGTCTTATGATTATTATAATTTATACACTAAAGTTTTAAAAAAAGACATTTGTGTAGTTTATGTTGATATTTTTTTTTATCAATACCCATACATTTGCATCCACCCCTGCCCTTCAATAAATTCAAAAACAAACTAAACTCGTACTATTCTAGCCCTCCATCAAAAAAATAAAACAAAGATGTTATACTATAGAATAGTTACTATACGACAGCTTTTATGACAAGCAATCAGGAAACTGAATCCTGGACGTGCATGAATATGAGCCCAGGTGACCTCTGATCAAACAACGTCCCATTCATTGCCACCGCTATGTTTTTATGCCACAAATGATGCCTCAGCCCCTCCCCCAACCATCCCACGGGCCTGTATCAGCAGCAGATGTTTGATCGCAGATAAGCTCACGGGTCAATGTCGCCCTCATCACCGAGGCCCTAGTTTCGCCCATCATGCCAATAACTGCCAGCCGATGGATCCTCCCCTTTCACCGCTCTGATTGACAGCTCTCCACTCAAAGGGCTTATGGGGGTCAGGACCTTCCTCCCTGTCACCTCTAATTGGTGCGGCGTGCCATTAGCTGCTGGATGTGGACCTTGGGTAACAGGGAGTGGACAGTTGGCCTCCTTGATGTAAACGGCAATTGAAACTCTGTGATGAATGATCTACGATGGCCATTTAAAAGTACAGTCCAGTATTGGCATGTGGTCTAGGCTTTGTTCCATTCCTAAACCTGGATTAATGGAGAGGTTGTTGTTTCATTCCAAAGTCAAAATGTCAGATGTGAATGTCAGTAGGTCTGGATGATGGAGAAAAGACAAACATCCAAAAATAATATTAAATAACATATTGATTAATATCCATTTTTAAGTCTCTCAGTATAAATTTGTTTCATTGGCTGCAGGTTTCTCAATTAAAAACTTTTTGCAGCTGACAGAATTGAACATGCAACCATAAGCAAACTTATCTGATACAACCCATAAATTGATACCAGTGATAACTTGTTGAACGCAAACACAGCGTACTACTACCTATAGGACTGTTCTCCAGACCTGTGCTTCACACCAGATGCCCTTCTCGGTCAGATGTGCGTTCTTGTTGATGAGAGAGTGGAGTACACAAAATCCCATGCCCTGAAACACGAGAAAAGAAAAATCCATATAGAACCTAAAACATGCACAAAAGGTTAATCCTTTAGCTAGGTACGCCTTAACATACCTCACTCATAACATGGAGGTTTCTGGCATTGAAAGATGAGTTCCCTATAAAACAAAAAATACCAGAAATACCACACAAATATTAAGAAATACATGTCTGTTTTGAAGACTCTTCCTCCCCTGTGGACCCCTGTGTGCTCAGTGAATTGTTTTGGTGCAGGCACCTCGTGAGGGCAGTTAAGAGGGCAAATATCCCACTATGTCAAGGCTAACTTTGATATAACCGCTCCATTCAAGCCTAAACAAACAAGCGCATGAGCAGGATCGACCTTCAGGCTATGTTCCTGTGTTAACCTGTCCTGCTGCGAGTTAATGCCTCACTATGATTTGCTGTGTCTCCTGCTTTAGTCCAGTGCACCCACGTCACCTGGCACACCGGCACGGCAGGTGAGCGGGCTCCATTTGCATAAGTCTGTGTAGCCTCGTATGCTAGCGACCCCCGCCAGGCAAAGGTGAGATGGGATCCTTTAAACCATTAAGCCTATAGAATGTACAGTACGTCCATATAAATATTTCCTCTTCTGGCTTTGAGCGGGATTACAGCTAAATCTTATAATTAGCATGAAAGGCCAGAGACAGAGAGGAGAATAGGAATGGACAGGGGGACTGACCTCCACTATCTCCCTACGGCACACCTACTGCTTATCTATAGCCCCCTGGACGTTATGTTTATGTATAACCTATAAGCTCAACACGGCAATAAGCTCCTGGTGTGACAGTTCAATTTCTGGATTGGTTTTTGAGCATGATGCAATCTTATACGGAAGAATTTATACTGATACTGAAGAAGGTTATTGTCAGTTGTTGAGAATGTTTCAAATCGTGTATTCTAGACCAGTTGAGGTACCGTTATGTTATGTTAAGTTGCGGCATAGTTTTAAAAAATGTTCAGCTTTCAATTTTTAAGTTTAATTTAATTGTATAAGTGCCAAGTCTATTGTTGTTTTACGTGTTGCCAAAAACTAGCGTTGATATTTTTCGTTTGCACAATTAATTTCACCTCTTATACAAAAGTCGTACAGTTAATAATTTTTTTTGGAACACAATTTCATGATCAAAGCAACGACTGCCAAATAAGGTGATGATAATTACAGTGGAAATAAATTTAAATATATTTATGTCAAATATAATGCAAACATTGTATTGCCTTCAATGATATTTGTATTTTTGCATAATATTGTTATTGTAGCTATTTATATTTGAACACACAAAGACTCAGTCGCAGCAGCCCACCACTTTTTAACAGCCTGACATTGTCCTACCCATGTACTCTTTTACCATCGACCACCTTTGATCATTTCGCCTGGTAATTGACAGGTTGCTAATTTAGCTGCTGATTTGAGGTTGGATCACAGCAGCCCTTGTGACTACATGTAACAAAGGAGAACAAAGAAACTGGGGCTTGATTTAGTTTTCATGGCACATCAAACTTCTCGCCCCCTACTGCTCCAGTTAGATCCCCCGATATTTTTATTTATGCAACTTCCTGTTATTCTCCTACTGGCTTTCGGCGCCTATCTCAAATCCACCTAGAAACACATTACCATAATGGCGTTACATCAGATATTTACAAATGTCGCAATGTGAACTTTGATTTTGTAATATATCTGGGTACATTTACATTTGGTCATATCAAAGTTTGACAGCTTCACACCTTCAGGTAAAATTAGCTGTAATCAGAAATGGATTATGCAAATGAACGATCAATTGCATTTTCCTTGTGGTCGGATCTTAGTTTTCGCTTTTTTTTTTTTTAAAGCGTCATGGTGGTTCGTGGAGAGCCAGCGAGGTTCCCCATGCCCTCCAGCCTGTTTTCCATACATAGGCAGGTGCGTGTTTTAAGATAGAGGCCTTAACTGCAGAACATGGTGCTGAATATAAATGGATTTGCGTGCTCCGGTACAATAACAGTTGTTGTGAATGCGCCTGGTGGTGTTGATGGCGTCCATATCACACACAGAGGAGCGGCGTCTGTTTCAAGCACACTCTAGTCTTTACATCTCCACACAAAGTCATAGGGTTGGGAGGCAAGCGTCTGCCTCTCCCAGATTAAAATGTGTCAACAAGCTTAACCACCGCCTTTGAAACCTGCCATTCTGTCGTCGTAATTCTCCTGGCTGCTGCAATTCAATTTTAGGCCGAAACAGTGCAGTGGAAAAGTTTGGTTAAAAAAAGATGTTGACAAAGATATTCAAAGCAACTATGGGCCTTAGGAGAGAGGAGTCTGTAGTGACCAACTTTTGTAATTGCACAATGAAAAAAACAAAACAAAACATGTGCACTCTACTTTTGTGATGTCCTCCACCTGCTTGCCATATTTGTCTTTGCCTAAAATGTTCCACAGCATGGCATTGTTATTGTTGTTTAGAAATATTTAGAAAACAGAGTGGTGGGGTGTGGGAGGGTTTTTATTTTTATTTTATTTTTTGTAAAGTATTTAAATATTTAAATCTAAAAGGGTCACATAGTGCACTACATTTGGCACTGGTTGATGCCGAATTTTGTTTGGGGGTGTATGAATTGTTCGAGACTATGGAATATTTGTGATCATTCTGAAAAGCTTTTGTTTTGCAGTGGCTGGTTGATAATCCCACACAGTATTCTTAAAGCAGCGTTGCCTTGTCACATTCTATCAGTGAGTGCTCCGGCTCCCTCATCCTCTTGGACTCAGGACTCATGTGGTTTAGTTCTGGGGATTACTCTTTTTGGACGAGCTTTAAACACTACAGTGGGAAGAGGAGCCTGCTTAAGAACGGGGAGAAACAGGAGTGGGTGAGCTGTGGGGAAAAGTAGCCAAAGAAGAACTTCAATTGAATTTCAAGTAGTGTTGTCATAATACTAAAATGTCAGACTCCATTTTGATACTAAGGTGAAGTGTAAATACTGATTTTGATATATAACACACTTTAGACAACAGAACTTGGCAACAGCTTGGCAGCACGGTAGCTGAGTGGTTAGCGCTCTTGCTTCACAGCAAGAAGTTTCCGGGTTTGATCCCCGGGTCGCCGAGGCCTTTCTGTGTGTGTTCTGTGTGGAGTTTGCATGCATGGTCTGGGTTCGATCCCCGGGTCACCCGAGTGTGTGGAGTTTGCATGTTCTCCCCGTGTCTGGGTGGGTTTCCTCCGGGCACTCCGGTTTCCCCCACCAACCCAAAAAACATGCACCATAGGTACCTCCAGCTTAGGTCCTGACCAAGCCGAAGCAAGAAGATCATGGAGATGGTCCCCGGGCGCAGTAATGTGTGCTGCCCACTGCTCCTAATATATATATAAATATATATATATTATATATATATATATAGGATGGGTTAAAATGCAGAGAAGAATTTCTCCAGTGTGAGATCAATAAAGTCACTTCTTCTTCTTCTAGAACCTCTTCAAAATAATAGTTTAGAAAGAAACATTGAAGAAATGCTTTGTACTAAACTATGGCTCACAGAACTAATAACCAATTTCCTGAGACATTCAATACACAGAATACACAAACGGCATCATTGAGCAACAATGCAATTTATATACAAAAATAGTATAATTATTTTAAGATAATGGCATTAAAGACCACTACTCCCTCCGTGCGTTAGTGTTTTTTTTTTCTATAGACCATGCCAATTATCCTCTCAAAGTACCAACAATCTGTCACAGGCAAAGGGGGGCTTAAAGTTCTTGTCTAGAGGAACCTTAACCACCAAAATACAAGTACCATTGCTACTACCACTTCAGTGCCCAAATGACAATTTTTGTTTGGCCAATACAAGAGTTCTGAGGGCAGAGTTCCAAGCCTTATTAAAGGCATGGTGGCTCTGTCAGAGCTCTGTGAAATACATCCATCTGGATGACCAACTGTAGTGACCCCTGGTTTGTGGCTCTCGGATACAAATATCTTTCAGTAAGTGGCCCTTGATGAAAAAAGTTTTTACAGCCATGACTTAAACAACAGTTGTATTAGTATTTTTGGTAGTGTTTTATTATTATTATTTAGCAATAAATCCAGGGCTAGGGTAGTGAGAAATGTAAACATTGTGAACATAAATGGTGAATGAAAAAGTGTGTAGTGTGTCTGCTAAGTAATTAACTGATAATGTTTGAGCTGTAACCTGCCTAAGACCTGTAGTTGTCCTGGCCAACTGTAATTACCCAGAAACTACAAATACATATCAGTTATAGACATTTTCTTGTGTAACTATCCTGAAGTAAAATTTGTACATGGAGGAACCCCTTCTGATTACTTGCCAAGTTACTTCCCACCTCTGTGGCTCAGGAACATTGGCTGTGTTTGTGTTGTCTTCTCTTTTCATGGCTGAAGGTCAGGATAAATAATCAATAGCATTAAAAGAGCTGGCCGCGCTGTGCCTTTTGTTGTGGAGACCTGGTCCCCATTGACAATTAAGACCCAGGAGTCATTAATGTTGAAGTATCCTGGAAAGCCCTTAGCATTGTTCCTCCTGAATGAAAGGAAATCCAATGCAGGCTTGAGGTCTGCCACCCGCGGGTCATGACTTTGACAATGGAGAAAGCGGATGATTTGCTGCCACTCTGACTCGGTCGACTCGTAAAAGAAACACAGAGGGTGCTGTATTCTCTCTACCCACAATGCTGTTCAGAGGTCTTTTCTGACCGTAGAGAGATGTGTCTGAGTAAAAAAAATACTCCTAATAAGTCTTAGAAAGCAAAGATCTTTGCAAGTACAATTATTTTGTGAGGAAAAAGATAAATTATTTATCTCAAACTCCTCATCCACTAGGTGTTGACTAACTACATCTGTTTCTTGTATACGTTCAAATGTTACTATAATCTAGTATTTCCCAACCAAATGTAATAAAATGGAAAATGTGATTGGGTGAAGAAGTTCCCCAAGGCACTGCATAAATAATCATAACCTTACTTCAATCTTTTTCAGGGTAAATGATATCAGTATGATGATATCAGTATAGTTAAGTATCAGTAAAACCACTCCATGTTAGAAATTGAACATGCCTATCACATTGATGTAGAGATCTGGATTCAAATGATAAAAAATGCAAACTCTGAGTTGTCTTTATAATTTACGTATTGCTTTTTCTCTCTCTAAAAACTTTTGCGCAGCTTTACTGTAAGTGTGACTTTTCAGACGGAGAGAAAACAATATGTGTTGAAGAAGCAGCCTGTAAAGCAGCTGAGGCAGAGACGGAGAGGGCACCAAACACAAAGTGAAGTCCGGGTCCATTTTCAGAGCACAGTGTCACTATCAATAGTGACACCTTGAACAATTCTGTCAGTGATGGTGAATGCTGCAGCCTCATGCGGGACCATCCCACAGGGCAGTATCTCTCCTGGTCCTGGGTCAAACCATAAAAACAACAATCACCCCACTCTTCACTGAGCTAATTTAATATGGCCTTTAATACTGCCCCCTCCTTCTCTCGCTTCACTCACAAATCCACACTATATGCCCGAGTCATAGAAGACCACCATTATTTTAAGTCTCTCACTGGGGCAAAAAAAAACGTTATCTTGAAAGACCAACAAATATTATTACAGTCACAGAGTTTCTGATACAGCATTTGTACGTTTTCTTTTAGTACTGCTCAGTACAGTAAGATTAAATTGAGTAGTTGCAATAAATTAATTACAAATACTTCAGTTATTTAGGTTATATTATCAATAAATGTACAGGATAAGACAGACAGACGAATTTGTTTTTGACGCGCCTTCAACACATTCTTAACCATCAGTTCAAGTGAATAGGCATAGAGTAGTGTTCTGTATTCATTGTTGTTTTTATTAAAGAAGATATGAAAACTAACTAACTGAAAACTAAAGAGGATTTTTGGCACATGGGCTTTCTTGACTGGCTACTTGAAATAATCACTTGGTACAATTTGGACAGAACCACATCCATTAAACATATTACGGCTCTTCCTGTCTCTGCCCATTTCACCTCCCTGTACCCTCCTCTTTTTCTCTCTCCCTCTTTCTCTCTCTCTCTGCCCCCTCGTCAGGCTTCCCTTTTTACCTTTGGCTTTGCAGTCACGTTTCATCTCTGTGCATGACTCATTCTGCTCAATAAGCTCCAAAGTAAGCAGATTTGTCCATCCTCTCCCCCATCTCCCCTCCTCCATCCCCCACCCTCTCCCGCCTCCATAAGAAGGCTATTGTGATTCATGGAGGAACCCCTTCTGAGCAAATATTCTCTGGGCATTTCATGTATAAACACGCCTGACTTTCCATCACCGTGGGGAAAAAATGAAAATGCATAGGGCTTTGTTGTAATGCACTGATTCAATACATAAAAACCAGTGAATGCTTGGATGCCTTGGTCTGTGCCATTTGGTCAAGATAATGCCAAGTGTGATAAATAGATTAGACTCTAGATGGTTGCCTCGAATAAGTTTCTCCGATGCTTAAGGCTGCCTTGTCATCCCGGCTAATTTGCTAGGATTTGCCCGCCACGAGTCCAAGTGACGATGAAAGAAGTCACTCCCGTTAGCATTTAGACAGAAATAAACAGTCACCAGATTAATAATGTATATAGATGTTAAAATCCTGTCTCGCAAATGCCATTGTCAGGATTAAGGGTCAGGAAATGCAATCAAGAGTTGAATTGGGAGTAGCAGCTGTGGCGACATACGCAGCAAGAGATCACTCCAAAATAGAAAAAATACAGCATTAGTGTCCGTGCATTTGCTAAACACTTCTATATACACATGTGTTGTGAAGAGGTTTTTTACAAATGCATGTAAAGAGTTTATTATGAAAAAGGCTAACAGAAATTTGAAAACCAAATAGAGTTAAATTTTTACTCGTTATTCCTGCCCGTTGTTTGAATTCCACTAAAGACACTGGCAGCAAGGCCTTCTCCTTCTTTTACTCTTGCTTTTTTCATAGCTACACTATATTGCCACGTTTTCACTCACCAAGCCAAATAATCAAAATCAGGTGTTGCATTCAATTCCATGCAACAGATGTGTAAAATCAAGCACCTAAGCATGCAGACTGTTTCTACAAACATTTGTGAAAGAATGGGTCGCTCTCAGGAGCTCAGTGAATTCCAGTGTGGTACTGTGATAGAATGCCACCTGTGCAACAAGTCCAAAATTCATGAGGCCTTCAGATTTGCTCAAGAACAGTGCATAGCGAGCGTCATGGAATGGGTTTCCATGGCCGAGCGGCTGCCACCAAGCCATATATCACCAAGTGCAATGCAATGCAAAATGTTTGCAGTGTTGTAAAGCACGCCACCACTGGACTCTAGAGCAGTGGAGATGTGTTCTCTGGAGTCATGAATCGCAGTTCTCCATCTGGCAATCTGATGGACGAGTCTGGGTTTGGCAGTTGCCAGGAGAATGGTACTCGTCTGACTGCATTGTGCCAAATGTTTGAAGGTGGGATTATGTTGTGGTAACCTGGGAAATCCAAGGCTGCTTTCGTTCGTTCCGATCTGAAAGACAGCCTGGCAACTAGGCTAAGCGAGCTCTCCTGATTTTGGAAGCCAGTCAGAGAGTGAGGAGGGGTGGAAAGACTGTGACGCGTACTACACTACAAACGGAAGCTTGCAGTTTGAACTGACAACTGACATGATTGGCTATGGGCTATGTATACGCCAAATGATAGACATTCGTAACGCCCAATAAACGGCCGTTGGCAATCGTAAACCACACCTCCGCTACGAGATATTTAGTAGGTGGCTCCCAGACCATATATCACTTGTGATATGGTCTGGTGTAAACCAGGCAAATATTGTGGGGTTGTTTTTCAAGAGCCTTGGCCTCTTAGTTCCAGTGAGAGGAACGCTGAATGCTTCTGCATCCCAAGAGATTTTGGACTATTCCATGCTCCCAACTTTGTGGGAACAGTTTGGAGATGGCCCCTTCCTCTTCCAACATGACTGTGCACCAGTGCACAAAGCAAGGTCCATAAGTTTGGTGTGGGTGAACTTAGTGCTGGGCAGTATACCGGTTCATACCCAATACCAGTGTTTTTTTTCTTGTTTTTTTTATGATATGAATTTTTCATTTACCGCAATACCAGTGAGTGTGTGCGTATAAAACATCGGGAACACAGAGCGCTGGAACTTCGCACCGGGGAACTGTTTTGCAGTGGCATGAGAGCGGTGGAAGCGTAAGCTGTGTCCCCAGGGCTGCAGCCTCCGCTACTTTTTCGGCCGCTTTTTCGGCGGCTCCGAAGGCTGCAAAAGCTTCAACCCTCGAACTACCCTCCGCGGACCGCAAGGCCGTTGCCAAAATCCACAGAGCCGCTCGCAGCGCCCAGACACGCGGCTAACGCTGCTGCTAACAACACGCACCACGCAAATTACCCACATGGATCAATAACCCTTGAATTGGGACACGGCTACAGTGTGTGTTGAGCGGTGACCAACATGAATATTGTTGTTAGAAACAGAGGAACTTAAACTGAAAAGTGGAGCCATGTCAGTTTTGTGGAAGTACTTCGGCTTTAAAAAATCTGACGCTGATCAAACAACCGTATTCTGTAAATGTTGTCGGGCTAAAGTTGTAGCGACTCAGACGTCACTCAAAGACCCGTTTGCTAAGGGGACTGCCTCCAACAAGAAAAGAAAACGGTGAAACGATATTATCAATGCTATTACTAACCATTTAGACATGGTACTACTTAGTCCTGTTGAGAAAGGAGCTTCAAGGAGATGATTAAAGCACTGGACCCAGATATGTTTTACCAAGTTAAATTTACTGCAGTAATTATTCTCTAAATTATTAGGAAATGGGGTTAACACCTAGTCATGCATGAAAAAGAAAATACCGTCAAATACTGTGATACTGGTATAATTTTGAAAAATACCGTGATATCAATTTTTGGTCATAACACCCAGCTCTAGATGAACTTGACTGGCCTGCATAGAGTACTGACCTCAACTCGATAGAATATTTACATTTAAATTCCATCATATTCTTTTTTTTTTTTTTTTCTGAAATTGCTACCCCAGACACACCCCTGACTGTAGTACATGTCTTGTCTTTGCATGGGTAAGCAAGAGAAGTGGAGAAATCCAACAGTAAACCAAGAAGGGCATGTCAGCTGCATTTGTAGAGATTTTGAAACTGATGGCAAAGTACACTGTCAAAAATATGCCTAATATTCCAATGGACACTGCTGTGTATCCAGGGCTTTCTCCTTCCATCTTCCCCGTAAGGCTCAGCTGCTAAATTACTCGAAACACTCATTAGGATTGTTGCCAATACAATATAACACCGAAATGGCACCGCTCTGCAAAAAGTACCTCACTAAGCAATGCAAACAACAACTTCAATTATGTTTTTTCTCCTTTTACTCCTCTGTCACACAGCCATTTATTGCCTCCGATGATGTACTGTACTTTGTACTGGGACATACATATGGAACGGCCTCAGGACTTTAGATTAAAATTGATTTTTCTCCCCTTGGGAAGTGGAAAAAGTCAAAAATTGTTACATGCACATTTATGAAACAGATTTAGTCTGTTGACATTGAAGGCTATTTGATAAGTAATTAAATAGCCTCTATAGCAGGACAAGGTGACAGCCCACTCTTTGTCACTCTCCCCTGTGTACAGTGACTCTATAATGATGATATACAGACCTGCGCGTTGTTCTCTGCTTGTACTCAAGATGAAATGCAACATATTTACAGGATTACATTGGTCGGCTTTCTCATTTGTGCAATTATCAAAGACTTTCAGACAGTGATTGTGACAGAACTGCAGCAAATATATGCAATATGTCAATTACCAAACAGAATATTTGTATATGGAGCAGTGGGGGCGTGATACAGATCAAAACTCTGAGATGTTACCCTTCATATGGCAGGGTGCTGTGATTAATGAGCTGTCCTGGGTGCTAGTACTGGGCAGCCAAGAGGGCGCACATCTGGGTGTCACTCAGGTCTGACACGTGTCCCAGCCCGGCTGCCAGCGCTCACCCCAGGGTGCTGCAGATGTTCAGAGGATTGGGGACACTGCACAGGCCATCATCCTGCCCAAATCTTACTCACTGTGAATAGAATCCTATATTCAAACATACCCTAATGGCAATTGACTGGTCAGTTTCAGTGGTCAAGTATCAGTTCCAAGATATTGGTTTAAATAATTTTTGGAGCTGATCCTTGATTAATACTCTTTACTATCTGTTGTTGTCCCAGAAAAAAATAGGGTAACAAAGACTTTACATTCTTGCTTACAAGGAGAAAGCTTCACCAAACCATGCAACGCCTTACAACTGAATTGTATTTTTCGCCTTCTGCTACTAACAAAAGAGCTGAAATTTCATCTGCTCATCTTCAGTCCAACTTCACGACGTTGGGCCCGAGTTTCTATAGGACCCTATGGATATCCGGTATCAAGGGGTTCTGATAAAAGTTCAGCCAGCCTAGCCAATACATTGTCCCTGTCCCCAAAGGGAGGATAATTGATCAAACCTTGTCCAGAGTTACCCTTTGTGCACGTAGTAGCTTTCTTACACTGCAGCCTGGGCTTCCAAGTCGCTACAGTATATTGATGCCATTTTTATAACCTCACTTTCCTTCACAAATAAAGAAGGGAAAGAAAGTCATAATGGAATTCAGCCAAGGCACTGGATTATAAATGAGGTCTGCGTCGAGCTTCATAACGTTATTTAGATTCCTGTGTACAGAGACCCTGTTCCAACTCCCATCAGCCCCGCGACAGAATCAAATGTGAATATAAGCTGATATAGGGAAATTGGTTTGTAATGTGCTGATGCTTCGGAGACCTGGCGCACAGGCTAAAAAGGGAAAAACTGCATTTCTTTGCCACACTCGGAGTGATGTTTTAATTACTTGAAACTGGGTGATAACAAGAGTCCCCCTCCTATCTAGGCTGATGCAAATTAAACTTTAGTTTAATTTTTTTGCTAACACAGTAAAATGCGCAGTAGTAGTTGCTGTTGGGATTGAAGTATTAGTAGAACTTTTAGTTAGAAACATGATATGACATGTCAACAACTTGGGCAGCTTGATCATTAAGCACCCTTTAAGTTCAATAAGTTACTAGCTTTGATCATCTGATGCTAGGATTTTCTTCTTGATAGTAGTAGGCGTGCATAACTGTCTACTTTAGATACCCTTAAAATGCATGAGCAAAGATGCATGGGGACAACTTGAATCAATAGTAGAAAGATCTGACCTTTAGGGTAGTTTTTTATTGTTTGCCATCTTTCTCAGTTCATATTTATCTTTTGGAGAGTTTTGATAACATTTTATTTGTCTTAATATTCATTCCCACAAAGATTAGTTTAAAGTAAAGCTATAACAAAATATTTTCTCTAATATTTCCCCATGCCCTTCTAGATCAAGAACATTGTACAAGTATTCAGAAAAGAAAGAAAAAGTATTCATACTTGCTCAAATGTGAATCTAGTTTCAATACTAGTTTTAGTATCAACTTCTTTTAGGTTTATTGATACTTTGACAACATTTTAGTAGACCCAAAAATGGACTAGACGTTTCATGAGCTGTAGTATTCCACCGAAGTTCTCATATTGTTGCCCTGACCATACCTAAATTCATGTATCACACATCTATACAGCATACAGTAGTTTCAGCATTAGCATATCGCCTGTGCAGTTGTGATGAGTTGTGCTGGGTTCGCTGGCGCCCAAAAACAGCCATGCAAAGGGGTCAAAAGGGGCCCTGTTTAGACACTTTCCTGTGCTGTGTGTCTGATGCATGCTTTTTAATGAGAGGCAGTTCTGAGGCCTGATTTAGAACTGCAGTGACAGCCCGGCACCAGCACAAGGCAAGCCCCCTCCCCATCTCCAGCGCTCCAGCATCAGTTGTTGTCATGATGCACACGACGATCCAACTAAAATAGCATCGGGGAAAACTGCAAACAAAGTCAGTCCCTTGCACATCTCTTTTTTTACATGTCAGCTTTCTGTCAATGATAAGTCTTACACATTACAAGCTTCGCAAATGTAAATACAAGTGCACCGTTGCCGGTAAGCTTTGAGAATAACAATGCTAGCAATGCGATCTTCTGTCAGTGTTTTTAATTTGGTAGAATTAGCGCTGTGGAGAACTGAAAAGAGAGACGGAAAAAAAAAAACTCAAGGCAATCCCAAAATGATCACACGGCGGAATGAGATACTGTAAAGATAAATCACGCCACAGATCTCAAGGGTAATACACATTGCAAATGGACAGCCTACTTTGATTTTCGTATTCCCCGGGAAGTGCAGTCATAATGTTGTACTGTGGGAGGGGAGTGTGACTAGCTTTTTGATGCCTCTTCTCTTTGAAATGTCTGTTCATATTTGCATCGTCTAGCCGAGCTGTGGAGCTGATGGCGTTAAAGTTGGAGTAAGCAATTCCAAAAAAAAAACAAAAAAGTTATTTAACAGGCAAACCACTGCAGCTCCCTACTACTGCCTATTCCCAAGTATCTATGCTTATGTAAATGTACCTGCAAAAGTAACTATACAATGAAACAAGGGAGTCATAATTTAGCACTCAGCAGATAAATATTAATGATTGCATAGTTAAACCAATAGACAGGACTGGGGGAAATTCTTTGCTTTACCTTGAGTCAATTTAAGCCAATCATCTATTTTGCTCAGAGGGAGCGCAGAAATCAGCCCAAACTGTGATCTCATCAGTTGGGGTCGCATGGAGGAAGGAGGGATGTGCCCTGTCGATTTAGCCTGAGGCGATTTGGCTGCGCTTCTCATCACGTATTTCAATCACAAAAGGGAGCTTTTAGGAATTTTCATGTCAAACTCTGGAGCAGTGCTTGACCCTCATCAGCATAGTCAGGACCTCTGTCTTCATCAAGAGGAGTCTACATCTTCAGACTTTTTTTTTTTTACGGGTCTGATCATGTGCTCAGCTGACACCTCCTGCACTGTCAGTAATAAAACAAAACTTGGTAAAAATGGTGAGCCTTTATATATGCTGGCTTCGAAAATCACTTGGGCCTGCTTTATGTCCTAAGATGACTTGGCTTGTTAAATGTATATATATGATTAGGGTTGGAGTACCTGAATTTCAAACTTACTGAAAACTTACTGTACAAACAAAATCATATCTTAAGGTAACTTAACCATAACTTGGCCTTCATATAAAATGGTTGTCAAAAAAACAAACAATACCTCTACTAATCAATACAAAAAACTGCTATCAAACATCAGCTGGAAAAGCATAGATATTTAAAAATGTCACAGAAATAAAGCACCTATTGGCTATTTTCATAAATTAATAATTAAATAAATAAATAGAATAGCCTTCATCAGGCCGTAGAAGAAATACATTCTTTTGTCTATGTATCAAAATTGGTATTGAGTATCTCATTTTGAGCCATGACAACACTGATGCACACTAAGGACCCTTCTTCTTAAAGACATGGGCTGCGAACGAGACTTGAAAACAACATGTCTGCCTGACTCCTCACACAGAACTTAATGGGGATCTCCCTTTCTCTTTAGCACAAACATGCCACAGTGTTAGATGATCAGGTTCCCCAATGATCATTATTACAAGTCCAACCCCCTCTCAGCCTGGCACGCACACACTTACATAGCCATTCTGGATAAATACGCCACGGGTAATTATAGCGGGGAAGCGTGTCTTAGTGGAGCTGTCAGAACTGTAATTGCTAGAGGGATGGTGGGCTATCGAGAAGCGAATCGCGCTGCTACTGCTACACTGACAGCACCAAGTGACTTTGATTATATGGGAAGACGGGAGAGCCATGTTGTTGCTCGGCTGCTTTCATGTCTTGTATATTACATAGAAAAGTGGGCGAGGTAAATGTATAGATATAATGGCCCCTCTTATGCCAGCGGACTTGGGTTGGATCTTCAACGTAAATGGAAAGGTCTAGAGCCAAATATCGTCTTCGGGTGGAGTTTAAATGTCCTATACTACCCAAAATTTACTCTTGACTTGAAATGTCATTAACTCCTCAAAAACGTACCTGGAGTTGTGTTTTGTTCGCACATGTTTGACTAACCCTTTATTTTTGAGCTATATCTCCAAAGCTCAAAATACCCCACCTTGTTCCACCTTGTGATACGTTAACAGCTACCTTCCATTCCAGGACTGGAATTATCCAATTGATGCCAGTGAAGGCATATGGAATTAAAAAAACAAACAAACAAAAGTCAAACAAAAAACAAACAAACAAACAGTGGAGTACTTCCTGCATTACCACATGAGTGTTTCCTATTTGAGAGAAGAACTTGGCCTGAATCTGGAGGATTTTTGTGTTTAACATGAGAATGAAACAAAACACAACTCCAGGTAGAAAATAATGTAATATGGGCCCTTTAAAGGTCCCATGGCATGAAATTTTCACTTTCTGAGGTTTTTGAACGTTAATGTGAGCTCCCCAACCCTGTTTAGGGCCCCCCCCATGGCTAAAAGTTGCGAAATGTCTAAACTGAGCATTTGTGGTCCTTTTCTGCTTTAGAAAAAAACACAGCTCAAACGGGCGATTCTGAACAAGGCAACTATGTGACGTCACATCGAAAAATGCAGCTCCACCCCCCGTCTGGATGTCTACCCACCGTCTCTGTAAATCACGCCCAGAGTGTTTGGACCGCGAATGAGCTACGCAATGCGAAATGCATTTTTTAAATTTGCCTGGAGGCACGTGCAAGTGTTTCTAGGCTTGGAGGTCCTTTATCTGAGCCTCTGGACATCTGAAACAGCAGTGGTTTAATTTTATTTTCTGTGAAAAAAAACATTTTTTCATTGAAAAGGCTCTCCTTTCCTCCTCCGCTCTTAAAACACAGAAGTGGGGCCAGCACACAGCGCACCGCATTTGGCGGCGCATTTGGCCCCCCCACCCGCTCCTCTAACCTATCTGTGTCCTTCTCATTTGCATTCAAGCAACAACGCCCATAATGAGTTGTTCAGAGAGGGATTTTCTGACTCTGACTCTGTACATGTGTCTTTCTCATGCACTGAGTGTTGATTTTGAAGAAGGATTCATTTACAGTATTAGGGAACCATTAAGGCACCATATAAGAGCATCAAGAAGTACCATGTCATTGGACCTTTAATGGAAAAGAATGAATAAAAGAAAGTAATCAATGAAAAAAAGTTTTTTATTTGAGGCAGCAAAAAAAAAAAAAAGATGGACTACAACTTAAAAATAATATTTCTGCATTTTTGGTTAGAATTTGCTTTAAGCTTGATAAGATAAGATAAGATAAGATATGCCTTTATTAGTCCCTCAGTGGGGAAATTCCAGTGTTGCAACGCACAGATCAAGAACAGCACGAAAAAGTAACGTCGGCCTCTGCGCGTCCTCCGTAGCAGCTCCTCCGCACATAGCAACGCACATAGCAACGGTGAAAAAGTTAAAATCCAGAGAAAATAGAGGTTGAAATGGAGCAGAAACATCGCATATCTGAAGCACTTAGCCTTATACACATAATCTTCAAAGTGTGCAAACGAACAAGCAGGTAAGAGCAGAAAAAAAGTTGGAAAATAAGGGAGCGCGTTGCAACCAGCTCCGGCTCTCGCCGCGCCAATAATAAGTAATTAAGTCCAGTGTGCACATAAATTATATGTGCACACTGGACTTAACACATATTGTGTTATGTTTGGAGAACTGCAGTCATTTTTTTGGGCAATTTTCTGTCATGTCACATAAAACAAACTATACCACCTACTCATGAGCATGCACAAAAGGTATGTCCACAATAGTCCTCTATATAGAGGGATGATCAGACTGTGTCACTTTGTGCTGTGCTGCGCATGTCTCCTGTAGAAAGAGCTGTCAGGGCAGGGCTAGGTGTATTGATCAGGTATGAGTGGATGTCGGGCTACTGAAGTTTGAGACATTTCTTCCCGTCATTTACGTACTTGCTTGCATTTAACACATATGGGTCATTAAGACGTATCCCACATACTATGTTAATTTAGCATCATAACTTATTTTATCACATGGTGATAAGCTGTTGTGCGCTGACAACAGCGCTAGCTAGTGTTGCAACTTTGTTACCCACACAGACAGTGGTGCTTTCTGCATTCGGGCTGTGTGTGCATCCATTGTGTTGATAGACAAATAATCCACCTATAAGATTTACTGCTGTGATTTGAACACTCCTTGTTCTTACACTTAGCGGTTTGAAGAAAAAAATAAAGGATTTGAGCAGAAGCCAAAAAATGTATTTGAATTCATTGGAAATTCCCATGTGTGTGCAGGGAGTGTGAAGCAGGGAGGAGGAAGAGCATAGTCTATACTCAATATGGAACGGATCTCAAATCATGACTTTTAAATGAACAATGCTGTTCCTGTTCATGGAGATTGCTTGTGAAAATGATAAGTCATAATGTCACAGGGAAATCAATGGGGACTATAAAGGTAATCATAACCATAGAGTGGCTCGGACTGGGGCCAAATTGCAATTCTGTTTGCAGTTTCCCTTCCTCAGCAGATAATTGTACTAGACAACCCGAATCTCCACGAAATGCTTTACATACAACTCCACACTCCACCAAGCTAATTGTGTCTCCGAAAGTTATCGTGTCACAAAACCAAATATTGATTGAATGTTAAACATGCAATCTGCAAGTGTAAGCATGTAGGCTTGTGATTTCAATAATACGGTATTGTGGTTATTCTAACCTTTAGTGTCACTGTTGGGTTGGGTTGGGTTTTTTAATCAACATACAAAGCTACTGAATGTTTAGCATATGAATATGTCAGAATACCTCAATTGTAAGCATTTATGAAGAGAAGAAGAGCTTAATTGAAAGTGGCATACAATTGGCCAGCATTAACCTAGCGTGAAATTTGTCTGGCCCACATCAACCCCTAACTTGGGTTATATATTCTGAACAATTGGAAAATGGAGAATTGATTTTGATCACTAGGGCAGGATTTTGTGACTTTCTCTATCAAAGTGCAATATTATTACAATATTTTTAATAATATAATTTTGTGGGAGAGAAATGGCTAAAACAGTAATACATTTTTCCCTGGCCCAAGTGTCTTACCACCTATTGTCCAGGCTAATAATAAGGCTGATTTTATAAAATTTTGTAATTTTTCAGTTAATTGTTGGATGAACACATACAAACATAGCTTTATCTGGTAGACATTCTGTCACCTGCTTGTCTGGTGTATCTCATTTATTTATTTATTTACAGGTGTTTTTACTGCTCAAACATTTCTCAAAAACCTGCATTCTTGGTGTGAGCGGTATTGCCTCTCCTCAGATCTGACCCGTCACCTCCTTGTCTCCATGGAGATAGACATGTTGTATACCGTATTGTGGAACTTCCCATAAGCTATCCACTGAAACAAACAGGTGTCGAATATTCCATCAGAAAATGTTATGCACTTAATTGTATCAGCACTGATAATTCTAGTTGCGATGACTTGCGTTTTGTATTTTCACTTTGACCTGAGAAAACCTTGTCTTTTTACGCCTATAGTACACCTGCTTTACTTGAGACACTTGTCACTCCCTACAAACATCATATATTCACACATGGGTACTGGTAATTGTGAACTCCGCAGAGCATATAGGCATGCAGAGGAGCCAGGGCCTGGTGAAATCCCAGCTGCCAGCATCCCTGCGGCCGCCGCCCCCCATGCAGAAGACGGCTTCTGTTTGCACACTGAGAGATGAAGGGGTGCCTCGCTGTCATGGCAACCTAACCCCCTCTGATTGCATTTCTCAAAATTTCAGAAGCCGTTGTTTTGAACAGGTGTGTTTTTCATAGCAGATAAGAGCTGTACACGCGTTATACCAGGGCTTTTAATGCCGGCTGGCTCGCTTCCTCAACAGGTATATCATACACTGGCGTGCTGTTTATGCTGTTAGCACGCTTTCCAAGTCTTTGAAATGGTAACTTCTCATGTTTACACCAGACTTCCTTCAAGTTTCCTTCATTTTCATAATCGAGTATACACCAGACACTTCTTCTCTTTGGAAAATAACAAGCGTCAAATCCGGTGCCATATTGGATGTATAAATAAATCAGTTTTGGAGTTGGACCACTGTGTAATCTACTCATAGGGGATCCATCATCACTAGCTTGACTGACATGTGAAGGTAAACAAAGCTACAAATAATAGACTAGCATGCTATTTTCTCTTGTCATTCCCTCTTCCCTGTTTCACTACCAGGGGGCAACTCACTCAGCTCAATCACGCCAGAGTCTGATAGCTGTAAATTGTATTCGCATGCCAAAAATGCATAATCAAGAGCGGTACTTTCTTCTTTGTAATCTTCCGCGGTTTCCAGTCATTTATATGCAGGTTCCTTGGGTTAGTGTTACACCACTTTAAGCATTTCATTCCCTTTGGCTCTATTTTCTGCTGTTTGGCCAATCATTATGTATGTATGGATTGAAATATTCCTCATTTGTACTATATCTTTTTTCTTAAGCTGTGCAGTGGAGGCTTGTGTCATGAATACAAGGTGGCAGCAGTCAGTTAGTTCAGTGTCTGAGCCGATCAGGAAATGTTTGATTCATAAGGCGCTGTACAGTAGACTTTTCCACAAATCCACAAATGGTCCTCGTGGCAACATTAAGATTTAGTCAGTGAAAGGTTCATGTGGACATCTGCTGGTGGTATTAACAGGCCAATTGTGGTTTCCGTTAGCAGCAACAAACATTTTGGGATATGTGGAAGAGCTCAGGTTGTGTGGTAAACCGGTGCTGTTAAAAGTGCATCATTATTGTATTATGTTGTGGGGGGTGGGGACTTTCTGTCAGATACAACTATATTGCCAAATGTATTCACTCACCCTTCCAAATAATCAAAATGAGGTGTTCCAGTCACTTCTATGGTCACAGATGTATAAAATCAAGCACCTAGGCCTGCAGACTGTTTCCACAAACATTGGTGAAAGAATGGGTCGCTCTCAGGAGCTCAGTGAATTCCAGCATGGTACTGTGATAGGACGCCACCTGTGCAACAAGTCCAGTCGTGAAATTGCCTTGCTGTCAGTGGTATTATAACAAAGTGGAAGTGATTGGGAACGACAGCAACTTGGCCACGAAGTGGTAGGCCACCTAAACAGGCGGGGTCAGCAGATGCTGAGGCACATAGTGCACAGCAGTCACCAACGTCAGTGGCGACAGACCTCCAAACTTCATGTGGCCTTCAGATTAGCTCAGTGTGTAGAGCGCTTCATGGAATGGGTTTCCATCCAGCAGATGCATCCAACCCATACATCGCCAAGTACAATACAAAGAGTTGGATGCAATTGTGTAAAGTATGCCACCACTGGACTCTAGAGCAGTGGAGATGCGTTCTCTGGAGTCACAAATTGCGCTTCTCCAACTGCCAACCTGATGGACGAGTTTGGGTTTGGCGGTTACCAGGAGAACGGTACTTGTCTGACTGCATTCTGCCAAGTGTAAAGTTTGGAGGGGGAGGGGGTTATGGTGTGGGGTTGTTTTTCAGGAGCTGGGCTTGGCCCCTTAGTTCCAGTGAATATGACTGTACAGTGGTCCCTCGTTTATCGCGGGGGTTAGGTTCCAGAAATAACCCGCAATACGTGAAATCCGCGATGTAGGACAACTTTATATTTTACAATTATTATACATGTTTAAAGGCTGTAAACGCCTCACCACACACATTATACACTTTTCTCAGACTGGTACAGTAATCCCTCGTTTATTGTGGGGGTTAGGTTCCAGAAATAACCCGCAATAAGAGAAATCCTCGAAGTAGGACAATTTATATTTTACAATTATTCTACAGACACTACATATACATACATACACTTTTAAGGCTGTAAATGCCTCACCACACACATTATTAACCTTTTCTCACATTTGTCTCTGGTTTAAACACTCAAACGTTTATAGATTTTCAACAAAATGTATTAATAGTGAAGCATGGGGGGAGACACGGCCCTGGAAGCTCTGCCGGACGCGCGAGGAGCACTGCCACGCCACGTCCCGGGACGCGACGCGCACCAACCCCTTGGAGAAGTGCGCGACCCGTGCACCCCTCACCGTGGTCAAATCCGTGACAGAGCAGTGTGACCGGCGCAAGGCCTCGCATACACCGGGGCTGCGGGCATACACCCGGGCTCAGGACCGGGTGCTCGCAGCCCGAGCCACAAACCGAACATGCACAAACGAATGCAAGAGCCGCACGAAACCAGCAAAGAGCCGCATGGAGTGATTTAATCCTGGTTTAGACCTGGTCCAGTCCTGGTTTAGTCCAGGACCAGTCCAGGTTTAGACCTGGTTTAGTTCTGGTCTAGACCTGGTTTAGTCCTAGTTTAGTCCTGGTCTAGTCTCTTAGCCAATCAGGACGCAGAACACAATGTTACACTATAAAAAAAATTGAAGGAAAAAAAAATCTGCGAAACAGCGAGGCGCAAACAGTGAACCGCGATAGAGCGAGGGACCACTGTACACCAATGCACAAAACAAGGTCCATAAAGACATGGATGAGAGTCTGATGTGGATCAACTTGACTGGCCTACACAGAGTTCTGACCTCAACCCAATCCTCAAAACCTTTGGAATGAATTAGAGTGGAGACTGAGAGCCAGGCCTTCTCATCCAACATCAGTGTGTGACCTCACAAATGTGCTTTTGCTGGTCAAAATTTCTCAAACATACTCCTAAATCTTGTGGACAGCCTTTCCAGAAGAGTTGAAGCTGTTATAGCTGCAAAGGGTGGTCTGACGTCATATTAAACCCTATGGAATAAGAATAGGATGTCCCTTAAGTCCATATGCGAGTCAATACGTTTGGCAATACTTTTTTTTTTTATCTAGAGGCAAAGTTGCATTTGTAATAGTTGTATAGAATGTTTTGTTAGGATGCTATTCACCAATTGTCTTGTTTTGAATAAATACAGCAAAAATATTTTGGCATGTCTTTGAAATATGTTCCAGAATACAATTTTTTTTAAATAGGAAGATGTGTGTATTCAAATGGGTGTGATTTAGAGGTAAGATCTTAAGCCCAAGCCCGAGCCCAACCTGACCCGAATTTCGGGCCTAAAATGTCATTGCTTCGGGTCGGGCCGGGCTTCTCTCTCGCTGACTTTTTAAAAATAAATATATGTTTATAAAAATGTATACTAAAACGATGTGTGGATACTAAACTAAGGAATACTTGTTTTAAAATAAATCATTTGGATAAAACAGAGAAGGCGCTGTAATGTAATTGCTATTTAACTACTAAACAGGAGCCGCAGAGCCAGAGCATGCTCTGCGCACGTAAACGCCGCCCTCTTAATAATCTTCCCCTCCGCAAGTCCGCATCTATTTTGACCTGGTATCCCCAATATGGAGGAGCAAGAACTTAAGGATAAACTAAAGACAGGAGAACTGAAAAGACAAACACGCACCGGTAAGAGTGAGGTGTGGAAAAGCTTCAAATTGATTGTTGAAAATGCTACAGAAACTTGCGTTGGCTTCGCTGAATGTAGTCAATGTGGCGTTTTGCTTTCAAATTTTGGGTTTGCTTCGGGCTCGGGCCTGCAAATCAAGTTAATTGGTCGGGCTCGGGCCGGGTCGGGCTTTAATACCCGCGGGCCGGGTCGGGTCGGGCTGGATTTTTTAGGCCCGATCTTACCTCTAGTGTGATTAACCAGTGAATTGGCGAATCAGGGACATGCATGGTCTGCCTGTATTGGAAAAAAATAATGGAAGATATCAAAGGAAACTGAAACACTGGATTTCTGCAGAATCAGTGAGTGAAACACAGCTGTTGAGAGAGGTGAAATAAATTAGATTTTATTTGTAAATCATTCGGCGGAGGGCATTGGGTCCAGACTGATATTGATTTATATAAAACAATACAGAGAGATATCCAGGCAAACGCAATAGGACGTTAACCAAATAATTATTATTTTTATTTATTTTACTTTATCTTAAAGATACTTGTGTGTATGTTTGGGAATTTATCTGAGGTGTACAGTGCATCTTTATTACAATGCATTCTGTTCTAGTTCTACAATGCATTCTAGAGTTGCTATCCTCTGAATCTGTATCATTGTTACATCTGCACTAGGGATGTCAACAATTAATCGTTTAACGGTTAATTGTCGATTAAGACGTTGGTCGATCAAAATGCATTAATTGTAATTAACCGCGGACACGCGGACATGCGCACCCGCGTGGTCATGAAACAAGGCAACCGCGCTGCGCCAAGGCAACCGCGCTGCGCCAAGATCGACTCACAGCCGACCGCAGGCGCCAACGGCACTGCTCAGCAGCCCCGGGTGTACGCGCGAGGCGAGATCGAACTCGGAATGCGTACCGCTGCTGCCGGTTTCGCCGCAGCCCGCGCCCCGAGCCCCGCGCGGCTGGCCTGCGGCTCGGAGCGCGGGGCGCGGCGAAACCAGCACGCGCCCCAGTGTTTTAATCCTGGTCTAGTCCAGGTCTAGACCCGGTCGAGTCCCGGTCCAGTCCAGGTCCAGTCCAGGTTCAGACCTGGTCCAGTCTCTTAGCCAATCAGGACAGAACACAATGTTACTCTATAAAAAAAATTTTACACTATAAAAAAAAAAATTGGATAGAGCGAAGGATTACTGTATTTTGTTATTCAGCATCAATACATTTGTCTGCTTTTTACTAAGGAATAATTAATTGAGGAATATACAATATAATAATACTATGATATATTTATGACTCAGTGTTATGTATACTATAGCTTATATTCTTAAAGACCCTATTGAAACACTAAAATTCAGGTGAAAAACGCCGCTTATCAGTTAATCGTTAATCGACCGATAAGGTCAATCAACTATCAGTTAATGAATTAACCGATAATTTGCATCCCTAATCTGCACATATGGCGGTGTATATATTGTATCTTTTATGAATACAAAATTATGTTCTATATTCTGTCTTAACATTTTCTTCCTATACTTGTAGGTCAGCCTTTAACCAGCTGTTTCCCCCTCATTGTACAACACTAGCAGTGGTTATAGTAGCAGCGGCCCATTGAGCCACACTGAACACACTGTTAATGTAATCACACGGGGCTGCTCCACTCGCTAATGTTACGTGTGTCATTTGAGAGCCCGCTGTCACTGTAAGAGGTTCTGACTGCTTTATAAAGCCACATGTTTATTGTATCATGCATTAAGAGCCATTAGCCTCAGTGCTAGCAAAGTGAAGCCCGCTACTCAGGGTCGTTGCTCAATGTGAAACTAAATGGCGCGACATGACCAAAATTGACTCCTCTCAGAATAGACACAAGCTAATGGGACGTCCCGGTAATTGACATCAATACCTGAGGACAGGGTCGGGCACCGTCAGCACGGGGCTATTTGTGGGCCTTAGATGTTGGTAGATATGTGTTTACATGAGCTTACACAAGATCAATATAGAAATATGTAGAGAAAATTAATATGAGCAACTGAGAGAAAGGTAAAGCATGTTTTTATTTTATTGACATGATTATGTAAGGCAGCCACAGTTAGTCACAGAATATCTTGACTTGTCTTTGCGCCACTCCCAGGCTTGGATAAATAAGTCTCTGGCGTATGTATTTGGCAACATGGTTTGCCTCTTAAAGTATACAGGTTTGTTAAAAATGTATCTACTATTCTGAAAAACAAAATAAGAAATGTGTAATATAGTAAGTATGCAGTCGGCTTGCTCTAACTTTTCACAACAAGTACCACTTTGAAACTTACAAACATTTGGCCTGATGAGTCCCACGAGATGTAAACCAGGTTGTGACTATTTTGGGACAAGACTAGGGCTAAACCAGGTCTAAAATACTGTATTTTTGGACTATAAGTCACTTTTTTCATGCTTTGTTTGCATGGTGTACTCAACTTGTACTCAGGTGTGACTTGTATATTAAATTGTCATTTCAAATGTTTGTTATTTTCAAACTGACAGCTGCGAGAGGGCGCTCTAGGCTTTTGTGCCAGTATCTGCTACTCCTATTACTCCTTTACCACTGTCACTTCGCGCTCTACTGCGCATGTCGGCTGTAGAAAGAGCCATTGTCCTGTCTGGTATCATGCCAGTGTCTTGTAGGATTTCAGCAGATTTCAGGCTTTCCCGGGGGCAGGGCTAGTTGTATTGATAAAGTATGGCTTCTGAAGTTTGAAACATTCTGGTCATTTACACACCCACCTGCATTTAACGTGTATGGGTCATAAAGATGTATCTCACTCACTAATGTTAATTTGGATTCATAACTTATTTTATCACATGGTGATAAACCAGTTAATCATATTCTGCAGATTACAAGCTCCAAGAAGTGAAATATGCAGCCAAAATGGTAATCGAGCAGGAGAAAGTTTGAGCGAGGGACTGACGAAAAGCAGAGGATCCTCTAACTGAAGAAAACAAAAAAGCCAATTGCAGGCTAAAAGCTAGATTTAGCTAGTGTTAGTGGAGTTGCTCAGAAGTGACACTGAGGATGAAGAATTCAATGTATTTAGTGATTTGGAGTGAGATCAATAGCTTGGTAAACTTATTTTGTTATGTTGCTTATGTATGCTTTAGTTATCTGAATAACTGTTAATGTTACGTTAACATACCAGACACCTGTTCAGCCTGTTGTTCTCTAGTCCTTTGTTACTACTATAACTTTCCTTTCAAGATGAAGTGTCTGTTCTTGGTCTCTGATTATCATCATGAGACCACATTTTTGTGGGAAAATAAATTTCCCACAAAAATGTGGCTTTTATGTTTTTTCTACTTCATTATACATTTTTGGGTTGTGCGACTTACACTCCGGAGCGACTTGTACGGCACAATACAGTAGTAGTGCACAAAGGCTCTACTAATTCTAAGACTACACTGCAAAAAGTAATATCTAGACAAGTGTAAATTACTCAAATTGACAACATTTAACTTGATTTAACTAGATTTGACTTGACAAGTAAAATTATCTACCAGTGGAGTATTTCTTGATTCAAACATAAGATTTTGCTTATTCTTATTGCAAAGAGTTGTTGTTACACTAAAGATAAGGAAAACAAGATGTATTATTAAAAGGCTTTAATATTTTTATTTTTCACGTGAAATTTACTCAAATGAACAGTTTCTTAATTAATTTAACTTTTTGCAGTGTAGCCCAAAGGAGGACAAAAAACATGGACTCAACTCGTGTTACACAATGTACACATGCCCCAGTTTGAGAACCACTCCACTAGATCAGTTAAGCACAATGTAGTGAAAGTGAATCATCCCAGGTGGGTGTCCAAGACTCCGGAGAGGGCCCACACTGCTGATGCGCTCCAATATTAATACTTGCGAAGCCCATCAAGTCTAATTACACAATGGTTTCCCTGATGCTACCAACCCGAGTACTACTGAATATTAATGTTGGGCAACTCTCCACCACCACGTCACTTCATCAGAGCAATAACATCATTAACAGAGCTGTGTGGCTGCATAGTGAGTGATCTAGAGCTAAGGTTAGCATAATCAACATGTCACGGGCAACCTCTCATGCCTTATATTAGATCAAGGGACTTCTTAAAGATATGCAAGCACCAGTCCATTGTATTGTACTTATTGTATTTATTCATTCCAAATTGAATCAGTATATGTACGTTGCCTTTAATTTGGGTGCACACGGAGGCGGCGGCGTGCCATTATCATGCAGGGAAACATTTGTTGTCGCTTGATTACGCTAATGGGAGAAAGTGCACACACAAATATGAAATGTTGAACGTTATTGAAATTAGGCTTAATTGCTGATGGCATCTCAGGTTAATTTGTATTCCCCCAGCATGAAATGTGTCTGCATACTGTTTGTGAGTCCTGTTTTCATTGTATGCTGCTTTTAGATCCACAGGAGAGACCCAAATAACATCTAAATAAATTAAGATAAGATGCGATATATTTTATTCATTCTACAAAAGGGAAATTCCCTCAGTGCACAAAGGCCATAATTAAAGAAAACAACTGAATTAGGTGCAGATGAAATGTGTATCAACAATAATACAACAGCCAAACTATTTGAGTTTGAGAACATTACAAAGTAGGCAAAATGTATAAACAAATACAGTATGTTGGAGTGCAGGATATCTTTAAAGGCGTATTGTGCAACTTTTCTGGTAGAAAAAATGCTTTTGTCCATGGAGATGTTATTGCTATTGTTATTAAACCTTTCTATCTTCATGGAGACCAAACCAGACAAAGTTACAGGTCAGGTCTGTGGAGAGGCAACCCCGCTCAGTCAGAATGCTTGCTAGGTTTTTTTTGGGGTTTTTTTTACCAGTAAAACCACCTGTATTTGAATAAAGGTAGATCTGTTTAATGTGTTATTGTGGATCATTCTAAGCAGAGCAATATTTCATACAATCCATACAAACAAGAAGGTGACGGACCCCGAATCAAAACTGTACACATGATAAAAGGAGAAGTTCAATTTGTCAACTGGACAAAGTTTGTTTGGTTGAAAACGTTTCGCCGCTCATCCGAGAGGCTTCGTCAGCTCTAATAAGAATACTGGTAAGACACTTGCTTATATCTTGCTGTAGGGAGGAGCTACCTAGCGAACTACTTTCCGGAACTATCTCATTGGTTTCCGTCTTTTGTTTCTCTGGCGTCTAGATAACCAAACAAACTTTGTCCAGTTGACAAATTGAACTTCTCCTTTTATCATGGATTCTACCTGGACGACTGAGGGACTTTTCACGCAAAACTGTACACAGTGCACTTTTAAAAGCAAGGATTTGACAAAGTTTTTTTTTATCAGATGCGCTCCCTGATCCCATTTTTCAGGATGTGCTATTGCTCTAGCAGGCATGGTTTGTTTATAATATTGGGTGAATAGACAATACACCACTGTGAATACAATTTGGTTTCTACTGCTAATGGTGTCAAGAGTGGGTAGAGACATTCAGCAAATTAGGAACCAGAAACCGATTTCACAACAAGATTTAAGCTATGTTCCTTTTGTGCTGCAAGCTAACCCCTTTATTATGGCAATAAATGACTGGTTTACAGATTAATTTCTCTGTTAATTTATAAGGACTGCAAAATGCCTGGTCTGCTTTTTGAACCAGTCAAAACATGATGAAAGTATTATTAAACCATTGCAAAGAACGCCCAACTGTCTCCGTGATTACCCTGTGTGTCTGTGAGGATCTTTGTGTTGGGGCCCGGGTCCGCTGTGAGGCTGTGCACTGGGGCAGAGTAAAGGCTGCAGTTTGAAAGGAAGCACATTCGACTGCTCCACTAGGGGATAGTGATTAAAAAGCACTTAAGAGCCAACACTCACAATCCAGATGAGGTTAGCCTGCTCCCAAGACCTCTTTAACCAGTGAATAAAACACACTACAATTCAAGAGGCTCCTCCATTTGACTGTTATGCTGTTGTGTGTTGGCCATTTATCTCACTGATAAGGATGCATTATAGTTTTACTTTTTTTTTTTTTTCTCCAATTGAAAGCTTTTTTACTGTCACTGTTATGTTACTAAACCTTTTTGTCTTGCACAGTGGAGGCAAATGCTACCTTTGAGGATACTAATCTTATTTCTCCTTAACCCAGTGCATAATGTAGAGCTCTGGAAAAAACTAAGACCACTGGATTTTTTTCTGAAATCAGCATCTCTACATGTATTCCAGCCATTCCATTCCAGCGTCTGTTGAATTCCAACACAAACACAAAGCTGAGCTACTTCAGTTCTTGCACCAGGAGTGGAATAAAGTCACACAAGAACAATGTGAAAGACTTGTGGAGAGCATGCCAAGACGCATGAAAACTGTGACTAAAAATAAGGGTTATTGCACCAAATATTGATTTCTGAACTCTTAAGTGTAAACATTAGTGTTCAGAAATCAATATTTGGTGCAATAACCCTTATTTTTAGTGTCATGTTGTTTTAAAATGAATTTGATCTTGATAAAAGGAGAAATTCAATTTGTCAACTGGACAAAGTTTGTTTGGTCGAAAACGTTTCGCCGCTCATCCGAGAGGCTTCGTCAGCTCTGGTTCTAGTGCTGGCTAGACTCTGTTTATATCTAGCTGCAGGGAGGAGCTCCCTACACTGAAATGGCTCTGAAACTATCTCAACTAATCTGTCTTTGTTTTTCAAATTTCTCTGGCGTCTAGTTTAGCCTCCCTATTCAAGCCTAACGACCCTCTCTACCCCTCTGGCAGAGGAACAATTTTTCCCGCTCCTCAGGAAAAATTGTTCACCCCTCCCCCGGTCTCACGCACGCTCACCCCGCTCAAAACTTGAGAGCCCTGCATTTCATGTGGAGGTCTGCCACCTGCCTGTTTCCATGGAAATGTTATTGGTTTGTCTAGAATGTTTCACAGTATAGATTAAATCCGTCTCACAGTTATTATCTATTACAATTCAAATCTGTGGAGATTCACCTATATTTACAGAAGTAATTTTGTATTTTTGAGCAAATGAAACACATGCTAGACTGATTTGTTTAAAGGTCTCATGGCATGAAATTTTCACTTTTAGAGGTTTTGAACGTTAATGTGAGCTCCCCTACCCTGTTTAGGGCCCCCCCCGCATGGCTAAAAGTTGTGAAATGTGTAAACTGAGCATTTGTGATCCTTTTCCGCATTTGGAAAAAAAAAACCAGCCCAAACGAGCGATTCTGAACAAGGGAACTTTCTGACGTCACACCCCCCGTCTGGATGTCTACCCACCGTCTCTGGAAATCAGGCCCAGAGAATTTGGACCACAAACGAGCTACAAAATGCGAGATGCGTTTTTTTATTTGCCTGGAGACACGTGAGAGTGTTTCCAGACTCGGATGTCCTTTATCCGAGCATCCGAACCTCTGAAACAGCAGTGGTTTAATTTTATTTTCTGTGGAAATGTGTTTTTTTTTAATGGAACGCGTCTCATATCTTCCTCCACACTTAAAACACGGAAGTGGGGCCAGCACACAGCGCACCGCTAATCCAGGAAACAGCCACACCCCACCCGCTGCACTGGCCCGTCTCTGTCCTCCTCATTTGCATTCAAGCAACAACACCCAGAATAAAGCATTTCAGAGACATATTTATGACTGACTGTCTTTATGAGGCTATCTCATGCACTGAGGCTTGATTTTGGAGAAGGATTCATTTACAGTATTGGGGAACCATTAAGGCACCATATAAAAGCATCAAGAAGTACCATGTCATGGGATCTTTAATATCATACCATGAAACATTCCAGGGAAAACAATAACATCTCCATGGCGACAAGCAGAAAGGTTGCACAGGTGCCTTTTTTAAGGTTCATTGTATCCCTGCTTGGTCAGGGTTACATTAGCTGGAGGATTTTAACTTTGGTGCATGTTTTGGGTTTTTCGAGTACCACCAGATATAAACCAGAGGGGTATTCCACGAAAGCTACTAAGCGCAAAGCCCGGCTTTATTCGTCAGTTGGCGCTAGTTTAAGTGAGAGTTCGGTTCCACGCCGCTCGCTAAACTTAGTTCCCGCTGAGTTACTGGGGCAACATGGTCTTAGCAGATAGTCTGGTCGCGGGCTGGCTAAGTTGTGTCTTACTTAGGCCGTGTCGCAGAGAATACGTACCTGACGTAAACAGAGTGTCAAACACACCGTTCCGCACACCTCCCCGCATGAGTATCTGTGTTGTCCGAAAACAAGATCAGCAAAAAAACAAATTACCTTACGTTCTCGGTTCTTGACAATTCTCCGGTAATCTAAACATATGCTTTTCAGCCGCTGTCTTTACGACATTAACATACAGAAGAATTCCAAAGGCATTTTAGAGAATTGCTGTGGTCGAGTGGTTATGTCCTCTGATTCTCGTATGGGCGGGCCGGGTTCGATTCCCGCTATTGACCTATTGATGCCCATGTCAAATTTCAGTTGAATTTTCACGCATTTATATTTGCAACATATTACAGAAATGGAAATGAATTTAACCTACAATTACTGTTATCATCACATAACTTATATCAGTTAGTCCTAACATCACTCTCACTTGACGACATTGACACTTTATATTTTATGTGACATCTCTATCAAAGAATACAGTTACAGGTAAACCTTTACTTTTAAAACAAAATGTAGCCAAATAACAGCCACACTCCATGATGCAACATTTCAATGATTCAACAAATTTGCTTAAGAGATGCTGTGCAAGCCTTTTTAATGAAATCCTATTCATCAATTTCCATCAATAGGCATAAAACAATAAAAGACATTAGGTATGACATTCTGGTGTGAGGCCACTGCTGGAGGACTGCTGAGGGTCAGGCAAGGCACCGCTGGAGGACTGCTGAGGAGGGTCCAAGGTACGCCATCTTCAGTAACTTGAATATACTCTTCAGGAGAACTCGCAGGAAGGATCTTTTATGGGGTCCCTCCTTCAATTACCTCCACCAGTGGGTGACCCCGGTTTAGGGCCAGTGCCAGCTCCTCTACAGGTGAAAGGTTTTGAGGGGGGCTCCCACCTCCTGTGGCTTGGTAGCTACTGTTCATTTTAAATTAAATTAAGGTACCATTTCAACAGTATTACTAATTTCACTGAATAATAATATTAATATTAGCTTACTTACCACTCTGCAAAATGTTATTATGCTTTGTCTTTACCTGCAAAACAGTCCTCTTCACATTATTCCTGCTCAAAGACAAGATAACACAATTTAACGTATTAGTTGGAGCAAATACTTTTACACAGTAAAAATAAATTACAACTGACAAGACTGCTATACAAATAAATAATAATTATGCCATCAACTGCCTACTATGAGTATCAAACTCACAATCTCCCGTACTCCAGACGGTAACTCTACCCCTGCGCCACAAATCAGCGTTGACGTCAATGGTGAAAAACAGACTTAAAAAACTCAATGTCCAGCACTGTTATGGGACTTAACTTGCGTATTTAAGCGTTCAGCAAGCTTCTGCCACGCCATGTCTCTGGCCTTGGTTATTGCAAATGTGTTGTAGAGTTCCAAAAGCAACTTCTGTTCTGATGCGCTGAAATAATCGGCCCGAATCTTCGACATAATCGCATTTTCGACAGTCGCTTGTTCAGGGCTTCTTACCTTCCCCGTGGACGCGCGGAGGCCCGGCCTGATTAGGCCAGACTGAGCTTAGCTCTGACTAGGCGCAGCTGAAATGCGTTAGTGGAACGGGTTCAAGCTTTTGTCTAAGTTGTGTCTCAGCCAGGCGAGAACTTAGCACTTAGTCGCTGCTAAGTTTAGCCACGGTCGTGGAATACCCCTCAGGTCTATATAAGGACTAAAATGGGGACTAAATTGACTCTAAAGTTAGAAATGATCTGAACTGCAAAGTATTCCATGTACTATCTGAAGAAGATCACATACCATAGTTTGAGAACCACTGCCATAAGTTTTCCTCAAATGTCCTTCCCAATGAAATATCAGCTTAACTTAGGCTTATAAGAAAGCCTCAACAAAAACACAGCCTTATTTTGATACTGATACTATGTTTTCTACTCGAACCACTAAGGATTCAGTTTACCTTTTCCATGTTATGGCTGATGGCAAACATAACCCAAACAGTAAACGCATCACACAAGTACACTTTAACCACATGCTTCTTTCCAAGATGTGGATTTTCCAGTTTGAACCTCCAGTCCTCCTGTGGTCCCAGCTGAACGCCTTCATCATCTCCGAGCAGAGCTCCCTGAAAGGCTGTTTACTCAGGCCGTGTGCGTACAGTCCGTGGATCTGCTCTGTTCAAAGGATTCATTCTGAGCGAGCCCTGGTCCCGCCTCTGAGGGCACAAAGCCAGCGTGTGGTTACTGACCCCATCGTCTTTTGGCCCAGGCTAAAGTCCAGACTGCACTTGGCTGGAGCAGCAGGGAGGATGACCACGAACGGGCAGAGAGAGGCCCAGTTCAAGCTTAAATTCATAAATCTTTGTGGATGTCTCAGCATGCAGCTTTGAGCAGGAAAAAAAAAAAAGAATCTGAGGATAAAGTGGAATGTGGACAGAACTTTTTGTGAAAGATGAGCCTGCGTTTTTGAAAAAGGAAAAATATAGATAATTTTAAGTTTGTAAATATTCATAAATCATATTTGTATTTTTGAGCCAATAACAGAATGCAAACATAGAATGAGTGAATGGCTAACTATTTGAACTTGTTCCTGTGGAGTTAGATTTCTTTTAGTTATAGTGTGTTTGGTGACTTTGCTGTAGTTGAAATTTGTTACCTTGGGGAGAATTGTCAGATAAAACACTAAATGTATCCAAAAATATGTATTTCACTGTTTCGGGATCCTTACATGGGTGAATTTTGCATTATTCGGGTAAAATATTTAGTTTAGCTTATGTGACCTGAGTAAAAATTCAGCAGTAAGAATTTGGAACAGTTTCAAGAGAAGCAAAAACTAACACCTGATCTGCACATTTTGCCTTGTACCAGAGACAGCGGCTGCCTCAGTATTCCCCAGTGGATTTGATGGATTCTTCCGCTCTGAAAAGGCAATGACTTCTTGACTTTAACGCAGCGTGCAGCAAGTCGAGGCCCAGCAGCGTTTACACAGGGATGAGCCTGGAAGATAGACTACTGAAGATAGAATATATTCAGCCAGCCCAGGATTAAACGTTTGTAATCGTGGACTTTGATTTGATTCAAAAGTATTTAAATCCCACTGAAATGCGGAACACATGTCATTAAGAATATTGTAAGGAAAATGTATTGAAATTGTCCTAATGCTGGCCCCGAGCTCACTATCTCAGCGTGGAAAAGTTGTTCCAACAAACCCGCATCAAAACAATGCAGAAATCTATTATATGCAGCAGACAAAATTAGACTCGACACATTTCACTCACTGTGCTAATCTCTTTTTTTCCCCTGCCTGTCACAATTTTACAGGAAGAAAAAAAAAAAAAAAAGTTAGACAAAGCAATTCGTGAATAATTTAGACCAGAGTTGGTAATATCATGGTGGAATTTGTGTAATTCCACTGAAAATGGCGCATAAAGCTGTGTTGAAGAAGCATGTGTTGAATAATGGATGTCAAGGCTGCGGATACACAGGGGCTTTAGACTTGAGATTACATTGGACCATATGACCTTTTCTTTCATGAAAAATTAACTGTCTGATATTGAGCAGATGAAGCTTTATTTAGTGCATTCTTGACTCTATAAAACATTCCAGCAGCCACTTAAAATTGTCATGCATTACGGAGTGATATTCTCGACCACCACCTCATTTCTTAGTCCTATTTTGCTGAATACTGCTGCATTAGAAAGCTTTCCATGTGGTGCTCCTCTCCATTGACAATACAGCCACAGATGTATAATAGAAAAAAGCGAGGTAGGTGAGTAAACAGTCTGCCTGCACTAGCCTGTAGGTGCCAATCTGCCTTGGATTTTGATGTTGGGGAAAACACTCAGCGATGCATCATAATACTTTATCTCGACTGAGCATCCTGCTTGCTTTTTAAAGCACAGCCTTCTAAAAAATTCAAAACATTGCCAACACTTTGCCTAGAAAATCATTGATCTCCTGCCGTATTTCTTTGCCAAATGAGACACAGTTCATAGAGCTTAATATAAAGCGGCAATGCCAGGCAGTCACCCAAAAGATTTTGAATAGTTGTGCGAGCCTATGCAATTTCAGCTATTGTATATGTAGCTACTGTGGCTTTTAAATCTTCCTAGGATTTTTACATTACCAAAAACTCTCACTAACACACTACGTACTGCATCTAGAGGCAGGGCTGAAAAATCATTTGATGTCATAAAAGTTCGCTTTGGTGCCACATTCCTTTTGCCAAATGAGTCACAGATGAAAAATAACATATTATACAGCTGCAACGTCAGGCTGTCACTTAGGTAATGAAGTTGGTCCAAACCATTTGTCTTATTTTGTCACGCTTTTACCTCATTAGTCATAGCGCGCTAACCATTAGCTCCTCAGGAACCCCCTTCACCCAAGGACACTTAGGCGCTCTCTCCATGTGCGACTGAGGCTGTGTGACGCGCTGAAGAGTCTGACAGAGATGAAACGTGCTAGACCATGTCCAGACATATTTAACTGCACTTTAAAGAGTCCTTTTAACAAATACATCTGTGTAGTTCTCCATCCAACATTAAAAGCTGATAATGATACTTTTGTGCAACAACTGAGCCATATAAATTAATATCAATATTACTGGTAAAACTATTTTCAGAGGTTGACAGTTTTTTAAGCTTAGTTGAATCAAGCCATGTTAGTTCCTCACTTACATCGTCAGAGGAGAGCCAGCAGTGGAGTTGAGCCATGCATTGTTACGAAATAGGACAGAGGAGGGGGGTAAATAAGACCCAAAATCAGAGAGAGGGGAGTGGAGAGAGGGACATACAGAGGCTGGATTTGTGGCGCTCTATCTGGCGGGTACAGTTGTTTGTCCTAAGACAGGGTTATTACTCAGCCATGTGTGGTAAACACTAACTGCTTTATGAAAGCCAGAGGCAGCACAAAGTGCAGTAAAAGTAAAGTGCTTTTGTTGTCTTATGACATGTTTTACAGCATATCCATATTGAGATATTGATGGTGCATGGCATCCTTTTCATTCAGAGGACTTTTTAAAACCCTTCTGAGCTATAGGACTCCTGGGAGAGTGGTGTTTTGTTAAGTTTTATGTCGAAAAGGCTTCAGATGTGGGCAGTGCAGTTAAGTGAACAGAGCACGTCGCATCAATGTCATCATGTCCCCTGTCCCACTGGAGACTTTCCTAATGAAAAGGTATGAGGAGACTCAGCCCCGTATGGCTTATATTTAGAAACATGATAAAGTGGAAGACAGGTACACAAGATCATGTCGACTCCCAATGCCAAACCTGTCCCTGGACTACTCTAGGTGTGTGTTTAACTGCTGCTGTGATTAAATAAAGCTAATGTTTCTGAAGAGCGTCCGGAGAGCTGGACGGGGGCCACGTGCTGTTAGCCGCTCCGACAGATGCCAGGGGGCGAATACCAGGGAGGGGACTAATTACCAGACAGCTGCCCAAAGACCCTCACCTGCCCTGGGGACCAGAATCTATCTCACCAGTCTATCTCACCAGTCTCCAGTCCTTTAGACCTGGCTCCAGTGCTGGACTCCCTGTGTCTCTGTGTCACTGCAGGCTGGTACTGGGGACTTTGGGGAATCTTAAAGGTCCCATGGCATGAAATTTTCACTTTCTGAGGTTTTTGAACGTTAATGTGAGCTCCCCTACCCTGTTTAGGGCCCCCCCCCCCCATGGTTAAAAGTTGTGAAATGTCTAAACTGAGCATTTGCGATCCTTTTCTGCGTTACAAAAAATCGGAGCTCAAACGGGCGAGTTTGAACAAGGCACCTTATTGACGTCAGATCGAAAAAAGAAATGCAAATGCAGTTCCACCCCCGTCTGTCTGAACTCAGCGTCTCTGTAAATCACGCCCAGAGAGTTTGGACTGCGAATGCGCTAGGCAATGCGAAATGCGTTTTTTTATTTGCCTGGAGGCACGTCCGAGTGTTTCTAGGCTCGGAAGTCCTTTATCTGAGCCTCTGGACCTTTGAACAGCAGTGGTTTCATTTTATTTTATGTGGAAATGTGTTTATTTTTCAATGGAATGCTTCAAATCTCTCCCCCGTGCAAAAACAAGGAAATGGATCAGCTGTGGGCTGACAGTGGAGACCGGAGCGTTTGGCCACGCCCCCACCCTCTACTATTGGCCAGCTTTTTTCTCCTCATTTGCATTCAAGCAACAACGCCCAGAATAAAGAGTTTGAGAGAGATATTTATGACTCTTTCTCATCTTATCTCTGTTTCTCATGCACTGAGTGTTGATTTTGAAGGATTCATTTACAGTATTAGGGAACCATTAAGGAGCCGTATAAAAGCATCAAGAAGTACCATGTCATGGGATCTTTAACTGAAAATGATTGACTGTTGAAGTTAAAACTGTTAGCTGCATACTCTTAACTTGTTTCCAAACCTCACCAACCCAGTAGTTTTCAGAAACAAGAATTTTCTAGCATGTGCACAGTTTTTTAGAAGGCAAAGCAGAGTGGACCACCCTTATAGTCATCCTGCGCTAATCCTATAGTAACTTGACAACACATTTTTTCCAATCAATAATAAATTATTATTCTTAGACCAGATGGCACATAGCAATCTGGTTTTGCTAGCCATCACTAGTGTTTTGGCAATCACAATCACATTGAGTTTAATTAAACTTATTTGAATTTTATGGCAAGCCCAGCAAAATATGAGGCAAATTCCTGTAGAGTTACATTTCTTAGTTTGGTGCCACTCTGGTTTATACAGTAATATCTAAATTGATGCTTTGAGTCAACTGTCCTTCACCCTTACTGAGATGTCTAAGAAAGGTATTTATAGGAAAATTGAGGTCACAACTGAGAGGAGGGCTGGCTGTAGGCCCAAAAAATAGTGTAGGGGAGGTTGGGGCACACTCATTTTGTTGGAATTGAGGGACCGGTGCACAGACAGACTGCACATCTTTGCTGTTGGCATAAGCTCGAGGAGAGGAGCGAAAGGTTGAAATTATGCACCTAGAAAGCATTTGGCTCGGGTGATGAAAAAGTGCAATGCAATAATTAAGAGGCACAATAAAAATGATTAGAACTGCTTTTGACATTCTTGCCGCAAATAACTTGCATTTAATTGCAATCACAAATTTTAAATGCCAGTTTTATGTTCCATGGCTATAAGCTGTTTAAAGTTCAATGGCTATACTCTTTAAATCTCTTTCCAATTTGTGCTAGGAGGCAACAAGCGAGAACAGGAGCCCAGAATAAGACAAAAGTATACAAAATGAGGATCCTAAAATAGAGGGAATAAAAGTCATGGTTGTATTCTGCCATTAGGAGCTGGACAGTGGGGCTCGCTGGCCTGGGGAGGACCCATGTGGCTCTGCTTGAGGCTAGTTAGCTATTCAGCCACAGCATCTGTTGCAGGCTAATGGATGTTATAACCTCATAAACGTCATGAAATTGGACATTATCCCTTAATTAAAAGAACAGAGATGCATTACAATGATTAGAGTGGCACTCCAGCAAACCTGCCCTGTGCTCCAATAATATATCTTGACAATGTTTAGCCACTAAGCAAGGTATCTGCTCAGGAAAGGGGCATATAATATTTTTAATGAGCCACTTGGTGTCCGAAGCTGCAAACTTTTAGAGATTTGGCACAATGAATCTATACTAATTTTGTCCTGAAACTTCCCTCAAGGACTCATTTCGATATTTAACCAAAGATTTACAAGGACAGCCCACTGCTTGTACTTCCCTGTGTATTATTTGGATTTGGCTACCTCCGATGATGATTGGAGTGTCTTTGCGGTGATTACGTGCGTGGTGTTGGCTCAGCAGAAACAGCTGTGCTGTAAAGCCCATATAAAAACAAAACTTGATGCTTGTGTACCATGGCACCTGGGCCATCAGTGCCCAATAAATACCACCAACCAATCAATCTGCCCCTCTTCTCACTAAGGAGCTTAATGAAACAGTGGAGTCTGGAAGAAAGTGCCTGAATACAAAAGTCAGCGCAGTAACATGCACTGTCCCTTATTCCTAAAGCTGGTTGAGAGTTAAAATTCTTACAGCGACTCTTGTAAAGGTCACGAGAGGCCTGCTCTGACACATCTGTCATCGTGTGTCGTATGGCCTCAGAGAGAAAATGTCACTCTGCTGTGTGTTGTGCAGGTGCTAACCTCTTTGGTCTGTCTTTTTGCCATATATGCCAACAGCCATATACAATAACTCTCAATATGGGCTCCTCTGATTTTGTTATCTGCTGATCAGCATCTTATTGTGTAGCCACCCATTTATTTCTGCATCCATGCAATTTTTGTTAGCTTCCTTCCCCCCCAATCCCAATGTCTTACCTTGTTTGTCACTACCAGCAACTGCAACATCTTCTGCTCAGCAACCTCTTCCATTCTCTTCCTCTAGGCTGCTGTTTATGAATCCATACCACATATTACTGGCTTCTTCATTGTCTTACACATATGTCCTTCTTGCTGTCACAACCCATAGATTATTGAAAATCACCAAAACCACACCCACCCCATATCTGCAGACATTTAGCTGAACCAATTACATGCTGACATTCACAAGACATGTCAGTGATATCACCCAAGCCACGCAACAGCAACCCCAGGAATCCATGTGAAAAGTAATTGTGCATTTTTCATTTATGTATTAAGCATTCTGTCTTCTCTATGATCTATCCTCCACCGAGACAGACACAATAATGTAACACCCAGCGCGGCCTGATAAAGAGTATTTTTGCTTAAAGCTCCCACTCCTGAATGAGAATGAATGAAGGCGAGCTGCGGTGGTAATGTATCAACATAAAATATTGAAATAGCCCAACCAAGGGCAAACTGCATGTAATTGAAACTGTGTGTGTGGAGAACAAGGAGCCAGTGTCTGCACATCTGAGATTTGGAACAAGAGCTTTCAGAAGGTGTTTAGTTCAGGTTACTCCTCCTGCCCTCTGTTCCTTTTGCTTGAATTAATTAGCTTGACAAATTATGTAGATTTTGTTTCAGACAACCCACTATGGACATTTTCAGTTCTATTCTAATGAGTACATACCTGACAGTTTAAAAAAGCTAAAGTTACTCAAGTTGTTGAGTGTGATAGTACATTCAAAGTGTAAAATACCAATACCGCTTTTAATAAAGGTCCTGTATTATTCACAACATTGACTCTTATGAGCTTTTACCCTTGTTACAGTTTAGTTGGAGATGTGTTTTGTTTTATTCTTAAGTGTTTGAGTAATCCTTTATCATTAGTCTGTTTACATCTCTAAAGCTCAAAATGCTCCGTTCCTACCTCTTCCTTTTACCTTTTGTTCAGTAGAGACTGGGAATTCCAATTCCACTGGCTGAAATTATCCAAATGATTGTAGTGAAGGTGTATTGGGGTTTAAAAACACAGTGGATCACTTCCTGTATGACATCACAAGGTGGAACAGGGTGTTTTCACTGAGCCTAAATATGCAGGGTTTGTCTGTTAAACATGTGTCAATGCAACAAAACAGAACTCCAGGTAGACCTGTGCGATTAATCGATTAATTCAACTTTACAGTTCAGGACGATGTGTTTTTATGAAAATTGATTTTTTTTGGTTATTTTTTACACGCGAGCGGAACTAATGCGCGGCCACGTTTTACACGGGTAAATTAGCGGGGCGTACCCAAACATTGTACGAGCTAGCGCGGCTAGCGAGTAAGCTAAAGCCGGAGCTTGTACCAAACAAAGGTGTTTACATCTGTTATATGGAACTGGTTCGGTTTTCTTGTGTCGGACTTAGAACAAACGAGTGCTCGCTGTAAGGTCTGTTCAAAAGCTGTTGCAACACGAAAAAAATGTATCCTAGCACCGAAAGCTGTTGCACGCAGCGGAGTGCGAGAAATGCAGATCCAAACGGAATGAAAATAACCACCGTCCAGTCCCCAAAACATTTTTGAACTGTTTGCAGTATGATAAGCATGACCCACGACAGAAGGCAATCACACACGCTGTTGTATGTTTTACCAAAAACAGGCTTTTCTGCATCACTCGAGGAAAAACTAAAACACAACACTACCCACTCTAGTCCATCATTCCCACAATCAGGGAATAATTTAGCTCCATAAAATGCTTCTTTATAAAAGAAAGATATTTATATAACTGTGTTATTATTGTTGTATATATTTTGTTGGAATATAATTTTGAGTTGATAAGGGGGCAGATTTAAGCTTATGCTTCTTTCTGTTCCCTTTTCATTCATATTTAAGTTATAATTGTATAGATGCAATTGTGTTGCATCTGTTGTTTTTGTTTTGTTTTAACAAATGAAATAAATAAATGAAAATGAATTATTTATATATATATATATATATATATATATATATACGTATATTAGGGATGTCAACAATTAATCGATTAACGGTTAATTGTCGATTAAGACGTTGGTCGATCAAAATGCATTAATTGTAATTAACCGCTAACCGCGGACACGCGGACATGCGCACCCGCGTGGTCATGAAACAAGGCAACCGCGCTGCGCCAAGATCGACTCACAGCCGACCGCAGGCGCCAACGGCACTGCTCAGCAGCCCCGGGTGTACCGCGAGGCGAGATCGAACCCGGAATGCGTGCCGCCGCTGCTGCCGGTTTCGCCGCAGCCCGCGCCCCGAGCCCCGAGCCCCGCGCGGCTGGCCTGCGGCTCGGAGCGCGGGGCGCGGCGAAACCAGCATGCGCCCCAGTGGTTTAATCCTGGTCTAGTCCTGGTCTAGACCCGGTCGAGTCCCGGTCCAGTCCAGGTCCAGTCCAGGTCCAGACCTGGTTCAGACCTGGTCCAGTCCACGTTCAGTCCTGGTCTAGTCTCTTAGCCAATCAGGACAGAACACAATGTTACTCTATAAAAAAAATTTTTACACTATAAAAAAAAAAATGGGTAGAGCGAGGGATTACTGTATTTTGTTATTCAGCATCAATACATTTGTCTGCTTTTTACTAAGGAATAATTAATTGAGGAATATACAATATAATAATACTATGATATATTTATGACTCAGTGTTATGTATACTATAGCTTATATTCTTAAAGACCCTATTGAAACACTCAAATTCAGGTGAAAAACGCCGCTTATCAGTTAATCGTTAATCGACCGATAAGGTCAATCAACTATCAGTTAATGAATTAACCGATAATTTGCATCCCTAACGTGTATATATATATATATAAAATTTTAAACAATAACAGCTTAATTGATGCTAGGTGTAATGTATTTGTTTTATAAAAGAACGTTGCATTGTTTTGAGCCATTTGTCTGTCATCTGTTATTTGTTTTGAGTAGGGCAGAGAAAAATCGATTAAAATCGGAAATCAGATTTTTTTTTTTTTAAATTGGAGATTTTATTTTTAGGCCATATCGCCCAGCTCTAACTCCAGGTATGTTTTGAGATGAGGAAACATACATCTGAAAATAGCGCAATATGAGCCCTTTAAAACAATCCAATAAGCAAATAAATAAAAAATACTCTTGAGTTTAAGGTCCATTGATCTGTTCAGTCATTTTACTACATTGGTGACTTATCCTATTTAAAATCCTTTGTGTACAGTTGTTTTTGCCTTCATCCCATATGCATAAATGTTAATATTTTGGTAGAAAATGGATCCCTCACAAAACATTAGCAACGAAAAGAGCAACTCAGCCACAATTCAACCGGGTTTTAATCATCCTTCCACCAAAGCCTTTTAGCCTTTGTGCAAGTTCACGGACTCTGCATTTCCCTCTCCTCAGTGTCAGCAGTTAATTAGCGGTTAACACAGAGCCAGCCCAGAGACACATCAAAGAAGCAATTGGACAAGATGGCCACTTCTCCCTCCATGTGTTTATCCCTTCGTCAACTATACATAGGACAGGCTGCCAACTTCTGCAGGCTTTTGCCTAGCTCGCTTAGATGTCCCACTTTGCTTTTTAAAGATGCCCTCCCTCCCCACTTCCCTGAGGACAACAGACTACCTCCATCTGACACATCAATTTAACAACACGTTCAACCAACTTCTCCTTCACAATTCCGATCACCATAGCAACCAGAGAAGCGGAGTGGCGGACATCTTGCCGGTCATCAGCTGTACAAGGAGGTTGGAGAGTGGGGTTGCGGGGCTGGGGTTTCCGGACGTCAAAGAGCAGGTTAAGTGCGATAAGTGGATTGCGCATATGCCAGAGGGAAGATAATGACTAAAAATGACTTCCCATCTACCTTACACAAAGAGAGACAGCTACGGGCCACAGCTGCCGGGGGAAGATTAATGGCCCTGTCCAGGTCTAGGGGACTCCGGAGAGGGTGACCACGAGGAGGACAAAAGGGCCATCGCAAAGGTATGGGAAAGGTACAGAATCGGTTAGCATGTGTTTTGATTTCATGCTACATACAGAGTAGAAGATTGGGAGAAAATTGCAAAGATGACAAGCCAGTAATATAGGCTCTAATAATGATGTTTTGGTTGGCAATGATACCTTAAAAGCTTTGCCTCAATCTCTCCAATACCACTGGTAATCCGTAAATAATGAATCATCTTGCGTTGAAGACAACCTGCAAAAAAAAAAATAAAATGTACTCTGCAGATTACAATATGGTATGTATAAATCTAAGACTGAAGATTATAGTAACGAGCGAAACACCATGTGAAAAGAAAAAAAATACATTGTTTATCTTACTCTTTTAAGGCATGTAAAGTCGTTTTCACATGTAGAGCCTTAAATCAGCATGTTTTTTTTGCTTATTAGAACTGGATCATATCAGGATTTCAAACTATAATGGATCTCAGAATTCCCCTTGTTAGTACATTTGTATTTATAGGTGATAACAGGAGAAGTTCAATCATGGATTCTACCTGGACGACTGAGGGACTTTTCACGCATTTGTATTTATAGTTCCACCAGCAGGCATCAACCCGGTGTATTCCTTCAGCCAGTCTTCAGACTGACTGAATGGAAAGAGTTGCATGCGGAAGGGCATCTGGTTTAAATTATCACACATTCACACAGACAGTGGCACTTTGAGATCTTCTATTTCTGTGATATGGTTCGCTACATAAATGTTAAAGGGCCTATATATTGCACTATTTTCTGCTATATATCATAATGTTGTTTCCTCATCAAAAAACGTCTGGAGTTGTTCGTTTCATCCACATGTTTAACACACAAACACTAACACATTTAGTTACTGAGTTATTCTCTCAAACTGAAACGCTCACATGTTCCACCTTGGGATGTCATGTGGTAATACATGAAGTGCTCCACTGCGTTTTTAAACTCCAGACACCTTCACTAAAATCATTTGGATGATTTCAATCCTGGACTTGCAAACTCTGAACACTGAACTAAGAGTAAAGGTAAAGGGTAGCTGTTAACTTGAAAATAGAATAGAATAGAATGCAAGTCTTTATTGTCACTATACAAAGTATAGTGAGATGTCATTTGGAGCAGCCAACAACAGATGCATAATAGACACAGTATATAAGAATAGAATAAAATAGATAAATAGATTTAAAAAATGAGTTCAATTTACAATATATACAATATACACAAGTAGAGCTATCAAACAATATGAAAAACAATATGAAGACCAATATGTACATTTACTCTCTATAAAACTCTTGCTTCATGATATCACAAGGTGAAACAGACCATTTTGAGCTTTGAGTAACCCTTGCATTATTTATCTGTCTATATCTCCAAACATGCATGAACAAAACACAGCTCCAGGTATGATTTTGTTGTGATAACAACATTATAACATGGCTTAAATATAAGACTTTTAACTTGACAAACAGAAGGGGCGATATAACCTTAATTTCACTGATGATGGTACTTCTATTGTATTGAAATTGTTGAATATTTACAAAACTACTATAATAGCCACTTGATCCTAATACGTCAGCATCAGTCATTCATTTGTTGCTATGGTTTTGACATTAACTGCTGCCAGGCTTGGGGAGTAACGGATTACATGGAACGGCGTTAAGTAAAAGGATACAAAAAAAAGGTAACTGTATTCCCCTACAGTTACAAAGAAAAAGACGTACTCAGATTACAGGTACATTTAGTGAAAATGGGGATTACTTGGCAGGATTACAATTTGAAAGCATTTTATGTTATTTCATTTTTTAATTTAAGCCGGAGGTCATATGTAGGGAAAACAGAATGTACAGACTCGCGCCGCACGCCGTGCGCCGCGCGCGCTCTGTGAAACAAACTTGCAGCAGCGCGCGCTGTGGAATACACTTGCAGCGGCTCGCACTGAACTTCACGCAGGTCGCGCACTACGGACTAAACTTGCAGCGGGCATGGTTTCAAAAAACGCATTTAGCGGGTGGAAATTTAGGGAGAATTTTATTTTTAAAGAAGACAAAGGGAACAACATCACAGTGCAGTGCAAATTGTGCCTTCCAGCGGTTAAACACCTGTCAATGTCCAAGGATTCTACTTCCAATCTCAAGAAACATTTACAGGTAAGATCGCTAATATTAACGCTTTGATACTGACAGGCCCTAAATGTCCTGCTTCAGTCATGTTATGTGTGAATATGAGTCATTTCTTTGTCTTGATTCATTGGTAGGAGCCAGTTTCGAGTTGGCTATCGACTAGCAAACTATTAGCAAGCTAGCTAACGTTTGCGGTCACAAGTACACTTTGTGCATTTGTAGAATGATATTACAATATTTAAACATTATCTAGGCAACATAGTCATGTTAACTGATCCATGAAGACCCTTTAGACAATTCCGAGCAAAGCTGTCGTTAGATGTAGGCCAGCACGCAAGCTGGACGAACATCCTGTCCAGCTGCGGAGATCGGGCAAGATGACTGTCCCGGTAAAACTAAAACTTTAACTGAAAATATAATTTCGTTGAAGTCATAGGTGTTTAGGTGTTTAGTTTAGTGAGTGACCTTGTTTACTAGTGACTTGGCTTATAGTGATAACAGTTGTTAAAACTACACATAGAACTGTACTTGTCCTCCTAAAAACTTTTAATTGTATTGTAATTTTCTTGTTTTCTTGTTGTTATAGGATATTTGGTGTTAAAGTAATCCAAAAGTAACTGAAAGTAATCAAGTTACATTACTTTAATATTATAGTACCGGGATTACGTTACTGAATACATATTTTAAGGAGTAACTAGTAACTGTACCGGATTACATTTCTAAAGTAACCCTCCCAACCCTGACTGCTACATAAGCAAGACAAAATTCTTGAAATCCAAATGCACTTTCGCAGGACGCTCCCACCACATGCCCGTATGCCATTTGAACTCATCAGCATCCAGATTTGCTGTCTACTACATAAACTACAGATTGCCCCCACTGATGCAAACAAATGATAGCATGCCGCAGTGTAAGCATGGCACATCTATTCTCTATCTGATAAACAACAGCGGTGACCATGGCGATGAGGTCAGGGTTTGCTGGGTTCAAGTCGAGTCTGCAGAAGGCTTTTACGGTCATCACATGTTCAGCTGATACCACCTGATAGTATGTGATGAGGAAAACAAGATGGCGCTGGGTAACATCTATGTAGGATTTTCAGGCAGACCTCACAGGTCTTATTAGTTACAACATATTTTCTAGGGAAAAGCCAAACGTCGTTCCAGTTAATGTCTGTAAATGTATTGTTCCAAATAAAAACAGATGCTGGTTTACTGATAGAGAACTTATCACAAGAGAGTCTATTGTTTGTTTTAATGCTTAAAAGAATTACCAATAAACGGCTCCGTCTTAGCTGGACCATCATTAGAAACTTGGACATAAGTGGACATCATGTTTTTCACACCAGAAGGAATGGCATCAAAAACAGTTGCATAAGGAAAAGGGTAGCTGTTAACATGAAAACTACCGTTTCATGACATCACAAGGTGCAACAGACCGCTTTGTGCTTTGAAGATGTAGGCAAACTAATAAAGGATTAATCAAACATGTCTGAATGAAGCAAAACCCCAGGTAAGTTTTTGGTAAGATAACAAAATAACATGGCTAAAATCTCAAGAGTCAATTTTGTGTAATATAGGACCCTTAATTTCTTTCTTGTCCATTTCTCCAAGCTATACCCAGTTTCTATTTCTTTGTGAAGAAAAGTAAAAGTCATTAGATTAAGTAATTAAAATTTTTTTAAACAACTAAACTCTATCTGATTTGATTTTGGATTTTTGGTTTAAAAAATGCCTATAAAATGTCATGGCCATACCCTGGAACATTTCAGGCAAAGCAATAACATGTCCATTGATACAAGTAGTGCAGAAAAGTTAAATAGTGCACCTGTAAGAGTATTTACACCTTCCTACTGAAAGAATGAAAGAAAATAATGTAATAGTGGGTAGAGCAATACAGAAATCTAATATGAAGGAATACAGTGCGCGTTTTCATTTCTAAAACAAAACACTGTAAAATTCTGAAATACTTCACTGTGCTGTTTTTCATATTCCTGTGGTAACAGTCCACCTCACTTACAGTTTCTTTATATTTTAGAAACGTCACCCCCTTTTCAAAACGTTTTATCCAGTGGCAGAAATGTTCCCTTTTTGCAGCACTTTCCAAACCTCTACTTCCCCCTGTCACCAGGCTTTGTACAGGCTTCTTCTCCTCTCCTTTTGAGGCAGGATCCAGCTAGCAGAGTTTGTCGCCTGTTACACTTCATGGCCCAGAGCTGGATTGTGGCCTGAGTGGTTTGTACGACAAGCTCCTTTTTCTCTGCGCTCACAAGCTGTCTGTCCACTGGCTTGGACTTATCCACTCAAAGCAAGTTAGGTGGGGGTCTATTGGCAGGAATGGGGCGATGATTATAATGAAAGAACTTCAAAGGGGAGGGGATTGTAGGGATTATGCAATAACAAGCTGCAGATTATCAATAGGACTTTAGGGGGTACGTTAAACTACTGTAGTGACCCACAATTGTGTCAGTAGTTGTACAGTATGAAGCCATGCAAATGTAATAACTAAACATCTCAAAATATGATTTAATAATGACAATTCAATTCTTATGATTTCTGTAGCAAATTGTATGTGTGTATGTGACCAAGATGTTTGTTAGTAGTAAAATGCACTTGATTAGCTGCCAACACTTTTCCTAAAGTGCTGCTTTCCATCTGTGCTTCAAGTTAACTTGTTTTTTTAATCTCAATTAATGTAAAAATATCAATGGACCTTGTAACTGTCCACAAAGGGCATACTGTATAATTTTACATACTTTTGAACACCTTTATCCAAAGGAAGGGGTGACTTGTTTATTGTATCTGGTGTTTTTGATGGTTTGGGAGGTTAGGCTGTTACCCAGCATGCATCTGTTTGTCTGTGCTCAATCTCCCCATAAGCACAAACACAGATGAAGTTGTTTTATGAGCCCGCTGAGTGAGAGGCACCCATTGTCTCTGTATGAGGCTGATTCAAAATGGCCGCCCCCAGCACTCAAATTGATCATAATTGTATTCCAAAACTCTTGCTCAGCGGGGCATTACATTTTGTATTATTGACTTTAAAAACACATTCAGCTATTCTGCTTGCAATTTCATTACACTGCTGTCAATTACCGCTCTACGAAACAAAGCATGGGCCTGCAAATAAAATGTATGAGGTAATTTTCCAAATGCCACTTAGGAGGTACCTCCGTCTGAGCGATGGGCGTGCGTAATTTGTGCACTTGCTTACTGCAAATCTGGTTATGCACAGGCGGTCGGGTACGTTTCATTAAAATTCACAGGAGACCTGGGTGATTACCCTGGTGTTTTCATATGAGTCAATAACCTGCCTGCCACGTGCAGGTAAGCAAAATTAACATTTGAATTAAACTGGGGCTTTCTCTAACCTTTGTCTAGAATGTAAATGCCGGTGGAGTGGAGAATTCCTATAGTGTTAGTAATATTGTGTAACAGATTGTGTTTTACCTGTTCAGAGAAAAATATTTTATAGTCTACGATTTAACTAAAATTGTTTTGCAAAAAATACATTAAACTTTTACAAACTTTCATGCCATTATTTAGTGTCCTTTAGCCCCTCCCCTCGGAAGAATTTTCTTATTTAATTTTCTTTATCTCATATTATATGAATAGAATTAATGGAATTAAACTAAAAATAACAATGTATAGCAATCATCTGTGGGTTTATCATTCCAACTGAACACCAACTTTAGTATTTACTAGTGTACTCTGTATCCATAACCAGAAATTGCAAAACATAAACATATCTTAAAAACAACTTGTCTAAATTAACAAGCAAACAACAATCCTCATATTTACCCCTATTGTGAACTAGTAAGCCTCGACCTTTTAACCCCGACTTGATTCCCTTTTCTTAACATCAGAATCAGTCACTTTTTCTCGTTTTATTTCCACTGATATTTGCAGGGGCTGTCAGTCTGCTGGCTCAAATGGAGAGGTGGCGTGTGTGTTGATCGCTGGGTTATAGGTTACGGCGTTGCTGGGGGGTCACTGATAAGAGCTTCACAGACAGAGATTGAAGGAATGACCCAACCTCTACCCCTCACCCCGCACCACCATTTCAGACCAGCGTTTCCCAGCCGTGGCCAATTACAGCACAGGGAGAAGGAGGACTCTGAGCCATGGATGTTATAAGCTCCAAGGCACATCCCAGTGACAGAGTGCGGGCTTTGAAGTAGCTTTGCTTCTTATGTGTAGACCAGAAAGGACTTCATGGTTAAGATATTGCAGGAATAACTTGTTTTGGTTCTGTAAACATACAAACCTCATTATTTTTCAATGACATTTTCTGTTAGCTATGACTTAAAGGCCCACTGCATAACATTTCTAATAGGGGGCCTGCTTGCCCTGCTTGTCTCCATGGAAATATTATTGCTTTGTCTAAAATGTTTCACAGTATAGATTAAACCTGACAAGCATGTTGCAGCATTATGCTACCTTAAAGGTCCCATGTTGCGAAATGTGTAAACTGAGCATTTGCGAGCCTTTTCCGGCTATGAAAAAAAGACAGCCCTAACGGGCGATTCTGAACAAGGGAACTTTCTGACGTCACACTCACGGAAAGGTTTCCACCCCCGTCTGGATGTCTACCCAGCGTCTCTGGAAATCATGCCCAGACATTTTGGACCGCAAACAAGCTACGCAATGCGAGATGCGTTTTTTTTATTTGCCTGGAGACACGTAAGAGTGTTTCCAGGCTCGGATGTCCTTTATCCGAGCCTCCGAACCTCTGAAACAGCAGTGGTTTAATTTTATTTTCTGTGGAAATGTTTTTTTTTTTTTATGGAACGCGTCTCATATCTTCCTCCACGCTTAAAACACGGAAGTGGGTGACAGCGCACAGCGCACCGCTAATCCAGGAAACGGTGGCGTATTTGGCCACAACCCACCCGCTGCACTGGCCTGTCTCTGTCCTCATTTGCATTCAGACAACAACGCCCAGAATAAAGTGTTTCAGAGACATATTTATGACTGTGTTCATGAGGCTATCTCATGCACTGAGGCTTGATTTTGAAGAAGGATTCATTTACAGTATTAGGGAACCATTAAGGCGCCATATAAAAGTATCAAGAAGTACCATGTCATGGGACCTTTAAATGCTAGATGTATCTGTTTAACATCATATCATAGAACACTTCAGTGAAAGCAATAAGATATCCATAGAGACAAGTAGGTAGCAGACCCTTCACCAGAAAAGTTATGCAGTGCACCTTTAAGAAAATGATCAGTTGGTTATGATCAGTGACATTTTTTCTGCAATAAAAGTGTATGTTTTGGACCAGAGATCAGAAGTATCAATCATATCTGTGCCATAGTTTAGTTTTTTTTTTGTTTTTTTTTAAATCAGAGTAATAAAAGTAAAAGTATAATATTAAAAAAATTTGACTGACTGATTGACCAAAACAAGAAAAAGATGTTTTTCCCTCACGTCACCCATTTTTCTGTAGCGAGCATTTCCCCCACCTGTGCAAATTGACATTTCTTCTACAGAGTTCAACTAGGTCTTTTGAATGTTGTCCCATCTCATGAAAACCACCTATTGATCAGTGGCAAAATAATCATCACGAATTAAACTCGTCAAGGTCTTGGGCTAAGCGGATTATCCAACCATCTGAACAACATTCTACTTATTTTCGGTGTAGATGTTTATGCTGAGCTTGGTTAGGAGGTATTGGAAACATGGATGGAGGATGAGGGCTGTTAATTGAAGCGGATTTCATGATTAGAGACAAAAGTGTGAACAAAGTAAAGTATTGATCATATATACTGCATTATGCCAACGTTTTTCTCTTCCAATCTTGTGTTCCTGCAACGTTTGATAGCCAGATGTTTACATGCGCCAATTAACAAACTGCTTTATTTGATTTTTCTTCTTTTGTTGTGATGACAGAATCGAGGCTATAGACTGACTGTGCTGCCTCATTACGGAACGCATGTAAGTGGTTTTGAAGTGCAATTATAAAGTGAAGGAAAAGCTTTGTTTGAAATCATGCCCAATGAAACCCAAAATTATCATTAACACAGTGGTACATTTGGTTTCTCTTGAATCAAACGCTTGCTTTTGCCTTGGTATTTCTGCCTCTTCTACCTCCTTTCCTCATTTTCCCCCAGAACTGGACTCGAAGCTAATTAATTTGCAAATTTTATTCTCAATAAAGTGCTTACAAAAAGATAATTGTGGCTTTATTAACAGTTTCTTGGGCAGCAGATGGTGTTCTGCAGGCCTGCCATGTTGAATTAGTGATGACGCTGTCGTTTTATGTGCTCCCTTCTCTGGCAAACCATTAAACTCCTAATTAAGGCTACAAATTAATACTATTTCCTCCCAACATTAGAAACTATAATTTGAGTCGCAATCAAAGCAAATGCAAATACTCAGGTAAGCCCAACATTATTGCGCATCTTTTCTCTGTTAACAAAGCCTGTATTTTTCTGTAAAGAATCCCTGTTATTACAACCATTTGTTCTATATTAAGAGCAATTAAATGCCTATTAAATATGCCAAAGCATTTGTTGCCTTGTTTGTGCTCAGCGTTTACATGACTCCCAGCTCCTCGCAGCCAAATCTCAGTAAACTCCATTGACTTAATCCCCACAATGTTTTATTAAAAACAAATTATGTCCGACTTCGCCGCTGGTAATCCAGCGCATCAAGTATTGGTAACCGCCTGAAGGAGAAGTGCTTGCATTTTAATTAAGAGTGCGAGTAACAAGCAGCAAAGTGTGCGGATTAGTGTGTTTACTTGAGGAGAATGAGAGGAAAAATCTTCATTTCATTTTGTAATCTGCTCTTGGATCGACACCAAACGTACAGTGACTTGACGTATTTTCAGGAACAGTCAGCCCAACCTGGAGGCGGAAATGTTACCTTTGAGTTTATACATTTAGTTCTGTCTTATTTTGGAGTAGAACCTCTGCTCTATTAATGTGGAATGTATTTTACTACAGCAGTTCTAAAACTTTTACATTGTCACAATAATGTTTGATTTCAAATGGGCTTACCACTTTTCACTAAAATTATGCTACTGGAAGAGAATCCTGAGTGTAATCACTGGAGCACAAACCAGTTTGCAAATATATATCAAATTCATTCCTTCATTTTAGGGGTGTGTAAAAATGTCAATTATTGTGATACTAAATTTGGTGATACAGTATTGTTATCATGGGCTGATATAGCACCAAGACTGCACTACAATTTTATTTGGTAGTGGAAGAAAACGTGTTTGTCCAATACACTTGACATACTCACACTGATTATTAACCTCTTACGCTGCGGACGGCCCGTGCACGGTCCCGTTCATTGTTTTTTTTTTCTTTCCATATGAAACCACACATTCCCGAACGTGTACCAACAATCTACACATCAAATGAAACCTTACAGTCTTATCTTTTTGACTATAATTCATTTCCCGGCACAACAATCAGTCCCCGAGCACATGGGGCTTTTATACGGAAAAGCACAAAACGAGGTTTGTTACTTAGCTTAACTTTGAATGCTCTGGACAGGTCAGACATCTGTATTTCACGATAAGCTTGGCCTCATTCTGTCCGTAATGATCCAGCGAATAAAATCCAGTAAAACAATTTAGTCCAAAACACGTGTTAGATCCAATACAACAGCGAAAGTCTTCCCAACTTACATAAGCGCCGGTGTTTTTTTTCCCCTTCTTTAGCCTAAATCAAGTAAAATATATCTTTCCTCACTAAAACCGTGCTTGCAGCAGCTAAACACAAGGGTAAACTTCAGACTGACAGTTAGATTGGCCATAAAGGAGAGATCTGGGCTGCTGTAGAGCTGTAATGGTCCACTCAAGTGTCACGCACCGCTAAATATCAACTAAGAGTTCCGCCCTTGCTGAGTCAAAAACACTTTTATAGAATGTAATTCTCAGGGACATAATATAGTGACCTTGTGTGCAGAAATGGATTCCTCTAGTTGTAAGCTTTCAGTAGAGCCTTCAATGATGTCTGTAGGTTGAATGAGTCAAAAGTTATTAAACGTTTTCTAAATGTTTCCAATTTGGATAGGTTTGGATAGGTTTGGATAAAGGCATGATCCCTGTATAAAACGCCTGGACAAAGTATAACAAAAAGTGGAGTAAAAAGTTTATTTTTACAGCTATTGATTCCCAATTAGAAATTTGAGTGGTCAACAACTTATTGTATTGAAAGATAGTGTATTTTAGGCCTCAGCTATGAACAGCAGCTATAGACACCTTTTATATTTAGAAAAAAATTAGGCGAGGATAAAAAAAAACACTTATTTGGTGTTCCAAGGTGTGTAACTTTTTTCCAATCACATTTGGAGTGAATGTAAATGCTGAGGGTAAAACTAGAGAATGTTACCTTTACACAGAGACCAAACATTTGTATATAATCCATATACAGTGAACCCTCGTTTATCGCGGGGGTTAGGTTCCAGAAATAGCCCGCAATAAGTGAAATCCGCGAAGTAGGACAATTTTATATTTTACAATTATTCTACATGTTTTAAGGCTGAAAACGCTTCACCAGACACATTATACACCTTTCTGAGACTGGTATTAACATTTTTCTCTTGTTTAAACACTCAAACTTTTGTAGATTTTCATTAAAATATATTAATAGTGGGGGGGGGGCACGTGACACGCGGACACGTGCGCGCGGACACGTGCGCGCGGACACGTGTGTTTGTTTTGGTACCACATATCCATGCCATGTGCGAAAGTCGAGTGGAAAGCGACCTGGATATCATTTTGGGCAAGACTCAAGCCAATGCTAACAGTGCCGAACCGCTAACAGACGCCTCTGAGCACCACAAGACCAGGTAAGACTAACCTGCGCTCACAAGAGTTGGTTGCATTTCACCCCGGCTCCAAAATCAGACCGCTATCAATGCGTCGCCAATACTCCACAGTTCTCTAGGACGGGGTCGGGTTCGTCCTCTCGTCCTCTCACGGGGAAGAGCCACTGTCTCCTCTGTGCGCGCGAGTGTCCTCCCCCCGCTGCGGCTCCCTCGAATGTGGCTCCCCCGGACGCCGCGCGGCCAGGCGCCAGGCCCGTCCATGTTGATTCTTGGCTCTTCCATGGTCCGGCTTGCACTCCATTCCATGGCTCGTGCAAGTAAACAAAGGCCACACCTCCTGTCACCCAGGCGCTCTCGTGAAGGAAATCAGAGACTCTGTCCCTACCATCCCTGGTCTAGACCTGGTTTAGTCCTGGTTTAGACCTAGTTTAGACCTGCTTTAGACCTGGTTTAGTCCTGGTTTAGTCCTGGTCTAGTCTCTTAGCTAATCAGGGCGCAGGACAGAATGTTACACTGTAAAAAAAAGTTACACTATAAAAAAAATTGGAAAAAAAAAAATTGGAAAAAAAAAATCTGCGAAACAGCGAGGCCGCGAAGAGTGAACCGCGATACAGCGAGGGTTCACTGTACTTCAATAACAGGTATGATTTTAATTTGGAGAGGTCTTTTTAGGGACAACTGCTCAAAAAAGGCCCTCCAGTCAGTGTAAGGGGTTATTAAAATATGTATATTTCATGTTAACTTTGCACAAGAAGTGGTTTGACAAAGAAATAGTTCGCTAAAATGTATTTGGCTCTTAAAAAAACGGCAATACATCACAGTATCACGTGTGATACATCAATTTTCGCAGGTATCGCTAGATTGTGATTATATTGTAATGAGAGCCATGTATCATGTATCGTTTCGAAGCACGTCCGTGATTCCCAGCCCTATCTCAAAGAAACAATATTTGCTCATTCTTGGAACCTTACAATAGCATATTTTTACTCTCTTAAATGGCTCAACACCAATCCTGATCTTCTCGAAAAGATTCTGTTTCTATTGTGACTCAGACAAAACGGTGCTGTCTGCTTGAAGGCGAGGAGAGGATGAGAAGGCGATGAGATTGGCAGCTGGTCCCCCTGAGCTGCTCTACTGCGTACATACTATAATTGACACACTCAGGCCTAATCCTCCGTGGGACCAGCACACTGTTCCAGACTTGAGTGGGAGATGGCTGCTCCTCCAAGAAGTCATGACCAGTGTTTGATCAAAGAGGCTCCGCTCCCCACGCCCACCACCTCCTGCCACAACTTGATCTGGATCGATGCGAGGGCTGCTGTAGGAAAATCCCCCGATTCCTCGAGCTCCACAAACCCCCTTTTCCATTCAGAAAGTCACTTTAAGTTCATGCACACAGGAGCTGTTCTTGATGTCTTAAGTTCTGTGGCAGATGTGTAAAACAGTTGAGTTACAGTGCCCCCAGCTAGTATGGGAAACTTTAGAAATATGACCAAAGGAGTTTTGCTGAAAATATGAGCCAGCATTAACAAGATGATACATAAAATACAACTCAAAAGACAAATTGAATTACTTTCAAAATTGTAAGTGTGAATAATGAATTCACTCATCCATGGGTCCAGGATGATAAAGTTAGGACCGTTGCCATAGTTCACAATTCAAAGATGTATCTTTTTGAGTGGTCAAACAAAAGCATAGCAAGAAGCTGTGACGCTTGACTCCATGGCAAGGGATAGAACGTTTAAAATGCCATAATGTGAAACATTCCAGTCAATTAAATCTCCATCAGAAATAAACATTTGTATTGTTGATTGTCTTGTGTCTCTTAATTCCGTTCTGTGTAATAAATCTGCCAGACTTCTACTACTGCTACTGCTACGGCAAAAGGAGGAATTCAATTTGTCAACTGGACAGCTTATTTGGTTGAATACGTTTCACAGCTCATCCAAGCTACTTCATCAGTTCTGGTCAGACACTGGTGGACACTGCTTATATCTGCCTGAAGGGAGGAGCTAACTACAGTGAAATTACTCTGAGACTACCACACCTATTTGTTTACAGTTTCTGTTAGTTAGATAGGCCTATTAATATCCAGTGGGAGTGGAGTGTGGGATCGTGTTAGCAAAGTCATTCAGGGTCATAATGGGTGTTTTCACACCTGTGGACCTGACCTGGCTACCCTATTGTTTCTTTGTTTGTTTGTTTTGATTTAGGTTTGAGGATGGAATTACAAATGGAAGACAAATGATGCCTGAGACCTCCATTTCTGTACAAGGAAGGATTCTCTTTCTTGACAAAAATAGCCTCTTTAACTCCCCTCTCAAACCAGTTCTTTTCTCTGGCCAAGATCTGTACCTCACTGTCCTCAAAGGAGTGGTCCATGGCTTTTAGGTGGAGATGTACGGCAGATTGAGGTCCACTCTGGCTCTCTTGTCTGTGTTGGTACATCCTCTTGTGAAGTGGCTGTTTTGTTTCTCCAGTGTAGCACTCACTGCAGTCTTCACTATATGGAATGGAGTAGACCACATTGCTTTGTTTGTGGTTCAGTGTTTTATCCTTTGGGTGGACCGCTTTCTGTCTTAAAGGGATATGCCACCCCCAGGTCAAATTTGGGCATCTCCCCACAGTCCAGAGACTAAAACATGTGATGAAAAGCGTTTTCCTGGTCACCCAGCCATTGTCCGAGTCTGTTAGCACTGACCGCCCCGCGCAGCTGCTGCTCCTCCGCGTTAGACTGGAGGCAACGGCGCCAGAGAAAGATTTCGGCCAAAAGGAATTAATTTGCTCGATGCTTTTCCCAATTACTTTCTGTGTAGTGCGCATTCATATCGAGTGCAAATAAATGTGCAAATCAACACGAGAGCTTGACTTGGTCATTTTGGGTGGGAACTATTTTTCAGTGCGGAAAAAGAAAGCCGAAGCACACAGCACGCAGCGTAACGGGGGAACTCCCTTTCTGGTGCGTAAACAGGGATTCCCCTGTCCGCGTGGTGCGTGCTTCGTCTGTCTTTTTCCGCACTGAAAAATAGTTCCAACCCAAAATGACCAAGGCAAGTTCTCCGTGTTGATTTGCACATTTATTTGCACTCGATATGAATGCGCACTACACAGAAAGTAATTGGGAAAAGCATCGAGCAAATTAATTCCTTTTGGCCGAAATCTTTCTCTGGCGCCGTTGCCTCCAGTCTAACGCGGAGGAGCAGCAGCTGCGAGCGGCGGTCAGTGCTAACAGACTCGGACAATGGCTGGGTGACCAGGAAAATGCTTTTCATCACTTGTTTTAGTCTCTGGACTGTGGGGAGATGCCCAAATTTGACCTGGCGGTGGAATATCCCTTTAAAAATCCCATGACATGGTACTTCTTGATGCTTTTAAATGGCACCTTAATGGTTCCCTAATACTGTAAATGAATCCTTCTTCAAACATCAGTGCATGAGATATGACTCTGACTGTCTTCATGAGGCTAAATATGTCTCTAAAATGCTTTATTCTGGGCGTTATAGGTTAAATGCAAATGAGGAGGACAGAGACAGGCCAGTGCAGCGGGTGGGTTGTGGCCAAATGCTCTGCTGTTTCATGGATTAGCTGTGCGCTGGCCCCACTTCCATGTTTTAAGAGCGGAGCAAGATATGAGACGCTTTCCATTAAAAAAACACATTTCCACAGAAAATAAAATTAAACCACTGCTGTTTCAGAGGTTCGGAGGCTCGGATAAAGGACATCCAAGCCTGGAAACACTCTCACGTGCCTCCAGGCAAATAAAAAACCGCATCTCGTATTACGTAGCTCGTTTGCGGTCCAAACTCTCTGGGCGTGATTTCCAGAGACGGTGGGTAGACATCCAGATGGGGAGTGGAAACCTTTCCCCAAGTGTGACGTCAGAAAGTTCCCTTGTTCAAAATCGTTTGGGCTGTCTTTTTTTCAAACGTGGAAAAGGATCGCAAATGCTCAGTTTACACATTTCACAACTTTTAGCCATGGGGGGGGCTAAACAGGGTAGGAGAGCTCACGTTAACGTTCACAAACCTCAGAAAGTGAAAATTTCATGCCATGGGACCTTTAAAGTGTTGGTGGGTTTGAAATAGACTGGGGTTTCATGTTTGCTGAATATACTCTATATTTTTTTAGAAACACCAGCCAGGTAAGGAATAGTTACACCATTTCTCCTGGGTTCTGATTCAAGTCCTGTTTTTAGCTCTTTGTTCTATTGAAAGCCCATTTTGGATACCCACAAACAGAGAGGGCTTTCTGCACATGTTCTTTCTCCTTTCCCTCTGTGCTTGTAGGAACCACTGTATCATAATGTCCGAATAGTTTGTGCTGCAGTGAGTGGTGTGAATCAAAAAGCATGTATTGGTCAGTGTATGTGGGTTTCCTGAAGACCTCTACCTGGACATGAAGGAGAGCCAAGAAACAAGACAGAATACTACTATTATGTGTGTAGAATCCCTTAGTCATCCAGGTAGAATCTATGGCAAAGGGAGAAATTTTGTTTGTCAACTGGACAAAAGTTTATTTGGTCAAATACGTTTCGCAGCTCATCCATCCAAGCTGCTTCTTCAATTTTGATACATCAGGATTGATGTCAGTTCTGAGAGCTGAAGAAGCAGCTTGGATGAGCTGCGAAACGTATTTCACCAAATGAACTTTTGTCCAGTTGAAAAATTGAATTTCTCGTTTTGCCTTTACTACTTTTACTGCTACTGCTATTACTACTTCTGCTATTACTACTACTGCTGCTTCTTCTACTACTACTAGAACAAATAACTTCAGATCAGGTCTGTATTTCCTGCTTTGACTGTTGTTTACTTGGACAAAATATTCACAGAATATAGGCCACGTGAATCCTCCACGTTTCCTCTGCCCCAGTGTTTTCAGTTTGATTCCACTGTATATGAGCTCCTGCTGACAATCACAACCCACTGCACTTTAACTGGCCTCTTTATTGTTTGTCTTAACTTTTCTAATAGGAGGCTGTGTTTCACATAAATGCCTTCTATTACCGTTTAAAAACTGTCTTGAAGTCGAGAAGAGCCCAAACCTGCCCTGCGCCCTCCTTTATCAGCGTACACACAGAGTTCTCCGGGTGCTTATAAATCCACTGAATATTGTTCATTGTGGCTCACCCGTCTTACCAAACAAGAATAACAAGAAAAAGCCCCATAATGACAGAATTTACTGCAGTCGGGAACTTCAACGCAAAGTTTTCTTTTCCCATTAATAGAATATATGATAATTAGTTCTACACAGACCAATGCATTGATACAACTTATTCATGGCTCGGAATACAACCATTACTGTTGTTTATATTTGTTTGTTTACTTTATTACATAAAGGAGATCCAAATAGCTACCAGTGTGCTTTTCTAATTTATGACAGTAAGACTTTCATATTGGTATTGTTGATATTAAAATATATTGTGTACAATGTAGAATTATGGCAATGCGGTGTTTCTGCTAACAAGGGATGTGCTAATTTCGATCAGGATTAATGTCATGATGGTATAGGAAGCCATATTTAGGGAGGCTGTAGTTATATATTGTACATTATGTCAAATGTATTGCATAAATATGTACAATATAATTATAGTTTTGCTGAGTTAAAATTGGTTTGTACCACGGTCAGTGAGAATTCCAAAGGCTAACTGCTGTGCGTTAATACTACATAATGCACAAGTAGTCCGGCAACAGTTAAATCACTTTTCTAATATCACTGCTCACTGATCACCATAGCAAGGGGGAAACAAATGCTTAACTGCTGTGAGTAGAATATAAGGACTAGCTTAATTTAAAATGTATAAATAACTGAGATTTGAGACATTTATGGACAATGTATTGACTTTTCACATTCACAGGTCATTTTCATTTGCAGCCATAATATAAGGCTACGTTCACACTGCAGGGCTTAATGCTCAATTCCGATTTTTTTGTGAAATCGGATTTATTTGCAAGGCCGTTCACATTTCCAGTTAAATGCGAATTGTATGTGATCTCCAGTGTGAACGCTAAACTCCCCAAAAGTGTCCCGCATGCGCATTGGAGGACACGATGACGTCACACGCAGTGAACGTGCTCAATGTTTACGGAAGTAGCCTAAAGTTGCTTTCGTACCGGAGCCAAAACATGTACAGCTTATTTGTTTTAAGGAGGAGACGGAGAAGGACGAGGTTTTTGGCCACGGCGTTTTGCGGGGCAGTGGCAGCAACGTCTGCTGAAAGGAACATGTGGGTGCGGAGTCACAGGCAGGAGGGGTGGGATCGCTACGTGCTTCGCCGCTTCACTGATACGAGTTTATATACTATTTTCGCATGACGAGAAGAACGTTTGTGCGCATTTGTGAACGCCTACTTGTACCACTCTCATTGGAGGAAACACATTCAGGTCGGATGAATGCGACCTGGCCGTTCAGACTGCAGTCGCATGTCAAAAGATCGGATATGTATCGGATTTAGGACCACATATCCAAGTGGCCTGGATCGCATTTGAAAAAATCGGATCTGTGTCGTTCACACTGTCATTAGAAGATCAGATACAGGTCGTATAGAGGCAAAAAAATCGGATTTGGGTCATTTCAGGCTGCAGTGTGAACGTAGCCTAAGTGCATTAAACACCTCTGAGTTGCTTTTGTATTTCATATTGAGTTTGTCACCAAGTTTGTGATATCATAGAATAAAATGTGCAATATATTGATTATCTGATGTATTATTGTATTGTGAGCCATGTGTATCGTATGGATCCATGGGTGACCCTGCATATAACAAATTTTGTTTAGAAAGGGCATCCGACCTAAACTATTAATGTTTACCCACATTGATATAATAGGTAGAAGTAAGAGTGTTGTATTTGCTGTCACTGAGCCTTCTCTTGTCGCTACCCTGCACTTTCTCTATCGTGCAATACCCAACGGATATGAATCAACTACATCATTAAGTAGGCCACTGTTTCATCAAAGCACGAGTCAAGCCCAAAAGATTCCAGGGGGAGCGTAATCAGTTTGAGGGACGACGGTTTATTTATACCAAACAAAATGAAATTACAGCGGCTCTTGAGTGACATTTATGGATGTGTTACCCGCGGTGACGACATGTTTACAAAGCAGTGCCCGTTATCTGGGGAAGCCATAACAAAGTATTCTTACATAAGCCTGGCATTTGTCTCCTTATTGTCAACAATGTCATAAAAGCCCCTGTTTTATGTGAAATTAAAACCGTTGCCAAGACGATCCCATCTTTGCTTTGTCCAGAAGCGATTAAATGCGCCAATGAGTCTTATGGTTGCGTTGGATGGCAGCTTCCTTTATGGCACTAAACCCGCACTCCAATTTATTTTCAGTCTGTGAAGCGTGACTCCTCCAAACATATTTTTTACCCAGTTACAAGAATGTATTTTTGTATTTTTCATACAGGTTACATGATTAATAACTCTTGCCTTAGTGCACTATGCATACATTTTTTTTTTCTATGTGGAGGAACTTTGTCTTTCGACTGGCTCTGGGAATGCCATGGGAGTCCTTGGAGAAGTCAGAGAAAGTGTGTGTGAAACTGCTGCTCCCACAACCTGTAGAAGAAAATTAGTAAGTGAATAGCAAAAATACATCCAGGTAGAATTTTCAGTGTTGCCACATTTCAAACCTCGCAGAGCTGATCATGGAGATAGCATTCAAGAGATAGTTAACAAATAACTGTCACACAAGATCTCAAAAAGTGACTTACATTTGACAGGTTCCATCCTTAGTCTTTTCTTTTATCTCTACTTGGAACGTCATGAAAAATGAATTAATTCTATCAGCTTGACAAGTTTTTAACCAAATATATTTCATCACTCCTTCAGTTCTGACAGGGTTCTAGTCACTACCTTAAATATCTGCCAAGTACATAATGAAAATAAAGTGATATGAGGGAGCACCAATTGTTTATACTGCAATGTAATACTGGCAAGGAAATTGATAACATTTATTTTTATATTTTCTATCACCAAACTATCTTTCTTACATAAGTATTGGTACAGGTTTCCAACTGCATAGACCTAAAAAACAAAATGTCTTGTCTCTTTGATTGTCACAAGGTCTTAGATCTTGTCACACCTGAAGAAATATCACTAAGCTTGTCCTTTAAATTCACATGCATGTGTACATCCATTACATGTCCCTGCTCTGTGTCAATAGTCCATTCAGAGGATTTATATAGTATTTGCTCTCATTAGTCTCCCAGTGTCTCCTGGTCACTTGGGCCATTTGATGTCACTACTCCATGTAAATCGTCTAACGGACAATTGCTCGTTATCTACCGCTTCACAATCCAATTCCTGGGATTATTTCTCAATTAAAGGTTATAACGCCTCTTAGTCGAGTGGTGTGGCCTTGGTGTGAACCTGCCTTGAGCACCATTGGAAAACCAGATGACCGCTGAGAGAGAAATGTTTAGTGTAAAAATGGTCATTCGTTGAAATAAATGTATGTTTTTTTAAAATAGGAAATATGGATCCAGGACGCCGTTTATCTGCTAGGATTTTATTGCTTGTGTACCACCTGCCCAACCAAGACCACATGCTTTTATAATACTTTACAAAGACATTATTGCCTGGAACCATATTCTGTACATGTAGATTAACCAATCAAAGACGCACATGGTCAAAAGGTGTCAAAATTAACTTGGCATCTTAACAAAAAAGGGACAACAAAACAGAGGAACGAGAAAAAGCAGATTTCTGCGGAATCAATGAAACACTAAATACTATATATACACACACTATATTGCCAAAAGTATTCACTTACCCATCCAAATAATCAAAATCATGTGTTCCAGTCACTTCTATGGCCACAGGTGTATAAGGAATGGGTCGCTCTCAGGAGCTCAGTGAATTCCAGCGTGGTACTGTGATAGGATGCCACCTGTGCAACAAGTCCAATCGTGAAATTTCCACGCTCTTAAATATTCCACAACCATCTGTCAGTGGGATTATAACAAAGTGGAAGCGATTGGGAACAACAGCAACTCCGCCACAAAGTGGTAGGCCTCGCAAACTGACAGGGCGGGGTCAGCGAATGCCGAGGCGCAGTGTGTGCAGAGGTCACCAACTTTGTGCAGAGTCAATCGCTACAGATTTCCAAACTTCATGTGGCCTTCAGATTAGCTCAAGAACAGTGCATAGAGCTTCATGGAATTGGTTTCCATGGCCGAGCAGCTGCATCCAAGCCATACATCACCACGTGCAATGCAAAGCGTTGGATGCAGTGGTGTAAAGCACGCCGTCATTGTACTCGGAGCAATGGAGACGCATTCTCTGTAGTGATTAATGGTGCGTCTCCATCTGGCAATCTGATGAATGTGTCTGGGTTTGGCATTTGCCAGGAGAACGGTATTTGTCTGATTGCATTGTGCCAAGTGTAAAGTTTGGAGAGGGGATTATGGTGTGGGGTTGTTTTTAAGGAGCTGGGTTTTGCCCCTTAGTTCCAGTAAAAGGAACTATGAATTTGTGGGAACAGTTTAGAGATGGCCCTTTCCTCTGTGCGCCAGTGAAAAAAGCAAGGTCCATAAAGACATGGATGAGAGAGTTTGGTGTGGATGAACTTGACTGGCCTGCAGAGAGTACTGACCTTAACCCGATAGAACTTTGGGACGAATTAGTGCGGAGACTGAGAGCCAGGCCTTCTTGTCCAACATCAGTGTGTGATCTCACAAATGCGCTTCTGTAAGAGTGGTCAAAAAATTCCCATAACCAAAGGGTACAGTTCCATCCAACTATCGGCCAATAACCTGTCTCTCCACAACATGGAAGATCATGTCAGGCATCATGGTGGCTAAGATAAGTGGGCACATGGATCAATACATAAGCACAGCACAGAAGGGCGTCGGCAAAAACTCCAGGGGAGCCAAACACCAACTCCTGATCAGTCGCCCGTGACTGCAGAATCCATCAGACCAACCTGTGCACTGCCTGGATTGATTACAAGAAAGCCTATGACTCGATGCCACACACATGGGTCACTGAGTGCTTGGAGCTGTACAACATCAATCGGACTCTAAGGGCATTCATTGAAAACTCGATGCGGTTGTGGAAAACCACCCTTGAAGCCAATGGCAAGCCACTTGCACAAGTGTCCATCAAATGTGGCACAAGGAGATGCACTGTCCCCACTGCTGTTCTGCATAGGTCTGAACCCCCTCAGCCAATATCAGCCAATATTCAAGAGCCTTTCAGAGACACTGGATGATTGGCATTTCCCAAAACTGGACAGTTGTCTGATGCACTTTATTGTGTTGCACCAGATCCTCCTGTATTTCAGCAGATTTGCAACACCAGTTTTGCTTTATCTTTGTTATTGCAACATGGCAGAGAACGTGCTTCCCACTGTATGGCTGCGAGATATTTTATTTGTTTAAAATTAATTATTTTAAATCACTCCTGTTTTTCCATAGGCGTCTGTATACGGGATGCTAATGAAGAGGTGGGCAGGGGTTTGGCTGCCAGCAGTGAGCGCCAGGCCGTCACACGCTGCTCTGATCATTACTTACCCACAGACGGCCAATGTCACGCACAATATCCCCAGGTTTGCCCTTCATAGGCTGTTGTGCATCCTCCCATCGCTCCAGCTCACTTAATGATAACAGGCCCCAATTACACTGGCACGCACACACCAAGCACACACAGCAAAACAAACACATACCCCCCCAACTGTGCACGTTTCCCCTCGGCCTTTTTATTTAAGAAGGGAGATAAATATTCAGGCATTAGAACAAGTGGGCTCCTGATGCATTTTCACCTGTCCATGGCTATAATGCATTTACTTACAGATCAGACCACTCAATTTGTTTTTGAATAATAATCACTTGTTGTAGAGTTGTGGTGAATCCAGATCCTGTAAAATCAAAGTCCATAGCCATTAATTCAGTTTGTTTGCAAATTGACATGTTATTTGGGATTTTAGTTTTGCCTCATCCTAATTTACCACATTACCGCACTGCATTATTATCATTGACTCTTTACATCATGTAGCATTTTCCCTTGCTTGCATTTTTTTTTTTTTTTACTTTTTATTCTTTTTCAAAAACCTAGGTATATAACATAACAAAATCTGTGGGGTTCTACAGAAAAAACTAGCACTAGCAAACAAAACAAAAATAATAATTTAAAAAAATCAAAAGTTATTTGTCGAAAAACTAAAACAACTAAATGAAAACAACAAAACACAACTGTAGCATCTGTATGTTTTGTAAGAATAATAGGCGCCTTGTGTTACATTTTTTGTATGAAAAGCACTTTATAAATAATGTTTGATTGAAAAGACCATTTTAGTAATGCCCTAACAATACTGAAGAGAGACAGGACCAAAGTGCATACTTCTATCCATATGGCTGTATAATGCAAAGGCGCCTTTTTAAATCCTAGATTTCATGGTTGTATATGATGCAGGCCTTTATATGGCTATTGGGGGACAGGACTGAGCTGGGTGCTGGTCGGGTGCTGTGCTTTTTGAGATCATGATTAGGACGATGTCTAAAGCACAGCCCCTTTGTGACAGAGCCATTAGCAGCCTGTCACACTCTTGAGAGCGCACTATGTATGTGCCGGCTAATGCTAATGCACTCACATTCAGAAACCAGATTAGCTTGCAACACTTTGAGCGCTGACCTCAGGAAGTATATTTAGTTTAGTGTGCCATTTGAATGATTGAGGGCCAGATGTGATTGTTTGAAAAGTCTGTGTGGATTGATGGTCTTCTGACATTTATGAACAAAGTTAAATTACACCTTGCCAGTTCTGGTACAGAGACACAACACAAACATTGTGTGTAAGAATGCACATGAACGTAAAAAGTTAGTGTCAACATGTGTTGCTGTCCTGTAGCCAAGTCACAGGGTTTCAAAGTGTCATAGCACTATACATACCGACAGTAGTCGAGTTGTAAAATGAAACCAGGGGGGATGGTGAAATTTTTCATTTATGTGACATATTTTTCAGTTGGGGGGGAACAAACAAAAACAAAAAGTCCATATAATCATTAAATGATTCAATAATACACAGGATATATGTTATCACACACACACACACACACAGACACACACCTTAGCTCTGGTTCAGACCTGGTTTAGACTAGGGGTGGGTATTGGCAAAGAAGTCACGAATCAATTCGAATCACGATTCATATGCCACGATGCGATACTATCACGATGCATCACGATACTTGAATTATTGCGATGCATTGCAATATATACGACATACTTCAGTGAAAATGTACCAAACAAAAGAGGATAACTTAAATATCAGTGGCTGTGTATCTGGGTACTGTCTTCAATTGATACATAACTCTGAGCAACTCAATTCATAACTGAATTTATTGAATAACAAAAACAAATAAACCAAACCAATAACAAAAAAGTGCATAGGATGTGCATATATATATATATATATATATATATATATATATATATCCACATCCTATGCACTTTTTTGTTAGTGATATATATATATATATATATATATATATCACTTACAATTCAGACAATAGAAAGTTAATTGTAAAGTCTGTTGGTGCCATTGTGGAAGAGGGCAACATTCCAAAAAAAAAATTGTGAAGCGTCTTGTAGCAATAAGGTAATAAGGGCCAATAATGTAATAACATCCAATAATATAATAAGCCCATTATGTAACATCCCTCCTTACCTTGCCCCTCCACCTTAACGTGGTTGAGGGGTTTAAGTGCCCGAATGATCCCAGGAGCTATGTTGTCGGGGGCGTCATGCTCCTGGTAGGATCACTCAAGGCAAACTGTTCCTAGGGGATGGGTCAGACTAAGAGCGGTTCAGAAGCCGCAGCACGGCTAGTTACGTTGTCTGTAACCCCCCTCCCTCCTGCTCATCCAGGAGGTTGACTTTTACCTCCAGGTACAGCTTGGACTCTGGAACCCAACTCCTTGAGGGAGGCTGGACTCTCCAATTCTCTGGTGTTGCCCGCAGGCAGCAGTGGCAGGCAGGTGTGGCCCTGCTCATTGCCGTACAGCTCAGCTGTTGGATTTCACCCCGGTGAATGAGAGGGTCGCGTCCCTGCGCCTTCGGGTTGAGGACAGGTCTCTCACTGTTGTCAGCCTACGGGCCTAAAATAGTACCCAGGCCTTCTTGGAGTCCTTGGGAGGGCCTCCAAGAAGGCCTTAAAGAAATTCTGGCAACCCGTCCGATGCTTCAGGAGGGGGAAGCAGTGCTTCATCAACACTGTTTACAGTGTGGATGGAGAGCTGTTGACCGCAGAGGCGGAGAACTTGGACTCGTCCATCACCCTGGCTGAAGTCACTGAGATGGTTAGCAAGCTTCTCAGTGGCAAGGCTCCGGGGGTGGATGAGATGCGTCCTGAGCATCTTAAGTCTCTGGATGTTGTGGGGCTGTCTTGGCTGACACATCTCTGCAACATCGATTGGTGGTCGGGGATAGTACCTCTGGACTGGCAGACTGGGATGGTGGTTCCGCTGATTAAGAAGGGGGACGGGAGGAGGAGAAGTGTAGTTTTCCTCCCGGCCGTGGAACACTGTACCAGTTCTGTGCTCAGGTGCTCGAGGGTTCATTGGAGTTTGCCCAACCAGTCCACATGTGCTTTGTGGACCTGGAGAAAGCATTTGACCGTGTCCCTCGTGGTGTTCTGTGGGGAGTGGTCCGGGATTATGGGGTTTGGGGCCCTTTGCTAAGGGCTCACCAGTCCCTGTATGATCGACGCAGGAGTTGTGTTTGCATTGCCGGTAGTAAGTCGGACCTGTTGGATGTGTTGGACTCCACCCGGGCTGCCCTTTGTCACCGTTTCTGTTCATTGTATTTAAGGACAGAATTTCTAGGCGCAATCAGGAGGCTTGGAGGGGATCCGGTTTGGGGACCACAGAATCTCATCTCTACTGTTTGCAGATGATGTCCTGATGGCTACATTGAACTGGGACTTCCAACGTGCACTGGGGTGGTTTGCAGCCGATTGTGAAGTGGCTGGGATGAGGATCAGTTCCTCCAAATCCAAGCCCATGGTTCTTGACCAGAAAAAGGTGGCTTGTCCCCTCTGGGTGGGTGGAGAGTCCTTGCCTCAAGTGGAGGAGTTCAAGTATCTCGTGGGTGTCGTTCACGAGTGAGGGGAGGATACAGCGTGAGATTGACTGGCGGTTCGGTGCAGCGTCTGCAGTGATGTTGCTGTATCGGACCATTCAGGTGAAGAGGGACCTCAGCCAAAAGGCAAAGCTCTCGATTTACTGGTAAATACAAGAACTTTCCTGCCCTCACCTATGGTCATGATCTTTGGGTAAAGATCGAAAGGACAAGATCGCAGATGATTTTCCTCCGTAGAGTGGCTGGGCGTTTTATCTTTGTTAGGATTTGTTCGTAAAATATGTTTTATTTCATCAAATGGTTAAGGTGATTGACGGTGTGCAAGTTGTACACATGGCATGGATTTGTAATGCATGTACACAAAAACACAGTGATAGTGCTTTTAAAATGAATGAATAAAGTGAGTGTAGAATTATAATTGGTCACTCATGCATTTAAGTGTCTGTTCCACTGCAGTCCTTGCAGTGACTTTGTTGGCATTGTTTAAGCTGCTCCTGTACAGTGCTGTTGTACAGGTGTCTGATGTCTTTATGTGCACGAATTTGGTTTTGGAGTTGTCATTGTTTTGAAGGGTATCATTGAGTTTCCGGATCTCCAAATCTTTTTCTAGGTCAGTCCTCTTAAGCTTTTGGTCCAATGTCTGGCTTATTTGGTCATGATCTGCAAGCTTGGCCCTTTGCAGAGCGCTCTGTCCAAAGTGCTCTCATCCAGGGGTGTTAGTACCTGGACTGGACGTCTTTCCTCTGGGTTAGAGGGGACCTGGATGTTGAGAGACATCAGTTGAGTCTCCTTGGGCTCTTGAACACCCCCTGTTGGTGTGGGGCAGAGCAGAGCCTCCAGGTTTAAGTCCTCATCGTAGAGGTGGGCGTCATCCTCTGAGATGTAGTTGCCTTGGTGAAAGTAATTGAGCAGTGGGACGACTGCTCTAACCACTGAGCCACTGTTGCTTATTAGTTTATTTTTAACAAGTTGATTATTTGAACAAACTAAAATATACAAATAAAAACAGCTAGTCAAAAATCACTGCATTTGCAGCTTTATTAGAGCTGCAAATGTTCCTCTAACATACAAATTATGCTGTATTTTAAGTTCCATGTTGATAATTCCTTACCAAAATGTATGGTAGGTTTTACCTGAACTTTAGAATTGAATTCAAGGAATGAATTACAAAAAACCCCACTGAATCTTGATTTTTTTTTTTATTTAAAATACCCAATAATAAAAATAATACTCAAAAATAACTTTTAAAGGGACAGTGTGTAAGATTTTTACCCGTTAATTACCGAAATTGAAGATACCCATTCAAAAATACATTGTTTTCCAAGCCTTTTCACTTCCATCATGAAATCAAAGTATTCTTTTGGACTTAGATATAGTCACATAAAAGGGGGATTGTCCCCATATAGAGGCAGCCATTTTGATTACGAGGACATTTGGGCTCCGCATTCGCCTTCGGCAAGGCTCGTGGTTTTGGGTAAACAACGACAAGCATGTCCCGGATCACACGTCGTAATGGATCTAACACGTGTTTTGGACTAAATTGTTTTACTGGATTTTATTCGCTGGATCCTTACGGACAGATTGAGACCAAGCTTATGCTGAAATACAGAGTTTGACCTGTGCCTAGCCTTCAAAGGTAAGCTAAGTAACAAACCTCGTTTTGTGATTTTCTGTATAAAAGCCCCATGTTCTCAGGGAGTGATTGTTGTGCCGGGAAATGAATTGCATAGTCAAAAAGAGGAGACTGTAAGGTTTCATTTGATGTGTAGATTGTCATGGTACACGATCGGGAATGTGTGCGCTCATGGGAAAAGAAAAAAAAAACTGAACGGGACCGCGTTTTATTTATACCGTAGTTGTCGGCGAGAGCTCGCTAGCGCCGGGTGCGCGCTGGTACGCGTTACGGCGCGCCCGGGTGACCCTCGAGGTCTGCCGTAGCCAAAAGAGGAAGTGCATGGTACCTACACCACCTATGCTCCACGAATCCTACACACTGTACCTTTAAGTGCCCTATCATCTCTCTCTCTCTCTCTCTCTCTCTCTCTCCCTCTCTCTCTCTCTCTCTCTCTCTCTCTCTCTCTCTCTCTCTCTCTCTCTCTCTCTCTCTCTCTCTCTCTCTCTCTCTCCCTCTCTCCCTCTCTCCCTCTCTCCCTGTCTGTCTGTGGAAAAAAAAGGCGGAATCAATTTGTGGCGCTCAGTTTTCATTCTGTGGCCCTGTGCCACAGATTTGTCTATGTAGGGAAATGCTGAATTGTACAGGAAATACTTTTACTTTTTACTGTTAAAGTACATTTTTAAACCTCGTACTTTGATAGTTTTAATTGAGTATTTTTTTCCTCCAGTATCTGCACTTTTACTTGAGTGTCAAAATCGACCTCACTCTCTCCTTGTTCTGGAGTCTAAAATTGTGTCTCAGGAGACACCTGTACCTTTACCTTTCTAAATACATGTGTATCCTCTATTGGAAAAAGAAATGCTTGTTAATCTTATAAAAAAGCTTCTGACATTCTGATCCCATCTTAGTTGTGCCCTGATGTGCCCTGGCATTGACTCAATCTGGGCCTACCTGAACCTCGACTCTCTTATGGAAGTGTGTGCAAAGTGACATTGCCAAATTGTTTAGCCATTTAAAAGGATTGTGGCTCTGCTTCAACAGAGTGCACACCGCCTTGCGCTATATTAAGTGCAAGTACTGATAGAATACGTTTTACCAGGCTGTTTAGTTGTTGAAAATTGATTGCAAAATGATCAATACAAAAAGAGAACAAAAGGAAAAAATCAAGAATGTTAAATATTGCAATGACTGCTTGAGGCCTAATGAAATTAACAATGCCAGTAAACAGCCTTTTGCAAGTCCTACTACCACTTTTTCATTGGCTTATCTCTTCCAGCGGTTGGGGGTGATTGGCTCATAAGTGCATGCGTGACCGGTTTAGTGGGGGTGATCCAAGGTCAGAAATCCTGGTATTAACACCATCTCTGGCTCTTCCTCTGTTATGTGCTGCATCAGCTTTAAAATATCACAACCCGTAATCCCATTCTCCAGCTTTCTACCTCTGGCGAGAAAAGACACAACTGTGCTTTAGTCCTCTGTAACAAAGGCTGAAATGAAGCATTTTGTCAGTAGCATTTAAATAATAATGAAAATGTTAGCCACGTGGTAGCTTGTTTTCCATAATATGTGGTTTAGCATCTTTCAGTGGAGTAATAGAATGGCTGCGCAGCTCAGTTTGGTATAATGATGTCCGTAGTGGCTGGTGTCTGGTCTGCTCCTGATAGAGACGTTGAGCAGTTGGCTCGCAGCTTGGCTCATAGTGTGTATATATATAATATATATATATATAATGTTTTTTTTTCGTTGGTCACAAACACACCTGGACGAGATGTGGGGAACCGTTGGATGCCAGAAAAAGAGCTTATCCCTGTTACACATGGGTTCTGAGGCAGCTGGCTCATACATACTGTATATTTAAACACAAAGCTGTGTACAGTGGAGCTGCGGAAATGTATGCAAACAGTAAGAAAGGAACAATTCTATTTTTCATTCTTTACTTTGTCCATTGATGCAACAGTTCTACCAAAACTATTCTATCATGCATTTATTCAGTTACAAGTATTTTAATGCAAAGTAAAAAAAAAAAAGAAAAAAGATCTGGCCTGTAACCTGACCTGGTGACATCTCCATGGAGACAGTAAGTTTAATGCCATACAGTAAGGTTCTTCACAAAGCAATAGCATCTTTTCGGAGACCAACTGGTGGCAGAACGTCTAAGAAAAGTTACATAGTTCACCTGCAAGTAGATTGAACATAGTGTAACATGCACCCCCATGTAGTTAACGCTTATTTTTTTCACAAGAAATCCATTTCTGTACAATTCCCTCTCATGAGGACAATAACTTTACACTGCGACTCCTGTTTTTATCACCGCCCTGTTGTAATTACAAGCTCCCAAACATCACTGCTTCTCCCTGACCCCAAGTTGATACTTGAGCTTATAGGGCCTTCTGTCATATGTGCCAAAGAGGTAAACAACATCTCCGTCATAGTGTTTGCCTGTCTCCAGCCTGTTTAGCATCACTCAGCTCCACCGGTGGCAGGGCTGGGATCCAAGAGCCCCCTCCAGAGGCTATGCTCCTTTTCTCCAGCACCAGCCTGGGATTTGGTTTCACTAACAAAGCCGTTTTCACAGTTTGTTGTGGTGCATATGAATATTCATCCCATACTGCTTGGCTCCCGAAAAAAATACAAAAATAGTTTATTTTTTTATCTTGCACCTGCAGGATCTCATTGTTTGCTGTAACACTGGTTATGCAGCTGGTTAGACTTGTGAAGGAATATTTTACACATTTATTTTGCTACTTTTTAACAAGGTAGTTTCTGAAAGTGTAAATTTAGTGCCTCCATTGCAAAAAATCTGCAATTCCTGCTATAATATTGGTTGTGCAGCCGCTTAGACAGGTAATAGAATGTTTTGCATATTGTCTACAAAACATGTCAATACGTATCAAATAAGATCAACTTTATGTAAATGGAAACATGTTTTACAATATTTAAGATAAGCCTTTTATTGTCTCCTTAGAGAAATTTGTCCTCTGCATTTGACCCATCCTGTCATCAGGAGCAGTGGGCTGCGCCCGAGGCGCGCCCGGGGACCATCTCCACAATCTTCTTGCTTCGGCTTGGTCAGGACCTCGGCTGGAGAATCCTCCCACAGGTGGCTCACGTCACAACGGGCCTCGATATATCTTCTGCCATGGGGGCCACCAGTGTCCGCAGACACTGGGGGCGAGGTGGGGTTAAGTGTCTTGCCCAAGGACACAACGGCAGCGCTCATCTGTGGGAGCTTGGATCACATGTGGTCCACCCGTCAAGAGCGGGATTCGAACTGCCAACCCCTGGATCACCAGGCAAGCGCTCTACCACTGAGCTACTGCCGCCCTTATTGTCTTTAAGATTTAAAATATTTCATGCTCTTGTTAAAAACAGGGATGTCTATACTCTTTTCACCGCATATTGAAGCATATCTGAAGCAGAAGGCCACAGATTGGTGGTCAGTGCAGAAGGTCAGTCTTTCAGATGGGTGCAGTTGACATAGTTTTGACAGAGCCACTTGAAATTTGAGGTCTGTATCACAATGTAATAACATGTTATAGTGGTGGAATTACTTACATTTGCTGTAAAATGTGTTGCCTATAATCATTTGGGCCAATTCAGGAAGTTGGTTTCCTGGTCTGGGGGCAGCATTGACCCCCAGACCATAGTTTAGACACCCCTGTAATACAATATTATATTCAATATAGCTTTTAACAACTTTTTGTGTACATTTGCAAGATAGTGTACCCTATTTACACAATACACAAAAAAACATTTTCACTCTCCACTCACCCACTCCATTTGGCTTGTGAGGGGGTCCTCATTGGAACGGTGCTTTTAAGTTATTAATTTGAATTTGTTCTGGCATTTTTTTGAGGTTAATAGATTTGCTGGCTATTTGTCTGTTATTGTAACACAGTGGAACAGGAGTGACATTCATGTGAACTCAAACTTGCCAGAAAATTCACCTCCTGCTGATTCAAAGACTTAGTGACACCTTACTTTTTTTTAGAACTATATCTATGGAGTTTTGCATTACCTTCAGCTGTTTATAGCCTGGGATTAGCATAGCATTAGCAGCTTTCTCCCCATGAACCCTCTCCTAAGTTTAAATAGACTTCTCATTCATTTAATCTCCCAAAATGAAAACGGCAGTTACATCACAGATATTCTACCAAGACAGTTCCAGGTTCCCCACAGGACTAGCCGAACGTGTGTTGTTGATTTGGCCATAGAGTGCTTGATTATTCCCTCACACTGCAGAATCTCGTTAGAACTGTGTTGAATTAATTTGGGATGCCTCTGAAGAGCTGCAAAGTGACAGATGAGGGTAAAAAAAAGGCTTGAGTTATAAAAATGAATTAGTTTAAATGTTGTAGAACATTTGGAATAGTGAAAGTTGTTGACTCTTTTCACAGAGTGGCATTATGTACTCCCTGCTGTTTAACAAATTATACTTTAAGAGACCTAATCCAAAATTTAACGTCATCCTGCCTCAAGCAATGCACAGCCATTTGGATTTTCAACTCTTTGAATGTTAATGAGAACCAAATAGTACTTTTCCAATTGTGGCTTAAAACTACTAAGTTATTGGAAAAAAAAAAAAGAATTGGTCTACTCCTAAAAGAATACCCATAATAGTTTTTGTGATCTGCTGAATTTTCTGGTTATGAATAAAAGTGATGCAGTAATGGTTTTATAGGGGTTTAATATCCCTTGTGAGAACCCTTGAGTTGCAGAACCACTTGAAAGGTACAGTCTGAGCCTGCGGATGTCTTCTTGCCCTGAATGAGAAAAGTGAATTCAAGTTAAAAGGATGAAAATACTCCTTCCGTTATACTGGTCCATGATACACTGTCTTCACTGAACTAATTATGATTTGTCTTTTTTCCAAGTTTGATTCATTTGCAGCAAGAAAATTGTGTTGTATTTTGATCAGCTGCATCCTAAGACATCACCTCTAAAAGTTTGTGTATAGCCCTGTACCTCTCCTGCTCTGTGCCTCTTCAGCCTGTGTGTGTTTGCCAGCTTTTATGCGCTCTGTGCGTCAGTGAATTCTGGTACGCAGCATGTTTAATTGCTCCTGGTGCACGGCGGGTTGTGATCCCTGTGAGCTGGTGTCTGTATGCATGGGCGCCCAGAGAAGACAACTTACCCCAAAACACCACTCCAGAGCCTCCCTGCCCGCCATTACACATGTTATAGCTCCCCAACAGGACACAGCTTTTATTGCTTCTGTCACATTGAAATTAAACACTTGAGTTACATGATCTGGGAGTTTGTTTCCCTTTTAATTAAAACTCTAATTGTGTTATTCTAAATTGCACATCAACCATTCTTGTTTCTTTTTGTTGCTATATAATAAAGGAGGTGCTGAAATCATGCGGCAGCCTGGACAAATTCAGCTGCTTCCTTCAGAAACCTCTTGTGATTCCTCAGTGAGGTCAAAGGTCAGAGCTACCATAGTCCTTGACAAGCTGCTGCTGATTGCCCTTGTTTCCCCGAGGAAAGCTCAACGCAACAAACACAGCGCCCCACGAGAAAACAAATTGGCTGACCAATGACTTCTGTCATTTTGAACACTGTTTAAAAGAGTGAATCAGTGGCTAAACCTTTATGGACACCAGACTGTTACTGTGAGTAGTGTGAGGCCAATGGGCTGAGCAGCTTCACTCAAAGCAGAGCAGGAGTTTGTCACATAGGCCTAGGTGTGCATTTTTGCTACTTTAGAAGCATGGCATTGTAACATCTGTCTTCTCCCTGTATGACTGTAGGGTCTAAGACATTTATAGTAGCAGCAAACCAGTTTTGTTTGTCATGTAACTTACCAGAACCATGTGATAAAGTTATTACTTTAAGGCCCCCTCCCACATTATGTCAAAAATACACCATGCCCCTGTAAGCAGTGGTGCTTTCTGGCATATACAGCAAATAAAGTACAATCTTTGCACCAGCACAGCGCCTGACAGGAAAAGATTCATTATGACGAGATGAAGCCGACTACCTCTCTCCCCTCCATCCACTGTAGTCTCCTGCTCAAATGGTAAGTCAATTTGTTGACTTTGTCAATCCCAGGGGACCTTTTTGAATGTGTCACATCAGCGTTAATTGCCAGCGACATATGAAACGGCAGCCCCCTCCTCTGCTCCTGTGGAACAGCCCCCTCCCCAGCGGCAATGACACTAAGTGCACCCCTGTGTTCTCACTGCACGGCTCCTCTGAGGAACTCTTCTAAACAGCTTTTGACAAGGCGACTTATGATACAGTCTTCCTCCACAGCTCGACAGAAAAGACATTCTGTCAGTAAATAGAGAGAAAGCTCTGCATTATCTGATTCAGTGCTGTTTGCCATATTACACAGGGATTGAAAGACGGACAGCTACCTTGAGTAAGGTCAAAGAAGTTTAAGGTCTTTGGAAAAAGGCTGAAAGTAAACAGGGCATGTAAGCCAAGCCCAGAGCTAGATAAATGTGAGAGGAGTTTTTGGTTGGCAGAGACAGAATCATGTACCCAAGCCGTCATCACAAGACAGAGGACTTTCCTCACCTTTTAATTAAACATGGAGTAAAGAGAGGCACCAGAGGTCCAATGCCCTTAGTCAGGTACCTTAAGGTCAATGGAGAATGCTGAACTACTGTTAAAACACAGTACCTTTGTAGGCAGTGAGTGAGAATGAATAAGGGAGATTTGAGCTCCTGTAGACAACTGCACATTGACCTGGTTATACATGAAACGTGTGAAATAAGTTCACTTGAGAGTTGTGATTACTCACACATCTGTAATAATGTATATTATTTGTTTTTATTAAAGCATATTCTTTATCTTGATCTTTGTCTTGCTGATATATGGATGAACATGCATTAGACAGAGCTTGTTGCCGCAGTACCCAAAATTTCCAAGTGAGATAAAAAGGTGAAGTAACCCACAGTAAAACATCCAGATTAGATCTGGTGTGGTGAACAGGAATAGGACCATGGTGCTGTCTGTGTGTGCCTGTAGCTTTGGGCAGGAGCTGTGCTGATTTATGGCCATCGTGGGCCTCAGCAACAAGTCAGCTGTTGGTGTTTTGACCAGGTGGCCAGGGACAAAAGGGCAGCCCTCCTCCAGAACAGGCCAGATCTCAAACTGTGTATATAGTATCTGCCTGTATGCAAATCCATGTGCGTCTAATTTAGCTGTCTCCACAAGGACGAGTGGAGTCACGCTGGTGTGCAGCCTACAGCGACAATTGCACTGCAGTGCTGTGCATACGTAGAGAACGCCATGCGGCGGCCATTTCCCCTAAATGTGTCAACAGGATGCTCTGCTCACACTGTGCCTCCCCGAAGATTGATAATGAACGATTGGCTCATTAACAGAGACTATTAGCCATGTCCACATGTGCAGTCCCATGAGTGGCTGCAGCACTCGTTGAATGGACACAGTACAATATAAAGACTAATTGCCTTTGAAGACAGAGTCTGTATCTTCTCTCATTCTCTCTGGGCTAGACTTGGGCTAGACTAGACCAAAGGCTAGACTTAAGTTGTCAATTATTGCTGCAAGTTTTAATGTCTGAGTGTGTCAGGAGGATAGTTTTGGTGTCAGTTACTGGAGACCTAACCACAAAGACAAAAATAACCATGCTGAAAGCTGAACTTATCAAACATCAAAATCAAGTTCAACACAACCTCTTTAAAGTATTCACATCTTCCCAAATACATGTCTGCTATGGGCTTTTGCTATTTTGACCTGTGGCTCAGCTGGGCCCAGGGCCCAGGCAGGTGATGCTGACAGACAAGACTGAGACAAGGAACAGCAGAAGACAAACACTTGGCTGCCGTAGGCTCTTTGTACGTGGGCAGGAGCTGGGACTGCCACAACAACATATGGCTACCAAGCTGTAGATTCACTGAGCTCAGATGAGCTTTTGGTTGGTCAATATTCCTTCAAATGACATTGGCAGCTTTATTGTGTGTGGAATTAACCAATTTGTTGAGCTGAAAATCAGGCTGTCGCACAGTTGTTTGCTGAAATGTATCAGTACATAAGCATTTTGAATGGTTTGAACAGGTGCAGGGAGCTGGACTGCGTCACACTACTGGACTATGTTAGGGAAAAAACAGATTTCCACAGAGCCAACCATATGCACATCATTTCATATTTGGAGTATCCACAATCTGTGTCAGACCAATGTCTTTAGTACTGGCAAAGCTGTACTTTTATTGGAAAAGGGAGATAAAGATTGCTCAGTTGTTTTAGAAAGACTGACATTGCCATCACGTCAAGCACACATTGACCTCATGGCTTTTATTACCAAAACGCTAACTACAAATATTACAACTTAAGAGTGCAAAGTAAAATGCACTTTACAATTGAACTGAGATCTTAATACTCATGCAAAAATCTCACGCCTCCAACAAGAGCAAGAGTAAAACTGTATGAATGAATTCTTGAAATATCAGAAATCACTAAAAACATTCACTCAGTTTTTGTCGCCCTTGAAATATGGCTCTCTTCTCCCCATAGATTTGGGATGGTATCAACAACTGATAACTGTAAAATTGACAGTGGTATTTTCCCCTGCGGCCACTCTTCATGTGTCCCATGAGGGTCCCATGCTGGCTGCACCTCAGAATGACTGCTATAGATGTGTGAGCATGGGCTTTCCCTCTCCCTCCTACCACCTCCTTCAGTCCCAAGACGGTAACAGTGGTACACATGACCAAACCACGCCGTCCATTTCTTTCTACCGTGACAGGTATGATAAATAACATGTGCGTCTTGCCAGGGTGACATCAAATCCACAGAGACAAAATGGCATTTCTCTCTTTTCTTGTCAGAAAGTTACCTCCAGTTACAAAAGGCTGATTTGACTGTTCAAATTTCTGGTGACGGTTCGACACATGAAAAGGTGACATGCTGCGTGAGAGCATGGTTTAGACAGAACCGTCGTTTTGATGCTCCCCCTGTGGTAATGTCTGATGCGTGTTCTGGGGTTGTCACTACCTTTTGGACCATGCCTGTCTTTTGCTGTTCACCACGAGCGATGGACAGATAATTAATGCATTTCTGAGTCCGTACACTACTTTGACACACTTGACTCCGGTTAATAAATTATGTCCCATATTTTCCCATTCATTATAATGTCATTAAAACACATTAATTCCCCCTGCGGCTTTAACCTTTTAGCCCTTGTTACAGCACTAGCCCTTTTCTTTGGCTAGCCCTGCTTCCTTGTTCGCCACACCTCTCTACATCTCATGAGTTAAATGACAAAATCCTCCACGGACACTTATGCAATAAGCCCATTTAGAAATAAACGAGGACAACAGTTGCTGATGAGCACTTGGTGATGGGAAAAACACTTTTGAATGTTTTAAAGTGTGTGAAAGTCAAACTTGTTATATACTCATGGCCTGCAGGTATAGAGAAAGGCTTCTTGACAAAAAAACAAAACTGTTGACCCAAATTATTTTTTAATATGGAACAGATGTATGAGATGCAGACAACAATGTACAGTGCTCAAAATACCTTTGGGTGCTCTTGGTCTGCTGGTTATGAAGACCGGATTTGTGATGCATTACTGAGATGAGTAGAAAAAGCAATTCTTGTAATTCCACTTTGCAAGATTAATATGCATTTTACACTGGGATGTTCAGACTGGTAAAACGGTAGCTTGGCCCACTGACCTGCGACAAGTATAGCAGCGCGGCACCTTGTACTCCCCTCTCAGCAAGGCAAGACATCCAAATGGGAGCAAGTGGTGGAGGAAGGGAGAGAGGTTCGTGTGTGAGTGTGGAAAGCTTATGCCCTTGAATCAGCCTGGGACCACCAACGCTTGACTCGTTTTAGTGCTCATTTATAACAGGTGGAGCCAGGATAACACAACCAGTCCAGAGCTGGAATCTCAAGTTCCCTATTCATACCTTAATCATAGCCGACTTAAGAAATACCTCTCCAGATCAGTGGCCAGGGACTCATTTTTCCTAAACATATTGTGCAGAAAACCATTTGCGGTAAATTGCAGCTATTAATCGTCAACTCAAACATGCACCTGCTAAGTAATAGAAAATTCCCAGCTATTCTCGTTACATTTCAAAAACTCTATTCATCACATCAAGCTATTGTACTTTTGCAGTTCAGCAGATCAAAACGCTGCTGCCATTATCAGAAGCGTCCTTCCCACTACTGCTCAACATGGAGGAACGTAATTAGCCACGAAAACAACAGCACTTGGACACCTTCAATCAGAATGGGAGTTGTAATAGTCTCCCAATTCAACGTGTCAGATTTAGCGCCAGCTCATTCTTGTCAGGATTCGTACATTTTAATTCAGTCTTTTTCTTATTCTGGCAGTACCTTTGCTTCCACTGTGTATTTCAATCTGCAGTATTTGCCCTAAATAGACACGCTTGTCTTGATATCGCATACTCTGCTGTATTGGGGCGAGCGAGCCAGAGAATAAAGATCTCCTCATCTTATCTCACTCTGCTTTTTTGTGGTTCAAATAGACACGTCGTTATCTGTACTTTTTTTGAAAGCTTTTTCGCGAGTTTAAATGTAAAAATTCAGCAAGACTTGTTCTGGTACAAGCTGCTGCAAATCACTTTCAAGGATGTTTTGAAAGTAGAGTTAATATGCACACTTATACTAAATGGCCCAGTTTTACACTTTGATAATTGTAGTGTCCATATATTGGAGTTAAGTGCAAATGTCTCAATGCCTTTCAAACTGCAAATGCAATAGTTTGACAATCCCTTTTGCCTAAAATTGTGCTTCATGTTCGCTTTTCACTCACGTTTTGACAAAATGGCACCCCTTGTGACCTAGTTTCAACAGATCTCATCAGAGTACACACTTGCACATCAAAACACCTACAGCTCCCTTCTCTCACTGAAAGAACATCCTCTGTTTACTCTGTGGGGTTTCGAAGCCTGTCATTCACATCATGACTAATTTTTTGTTAGAAATCTGAATGGTTTTGGGTCCCGCTTACCCTATATGAGAGATGTGTTTATACAACCCACAATTATAGAATGAGACCTTATTTTTTGTTTTCTACAAAACTGTCACAAGCAAAAGGCAAAAAATATACTCTTGATCAATGATGAATATGCCAACATATTCATATTCCAGTGGGGCATACAGCTCTGGAAAAAAAAAAAAAGAGAGCACTGCAAAATGATCAGTTTTTCTGATTTTACTACTTATAGGTATGTGTTTGGGCAAAAGGAACATTTTAATTTGAGTCTATAAACTACTGACAACATTTCCCCCATATTCCAAATAAAAATATTAATGTTTAAAGCATTTATTTGCAGAAAATGACAAATGGTCAAAATAACAAAAAAGATACATGTTTTCAGACCTCAAACAATGCAAAGAAACAAGATCAAATTCATTTTAAAACAACAATACTAATGTTTACACTTAAGAAGAGTTCAGAAATCAATATTTGGTGCAATAACCCTTATTTTTAATCACAGCTTTCATGCGTCTTGGCATGCTCTCCACAAGTCTTTCACATTGTTCTTGGGTGACTTTATTCCACTCCTGGCGCAAGAACTGAAGTAGCTCAGCTTTGTGTTTGTGTTGGAATTCAACAGACGATGGAATGGAATGGCTGTAATACATGTAGAGATGCTGATTTCAGAAAAAAAAAATGCATTTATTATTATTTTTTTCAGAGCTGTATAACACTGAGAGATGTACAGATTTTGAAATAAATATCCAAATCCTCTAATGTGCAAGTCCCTTTAACTGATTTATCTAACTTTAGGATTAAAATGTACTTTCTGAAGCTATCATGATAAAACAGAACAAAAAAAGTTAAAAAAAACTTTCACTGTGGTTAGTCCTGGTAATTATAGGTTTTAACATATTTTTAGTTATAAGCATTCTAGATGTTGTGATACCATGTGCATGCAACCTGTTAAATAAAATTAGACTTTAGCCCTTTTGGAGTTCAATTGCAGTAACTACCATTGTTGGTGAAATGTTTGACTTCAAAGGCTTTCAGAAATGGGATGCTTTCCAATCTCCTTACTTATTATATGAGCCATTGCTTTATAGTTTCCCTTACTTGGCTCCATTCCTACTAACCCACTTTTTGTAACTGCATATTACCATTATCCTTTTGGCACACATACCTTTGCATTTTTTATACCTTGCTGTCCAAGGGACCATGGCACAGAATTTGGTTCAATCTCAGTGTATATATCATCCAGTTGCTATCTCTGACCAAATGTATAATTCATGATGACTATGTTCCTATAAGTGAAAGTAAATATACAATGTGCGAAAAGGTCTCCCTCCCTCTTTCTCTCCTTCTGTCTCTCTCCCCCTCCTGCTTTAACTCATTAAATTGCGTTCTTTAGTGGCTCCGGCCATCGAGACAGCGGGACAATCCCTGGATTTTCAGTCTCTCACCAGACGCCTTGGTGTTTTTTACCCAAAGCACATTAACCCACCATGACTCCTCAGCTATTTTTGCCTTAAAGCTAAACTATTTCTACTTGAGCTATCCCAGGTGCTTTTTATATTGACAATTATTTTGTTAATACCTTTTTATCTTAACTTTTGACCTTAATATTAAATTACATTTGACATAAATCATAATGTGAACATCGGACGACTGTTAGACCCATAGTTGCACCACACGAGTGAGCAGAAGAGATGCATGAGTGATTCTTTAGCAATACAACATAATTAATATTTTATGTTTTCTCTAAAAAAATGACGGTGGAAAGTCTGCTGCCTACTGGACTCCGGAGTTAATATTTTGTGGAGTGCTTCTTGCCTTGAATGTCCCACAGTATGGCATTAAAATTATCTTGCATTTATTTCATTACATGTGATTTTATTACTATAAATATTGTTACTCCACAGATCTGACCAGTAAGTTCACTTGGTGGTGTCACCTGGGGTCTACATAAATTTAAATTTAGTGCCACTGTGTGCAACACTCCATGTAAAGCAATTACATCTGTAAGGAGACAAACAAGTAGCAGGCCAACAACCTGAGAAGTTACATATTGCACCTTTAAAGGAAAACAAGTAATTCCCATTTAAGCATAAGCGTATAATATTTCAAGAGTCAGACAGCTTTCCTATTTTCTTCCGTACCGCCATCAGCCCAACTGTTGTGTTCATTGTGTGTGCATTCATATTTTACACACGTGTTCACTTCCTGGATCCAGTTTCCGAGGATCCTTGACAGTATCACGCAGCCAATAAAAGCCCACCTGTTCCAGTGAGCTAATCTAATCCGGCCCTGCGCACACTGTTTCTCCCTGTGTCACGTTCCGGCTCTGCAAAACGACCGAGGAGCCACCGACACACAATGTGACAATTTCATGGCCAGCCCCTAATCCAGCTGACACGGCTATCGACGCTAGCTTTAATTGCCCTGTAAGTTTGTGTGTGTGTTTTGGAGGAATAGAAGCCAAATCTGTACCTTTGCTTCTGCTTGTCTGTCAGGCTGCCTGTCACTGTGTTATGATTAATGTATTCGCTGCCATGCACGTTTTTATTCTGTGAAAAAACACCTTTCTGTATGGGCTTAAAAGTCCCTACACGTCCCTACTCTTTTTTTTTTTTTTTTTTTTCCTTTGGTGGAATAGCCTGTGTATTTTGCTCACAAATACACAGAGTACAAAAATACAATTGTCTACAAAAATAGAAGACAATTTCTATTCTGTACTATTTGTGTTGACCATCAAGAATAGGTGACAGAGAAAATGTATATTTGAATTTATACTTAACAGAAAAACCAGCAGACTTGAGTCCATTGTTTGGAATTTTCATTATTATAGTTTTGTGAAAAATGTGTTGCCCATATTTGACACTGTATTGAAAAAATTACAGTACTTACAGAATGTACTGTAGTTTTTACCTTACTAGTATCATCTATGCATCATGACTAAGATAAGCAGGGTTGGGTCTGGTTAGTACTTGGCTGGAAGAACCTTGGGAATACCAGGTGCCACAGTGGGCCAACAGTAGTTCTAGTACATACTCTTGTTGTGTCCTTGGGCAAGACGCTTCACACATCTTGCTTAGTATGAATGTGGTGAGTGGCTGATTGGTGGTAGTTGAAGGGGCAAGTGGTACAGATTGGCAGCCTGACTTCCTTGTCTGTCCAGGGCAGCTGTAGATATATTATCTTATGGATGGAGTGAATAAATAATGGACTGTAAAGCACTTGTCTTGTCTTGAAATATCAATTCAAGCATTATTATCATTAGGACTTTTATCAAATAAGAAAACACCAGTAGGTGCATGCTCTAGTTTGTTCCTATGAAAAATAAAGCATCCCCCCTTGGTCCCGTCCTTTCCTCCAGTGCTTGTACATATTTCAGAAACAACTACTTAGATTTTTCTTTCAGGCGCTTGGATTGGCTTGTCTTAGTTTAATTCACTTTTCTCACAGGGCACTTGCAGAGTATGGAAACTTGAAGTGTACCAAATTGAGATATGGATTTTTCAGTCTGTTTGAGCTGGAAATCAGATCGCTAGAAGAGTTTGTGGGTGAGGTGGCGTCGGTATCATATGGGTAAAGCCAGAGATGCAATTTTGTCCATGTTTTGCAGAGATGGTCTTTGGTAACTCAGTAAGGTGTGGTTAAAGTGAATTTTGATGCTGGTCAAAATGTACATGTGACAACAATGTGCTTTGGGAAAACTGTTTTTTTTTTTTTTTCTTTCCCTAGAAATGAGGTAAATGTTAAAATAAAATTGTAGCTTTTACAGATATCAACTGCAATGTTTATTCGTAATAACAAAAAATATTGGGCATGATGTCCAAGTTGTTTAATGCAGGGGTCTTCAACGTTTTTCAGGCAAGGGACCCCCAAACAGATGGCGAACTGGGCCAGGGACCCCCTACTATATATACGGCATAGAATTGTGTTTTATATTAAATTGAGCTTAGTGTCATGTATAAACATTGCTACTCTGTTATGGTACATCCAATACAAGGACATAATACACAGGTTAATACTGTATTTTACTTGCCTGGAAGAATCCATGACTCATCGCTGTACCAGCGAGTGAGTCTGGTAACGTTTGATCCACAGAATGCGCTGCGGTTGCGCGTAGACAGACAGCTAAGTGAACCAATCAGAGATTGCGCCATCTTGATTCAAAACTGAGGCGGAACTTCCGCTGCCTAAGAGTGACTTTGCGGGCAAAGGCGGGTGCACTGACGTCACCATCTTTGAACGAATCAGAATCGCGGAGTCGGTTTGGAACCGGAGGAGCGAGAGTGGATGGAGAGTGTCCAAATGGTATCGCGGTGTATAGGAAATACAGAGAGATATCATTTGGCTGGCCAGGTAAGTATTTTACACTATAAAATATAAAATTATATTATTTTAAAGTGAAATCAAAAGATTTCGCGACCCCCCTGCAGTACCTCCGCGACCCCCCTAGGGGCGCGACCCCCCTGTTGAAGACCTCTGGTTAAATGTTTATAATTTGTGTTTTGGTTCTCAAGAGCTTCACACGCACTCACTACCTAAACCCCAGCCCCTGCAGCAAATTATTAATCATTGCTAGTGCAGCCTCTGCAGCTCAGTGAGGGAATTCTGGAGGTTCTGAGACATGACCTGTCCTTATACTGAGAATCAGGAAGGTTAAGGCAATGACAACCCAGGTCCAGGTTTTTTGTTGTTGTTGTTGTTGTTCAGTTCCTTTAAAGTGGTACAGACTGCTTGTTACAGGAATTACAGTGATAATACAAAAAATCAGCTGAAATAAATTACTACTTACTTACTTACTGTTATTTTGTGTGCTCATGTTGCCATTGAAATGTGTCTTTGTTGTCATTGTGAACTCTAAGCGAACCGAGACTTTATCCTCGTGAACCAAACTAAATGTACCATACTCCAAGTGTGAAGATACCCTCAAAGTAGCATAAATAATAAATAAATGCTCCCTTTTTATGCCCAATGTGCACTGAAATAATGTCAGCTGTATTATTTATTAGCAGGACATGTAGATCTGTTTTCGCCCTCCTCAATAATTCATACCATTCTTGTAGGTCTAGTAATGCGAAAAACACATTACTTCCAATGCGACCAAAATGCAGAGTGCCTTTCTATAGTATATGAGGCCACGAGCGGCACTATCGAGGCGAATATTGTATGTCTACAGTCAATTTCTGCAGCATTCATTTCATATCCTCTTAAAAAAAACATTTGGTCCATATGGAAGCAAGAAACTCGGATGGCTTCACCAATCTCATTCTCACTGGGGGTCTTTCGGGGCGATGCTTTGCTCCTCCCTGGGCCCGCGTTCACGATCAATAGCAGGAATCAGGCCATTACGCTCCTTTGGAAAGCGCTACGTGCACAATCAATATGTTATTATTTTTCATCTGCTGGCTGTATTTAATACCCTCATTATTTCCCCTCACTGAACAGGGAGGAAGCTATTCAAGTCCCAAAGTCTTTTTGTCACCAGTTTTACGTATTCTTCCTTTTAATATAGCCGAAACTGATCCTGGGCATTTTTTTCAGGCTTATTAGTGACTACCATATCTTGTTTGACATGCCACTTTTGGCACTTACTTACTTATGACACATTCGTATATTATATTAAAGGTTACCAGGAATAACATTTTTGGCACTGAGAGCAAATGCAGATGTTCAGGCTATGTGTTTATTGTGAAAATAAAATACAACCCGATTATGGACCGTTTGTGAATGTGCTTAACTCTACATTGCAAGTACATGAATTATTTTGTAAAAATTCAGTTAACTTCAATTAGGATAGCTTAACTTGTTGGCTATCCACAAGGGATGTAACAAACAAAATATTGCAATATCGTATCTTCAAAAGTCTTACAATAATATTGTGGGTCAACACAATATATTTTGAATTACAAGTCTCTTTGCTTAAAGGGATATTCCAGGATTTTTGACATGGGGGCTCATTTCTGAGTTAGCCAGAGTGCTGCAGAGATGTGGAGACACTTTTTAGCGAATTTCATGTAGTCCTTCCAGCTGCAGAGTTTTCAGATGCTAGGCTAGCGCAAGTCAATGGTAAATGGTAGTCGGATTTAAATCAGGGTTACCCACTCCATAGTGCACCCAAAACAAGTCAATTATAACGGCAGACTGTCGATGTAAATATATGTTGAGTAATTTTTGAAATCAAACTGACTGCGAATAGCATGAATCATTCCATATCTGAGGGACTAGCTTCGCAGCAGCAGCGGAATTTTACTTTACTCTAGTTGGTTGTGAAGTGACCAATCACGTAAACAGAGAAGCGAGAAAAGTCATAGTTGGGAAGACCACAGAGTGAAGAGGTGAATTTTAAAGGGATTTGCCACCCCCAGGTCAAACTTGGGCATCTCCCCACAGTCCAGAGACTAAAATAAGTGGTGGAAAGCGTTTTCCTGCTCACCCAGCCATTGTCCAAGTCTGTCAGCACTGACCGCCGCGGTATCTGCAGCTACTCCGCCTTAGACTGGAGTCTAACGGCGCCAGAGAAAGATTTCGGCCAAAAGGAATTAATTTGCTCGATGCGTTTCCCAATTACTTTCTGTGTAGTGCGCATTCATATCGAGTGCAAATAAATGTGCAAATCAACACGGAGAGCTTGCCTTGGTCATTTTGGGTGGGAACTATTTTTCAGTGCGGAAAAAGAAAGCCGAAGCACAGAGCACGCTGCGCAACAGGGGAACTCCCTTCCTGGTGCGTAACAGGGATTCCCCTGGCAGCGTGCTTTCTCTGGCGACGTTAGACTCCAGTCTAACGCGGAGTAGCTGCAGATACCGCGGCGGTCAGTGGCGACAGACTCGGACAATGGCTGGGTGACCAGGAAAACGCTTTCCACCACTTATTTTAGTCTCTGGACTGTGGGGAGATGCCCAAGTTTGACCTGGGGGTGGCATATCCCTTTAAAGGAACTACCGGGCAAAATGGTGTTTCAGTGTGCATTTCGAAAATGTACAAATAAAACCCGCAGGTGGGCACCACAAAGTTTTCACAGCTTTCCGGTGCACGATCGAGAAAGGACGCGACTGTGGCTTGTAGCTGCTGGCTTAGACATCAACACACCGGTGGAGACGCTACATAAACAGAAGATTTGCAGTGATCATTTCGGACCAGACTACTACACCAAATCCCTTGGAAAGCCTAGTCTGACAACCACTGCAGTACCATCTGTCTTTCCAAGCGCAAGATCCCGTGATGAAGAACAGGTTTGTACCTTTTTTACCCAAGCTTGCTCCTGTCGTTATGTTAGCCTGCTGGTCAAAAGGCATGCACGCTCATAAAGTTGTTGCTAGCCCGTGAACATTCATGTTGAGCACGGAACTGAAAAGACAGCCCCGTATTGATCGTTCATTCCAACGAACAATGCAACAACCCGGTTTTCTGTAGCTGTAGCGGGGGCTAACTCACCGACACTCTCGCGTTCTGCCCTTTCAACATCCATCTCTCTCAACTCTTCATCTGTATATTCCAAGCATCGGGGAGACCTCCAAACGTGGCCATGTCTGGATTGTAGAACTGTGCTACTGTACTGTACTGCTACGGCTAACGACGACAGCTGAAGGTAAACAAAAAAACAGCTGGAAACCTAACTGCAAGGTGATATCACTCCGCCCATGCCTAGCTAGATCGGGAAAAAAAACACGCTGTTGCATAAGGACATAAATCCTTTAAAGTACAAGGTTGATTATATTTCTAAAATTGTTAAATCAACACAGACATTTGCATCGACAGTCTGGCGTTATAGTTGACTTGTTTTGGGTGCACTATGGAGTGGGTAAGCCTGATTAAAATCAGGCTACCATTTACCATTGACTTGCGCTAGCCTAGCAACTGAAAACTCTGCAGCTGGAAGGATTGCATGAAATTCGCTAAAAAGTGTCTCCACATCTCTGCAGCACTCTGGCTAACTCGGAAATGAGCCCCCATGTCAAAAATCCCTTTAAATTCCCTTTAAATTCATCATTATGGTGCTGCAATAGACAGAGGGAACAACCTCGACTATCATGACTACATGAAGCAGTAACTGTCACAAAGCACTTTTAAATCTTAATTCTTTGGTTTATGACAGAACCAAAGTCATGGCATTTTTTTAAGGAAAAAGTAGCATACTCACAGTTCTGTTAGTCTTCACAAAAATTGCACCAAAAATAATTGTGATGAATATTGTGAAAATATTATACTGAGAAATTTGGAAATAATTACATCCCTACTATCCACTCTTGAAAAAATAACTGATCACAAAGTTCTATGAGCCTACTAATTTATACAGTTAATTAATGATTTGCTTGCCCAATAATGATACATATATATGTAAATGTACATTTGGATCAGGTTGAATCAGTTTCTCTGGTGAAATGGTACTGAGGTGATGCTGTTTTGATGTGCAGGTTTTTCTCTGAGGCAGTAGCTCTTGAAATGACAGCCAGGGGTTATCTCTGGCACATAGATTCGACATAAATGCTCCTTTAAAGTGATATGTATAATTCAGCCTATATGCTTTAATGTCTGCTTATCATATTTGCTAGGGCAGTGTGCTATCATGATGTGTGTTCTGCTCTATTTCTAATCTTTATGGCAAATCACAGCCAGATCAAACGTGCATTAACTTGTCTGCAATAAAGCACTTGATGTATGCCCAGACTGCCACGTGTGCAGGTGTGATCCAAGTCCGCCACACGACCCTCGCTGTGTACAAAATGTATGGAGCGAATTAGCAGCTAATACTCATTTTAATATAAATGAGCTGCCTCATAATGATGTGAAAGTTCCCCCAGCGCAGCGGGAGAGTGGCGTGGGGAGCGGCGAACGCTACGCCCAGTTAACACGTGACAGTTTGGTGATAAATCATCTGTAATGAAACACTTTGGAAATATACGGACCACAGAGGAACGCCAGAGAGAGGTTAGCCATCTTGGTGGTCTTTTAAATTGAACCTGGACTATCTTTCCTTATGGATTTTGAAACTTCTGTATTAATGCAGTATGACATAGTAGTCTGCAAAAAAGATTCAAATTTGATTTGTCTGTGAACCAGGAAGTAAGGCTGATGTGCCTCTCTGGACTCTGAAATGTGAGAAAAGTCCTTCTAAACACTTTGTTGTAAATAATCAGAATGCTAGGAATGTGTTCAGACAGCTGCAAAGAATTTAAAAATAACTAGTTTTGTCTTTTCTAAGAAATCAGGTACAGCGCCTAACCTCACTATGGATAACTGGAGATTTCAGTGGCATTTTGCAAAATGGTATATTAAACATATTGGCATGTGCAGTTCGAAACACTGTGACGTTTTGTAGTAGAACCTGGTGCTTGAATAAAGGAATCAAAATTAATGTATAGTTTTGTTGAATATGACTCCAGGCCATTACCCCCTTCATATGACTTATTAAAAGCTGTGTTTGCCGTATCCAAAATCCTGCTCACTACTCACTCCCACTGAAAGGTGACTTGCTCTTATTCAGACTTGTCGAGGCGGACCTGCAGCTCTGGGCCTAGCTCTACTGTGCTGTGAAGGCCCTCTCTGTATGGGGGCTCACATTATCTTGTCTCCCTTGTTCCTGGTGCGGGAAATTTAATTCTTTACCTTGCTTTTTTACTTCCCACTGATTTGGCGAACAAGCCTTCAATGTCAAGTTGGCACACGCTATCACAAAGTCACAATAGCAGGCGAGGTCCGTAGTCTCTCTTATTGGGCTGGGAATATAAATCAGAGAGGACAAGTGACATAGATTAATGCTGGGCAAGCCCAGAGAAATAACCCTTCCATCCCACTGTAGCCCTGGTGCTCGCAACAACTTTCCTGATAAAGTGACACTACACAAGGTACAATAATAGAAAAGCATTACTCAAAAGGCTCTCGGAAACATGTAGATGGGAGCGTGGTACCTGGACACCGTAATAATTTAGCGTCCTTCATGGAACAAATCCTTCAGACTCTTTGAATGAGAGTGGAGAAGGTTTATGGTCCCTATCGCAGTCAGTCCCTCAGTAGTGGATGTCCATTATGTCAGTCTATTTATGATGTCACTTGGTCCAGACTCGAGCAGTGGAGGTAATGAAACTTCAAATCTATCTCTCCAATAGCTATATTTAATGTTGTGTTACAGCCCTGTGTTCATTTTAACCCTTTGTGCTCCCAGGCCATAACAGGGTACGATTAATTGTGTGGAAAAATGACCCCTTAACACCACTTTATAATGTTTGGCCTCTGTTAAAAGAGATGGGTTTTCATTCCAGCCAAAAATGAGGCTTAATGCTGGGAATGTAAAAAATGTTACATAAAAGCTATATATCCTCACTAAAGGGGCACTTACATTTTGTAACGTAGATGTTAAAGGTCCTATATTACTCAAAATTTACTCTTGTGGGCTTTAAGTCATGTTAGAATGTTGTCAAAAACATACCTGGAGTGGTGTTTAGGTTCATTCACACATTATTGAGCAGCCTTTTATTATTAGTTTGTCTACAGTACATCTCCGAAGCTCAAAATGCGCTGTTCCCCTTATGATGTCAAAAAGCTGTAGTTTCAAGTTAACGGCTACTTTTTATCATTTGTTCTGTAGGGACTAGGGATGCAAATTATCGATTAATTCATTAATCTATAGTTGATTGACCTTATCGATCGACTTGCGATTAACTGATAAGCGGCGTTTTTCACCTGAATTTTAGTGTTTCAATAGGCTCTTTAAGAATATAAGCTACAGTATACATAACACGGAGTCAAAAATATATCATAGTATTATTATATTGTATATTCCTCAATTAATTATTCCTTAGTAAAAGGCAGACAAATGTAATGATACTGAATAACAAAATACAGTAATCCCTCACTCTATCGCGATTCACTGTTTGCGGCGTCGCTGTTTCGCAGATTAAAAAAAAAAATGTTTTTATAGTGTAACATCGTGTTCTGTGTCCTGATTGGCTAAGAGACTAGACCAGGACTAAACGTGGACTAAACAAGGTCTAGACCAGAACTAAACCAGGTCTAGACCAGGTCTAAACCTGGACTGGACCTGGACTAAACCAGGACTGGACCAGGTCTAGACTAGACCTAGGTCTGGACTAGACCTGGACTAAACCTGGTTTCGTACGGCTGGTTTGTGGCTTGGGCTGGGCGGTTTGATCTCGTGCTCGCAGCCCCGGTGTACGCGCGGCCTCGCGCTGGTGGTGTACGTGTCACGCACTTCTCCAAGGGGTTGGTGCGCGTCGCGTCCCGGGACATGGCAGTGCCGTTGAATGAGCGCGGTGCGCCCTGCCCAGGACTAGACCAGGTCTAAACCAGAATTGCGGCTCTTTGCCTTGTTTCGTGACTGCGCATGTAAGTTACATGCTTTTATAATTTCAAAAATATATGGTTCTAGGTCCAGCTCTACTGTGAGTTGTATGGCAACATCCAGAGAGGAAAGTGTTACATGATGTAACGCTATGGTCTTTCTCGTGAGTGGGTTCGCATCTCGTGTTCACATTCCAGAGTAGCACCCTCTCTTGATCGACCATTAATTGTAAGTCGATTAATTGTTGACATCCCTAGTAGGGACTGACCATTCTAGTGCTGAAATTATTCAAAGGATTCACATGAAGGTGTATGGAAAAAAAAACAAAAAAAAACACAAAGTGGAGCACTTCCTGTTTTACCACATGACATGACCAGGTGGAACAGAGTGTTTTCAGTTTGACACACACATGAACACATCCTAAATATGAAGGGTTTGTGCGTTAAACATGTGCGAATGAAACAAAACACAACCTGTATGTTTTTGGCAAGAAAACATTATAAAAGATCAGAAAATAGTGTATAGTTAACTATATTTTCTCCTTTTCTGTATAGACAGACATTGGTGAATGAGACCTGTGTATATGTCCATCACATTATTAACTCATTTTCTTTTTCAAATTTTCCTTGGGACAAAGAGTACCGCTTTGAGACCCCCCTGTGGTCATATAACAGCATTTTACATGTCAGTGTGTAATTTGAATGGTTAATTTAGTTCCTCTCTGTTCCCTGTGCTTAAAAGATTCTCTTCAAAGTCCCTAAGATTTTATCAGAGGTGTGAATCTCATCTGATTCTAATCTAATATAGTCTGTTTTGCAGCAGAAAAGGAGAAAATGAGCGACAATATGTCATCGAGCACTGATCCTTCACACATAACCAGATCAATCCATAACATAGGACCAATGGTACAGTGGTTTTAACACAATTAAGCAAGAGCTTTTTTTTTTTTTTCTTCTTCTTTAATTATTATTATAACTTATTAACTTTTTCAATTAAAGTAGAACCTTATGCAGTAAAATAACAGTGACAACCACATTTTGGTTGCTAAAGTTTGATTCAAAAACTGAAAAAGCTAAAGAATTTCATGCTTTTTTTCCTGATAGAAAGGTCTATGGTGTATATGACAAATGTAAATGCATTTGGTCATAATGCCATTCCTGATTGGTACAAAAACTGATATTCGATTTAGCAGTCTTTGCTCTCTTACAATCCTTGTTCATCTATTATGTCCTCCGCTCTTTAATTTGGTGAGTAAATTTGATTTTCAAATGAATATCAGGCTGTTTTAATGTGGCTGGCACAAGATAAAAGTGCTTTGATTGTTTGAGTGCTGACTTTTAAAGAAGCAGTGCTTTTGTGTTGAACAATGAGAGTTTGACCCAGAATGAGACGCATCATAAGAAACACAACCAGAGGGCATAGATCCAACTATTTACAAATTGGTTAAATTGCTAAGTAGTTGTCAAATTATTGTAATTGGTTGGCATGTTGGTTTGTTCAAATGTGTTAATGTTGTGACTGGGCAATGCACAACCCCATAGCAACTGACTGTGACTCCTGCATTAATTAGAACCAGCATTGCTGTCTTCAGACTTTAGATTAGTTCATCAGTTGCATTGACCACTATAAACGAAGCACTCTCCAGGCTATGTATTTAGAATGTCTCTCTCAAATTGTGGAAAAAGAGGGACAAGTTGTTGAATTTGGTGGACCATGTAGGGACCATAGACTGTATACAGTGGTCCCTCGCTCTATCACGGTTCACTGGTCGTGGCCTCGCTGTTTCACGGATTTAAAAAAAAAAAACTTTTTTTTTTTTATAGTGTAACTTTTTTTTTTTTTCTTTTATAGTGTAACATTGTGTTCTGCGTCCTGATTGGCTAAGAGACTAGACCAGGACTAAACGTGGACTAAACCAGGTATAGACCAGAACTAAACCAGGTATAGACCAGGTCTAAACCAGGTCTAGACCAGGTCTAAACCAGGTCTAGACCAGGTCTAAACCAGGTCTAGACCAGGTCTAAACCTGGACTGGCCCTGGACTAAACCAGGACTGGACCAAGTCTAGACCTGGACTAAACCGGGACTAGACCAGGTCTAAACCAGGATTAAACCACTCTTTGCTGGTTTCGTGCCACTCTTTGCTGGTTTTGTGCGGCTGGTTTGTGGCTCGGGTGTGCCCGCCGCGGTTCGATCTTGTGCTCACAGCCCCGGTGTACGCGCGGCCTCACGCCGGTCGTGCTGCTCTGTCACGGATTTGTCCACGATGAGGGGAGCACGTGTTGCGCACTTCTCCAAGGGGTTGGTGCACGTCGCGTCCCGGGACGTGGCAGTGCTCCTCGCACGTCCGGCGGGGCTTCCAGGGCCGTGTCTCCCCCCACGCGTCACTATTAATACATTTTGTTGAAAATCTATGAAAGTTTGAATGTTTAAACGAGAGACAAATGTGAGAAAAGGTTAATTCCAGTCTTATTTTTCTGTGCGGAAAAAGAAAGCCGAAGCACGCACCACGCTGCGCAACAGGGGAACTCCCTTCCTGGTGCGTAACAGGGATTCCCCTGGCAGCGTGCTGTGTGTTTCGGCTTTCTTTTTCCGCACTGAAAAATAGTTCCCACCCAAAATGACCAAGTCAAGCTCTCCGTGTTGACTTGCACATTTATTTGCACTCTATGAATGCGCACTACACAGAAAGTAATTGGGAAACGCATCGAGCAAATTAATTCCTTTTGGCCGAAATCTTTCTCTGGCGCCGCTAGACTCCAGTCTAACGCGGAGTAGCTGCAGATACCGCGGCGGTCAGTGCTGACAGACTCGGACAATGGCTGGGTGACCAGGAAAACGCTTTCCACCACTTATTTTAGTCTCTGGACTGTGGGGAGATGCCCAAGTTTGACCTGGGGGTGGCATATCCCTTTAACACTGAGAAATTGTCACCCCTTTCTCTGTAAACCCACTCTGCATGATCCTGGTGTTTTTATTTTGTCATTTTGTTTGTTAATAAATTCCTATTCCTAATATGGAGCTTCCAAATTCACCCTGTAACCACTAGCATCATGCGCTTCATTTGACTAGACACTTTTTTATACAGTACAGGTACAGGCGTTTTAATGAATTGTAACACAGGGAGATCGGAATAGCAGTAGGTTCCAGCATATTGCAATCATTAGTCAATACACCCAAAAATCTTGTATATAAATTTCACTTTTTATATTCATGTGGCATCAGTAAAAAAGTGGGGCAGGAATGTTATTTGTATATGGTCTTTGAAATAATACTAATTAAATTGCTCAACAAAGTAGTGATCAGTCTTGTAGAACTTCAGAACTGCTTGATACAGCTTGTAATCTGCTAATTCAGTCATCTTTTTTGAAATGATCATTTACTTAAATCCACAAATTTGACCAGGTGTGACATGACACTCTTTGTGGTTCTGCTTAAAAACTATTTTCCCTTTTTCGAGATGTCTGGGCTTACTGCCAGACAAGCTCCCAAATTCATTTATCTTGTTTGATGAAGTGTGATTCTTGATAGAGTTGTGAGAGGGAAAAAGATTTGAGAGAAGCTGTCCATGGTGTAACTTTCTAAGAGAAAGTTAACAAAGCAAATACAGACATGTAGGGGGTCTGATCATGCTGGCGTCTGCAGGATTTGGGGGAAAAAAGTATTAATTGGGGAGCACTGGGTTATCGGTCTGAGGCAAAAATCTCCACAGAAGTAATCAAACCTTGATGATTTCGAGGGACGCACTAAGCCCCCATGACCAGCGCAGATAGAAAGACCTGAGGCTCAGCTGATGTCTTCGGAGCGATAAAGAAGGAAACACAAAACAACACAAATCCGGCCTTTATTACCATCAGCATATTAAGCAGCATCACAAAGAGGATAAACTGCAGATTTGAGCAGGAAAAGCAGACGAAACTGGAGTGGAATGAAAATGTAATCACTTAAACACTGTGAGGGCTGGAAAGGACGCTCAGGTAGGCTGTGGTTTTTGGTGAATTACCTTCGTCAAAAAGTCTTAGAGGCTGATGGCTTGATTGACTTGCAAAGATAACAATTTTAAATAATGGGTTATTGATGATATTTTTTGCAAAGTAGTTCTGTCAAAAGTCTCATTTGTGTTGACTGATGAAAAGCTTCATGCAAATGCAAATTGTTTTACACTTAATGATAATGCTAACTCAAGTTTTACACTAATGTTTTATGGATGTTCTCTCTAAACTGCAGTATTCATCTAAACTAAGTTTTAAAGTGTGCAACATCCAAAAGCATCAACGTACTTAAAGGTGTACTATGTGACTTTTTTTCTCCATAGGGATGTTACTTTTCTGCCTAGAATGTTTCATAGTATGGCTATATTTATATGGAGACAAGCAAGTAACTACCTGACCACGTTAGAGGTCAGATCTGTTGGAAGGCGAGCCCATTCACAGTTAGAATGCATATTTCTCAAGTTTTTTTTTTTTTTTTTAGCAACAAAACACTTAAAGGTCCCATGGCATGAAATTTTCACTTTCTGAGGTTTTTGAACGTTAATGTGAGCTCCCCTACCCTGTTCCAGCTCCCAGCTGGAAGGACTGCATGAAATTCGCTAAAAAGTGTCTCCACATCTCTGCAGCACTCTAGCTAACTCGGAAATGAGCCCCCATGTCAAAAATCCTGGAATATCCCTTTAAGACGAGCTCTGAATGGCGCCGTCGTTTCCATGGAAATCGGGGCGTGGACCAAGCGTGCAAACATGCACGCTTCGCACACTTAAAAGCCCCAGCATGCACAGCGCGGGAGGATATATGACTATAAAGACCGACTCGCCAGCGACATCCACAAGTAAGAGTTGCGACGTCACTATAAAATATACGTACTGGTTCACCTCACCTACAACTATGCTACATGAAACTCTTCATAAACTACGCTAAACATGTGTGACGTAGCCGTAACGGCATAGTTCACGGCACCTGTATTACCGTTCACATGCTTTTCCCCTTACACTTCTATATTTCCTTTGCTGTTGTAATGCTGGATATTCTACAGTGTAGCCATGTCCAACCTTTACTCTAAACTTATGCAGCGCACTGTAAATCAGGGATGAAAGAGCTTTTAGCGGATCTCCGCTTTTTATTCAGCCGCGGGGTCATTTTTTTTATATCTGCAAAGTGCGAGCCGCGCGGGAGGGTGCATTTCGGATGTGGAGTTGGTGTGTGTTTGCTCAGACACATTAAAAATTAGGGGGAACATTGGCCATGTCCCAATTCCAAGTATTACTAGTCGCAATAGTATAATATTTTTGTCTTTAGGGAACAAGGAGCAGACCACATGGCTCATTGAGCTGAGGCGGGACTTGTTCCATTTCGCAGACGCCCATGTGAGAAACGTAGTGCACTAAGGACAGAGCGAGTGTGCGCCGTCTCAACGACAGACCGAGTGCACACTCACAAGCGTGCCGTCGCTGAATTGGGAAACGGCCAGAGTCTGACAGGGTCTGACAGGGTCTAACAGAGTCTAACAGGGTTTAACAGGGTCTAACAGGGTCTGACAGGGTCTGTTCTGACAGGGTTAGACCCTGTCAGAACAGACACATCAAAGACAGATCAAAGGTTGCTAGGTGCGTTGCTAGGCAATTGACAAATTCCTGCAACTTTGACCTGCTGGTGCCACTAGACGGTTGGGGCTGGGGGCCTATAAATCGCTGTGGGTAATGAGGAGACTGGCTGGAATGTGCATGCAAAATTTCACAACTTTTTACCAGACGGTTCTAGGGGTTGCCATAGACTCCCATGGTGAAAGGAATATAGAATAATAATAATAAGAATCAGGAGACCAGAACATCAAAGGAAAGATCAAAGGGTTGCTAGGCAATGTCGCTAGGCAACGCAGAGCAAACACAATTTTTTTTTAAATCTTTTAATATTACAAGGTACACGATAATACACATTTCAGGCACATAATAGTACATATTTCACCACCACAATAACAGTCACAAAGCACTCAGAGGACACATTGGGGGATGCGGGTACGGGAACAAACACCACTGGGCACAAGGGCTAAGAGAAGCAGGGGGAACGTAGAGGACCAAAGGGGTTGTCCCAGGTGAAGAAAGGGCCCGGGGGGAGAGCAAGGGTGATGCAGTGCAAACACATTTTTTTTTTTTTTTCTTTTTTCTTTCTCTTCAGAAATATGCACCCTGTTGTATGAAAATTTACCACAAGTTACATACATTCGCAAAGCGCCCAGAGGACACATTGGGGGATGTGGGTACGGGGATAAGCACCACCGGGCATTAGGGCTGAGAGGAACAGGGGAAGTGTAGAGGACCAAGGGGCTTGCCTCAAGTGAGGAAAGGGGTCTGGGAGGGAGCAAGGGCGACGCAGCGCCCAGGGAAGGCCCAGGCGCCAGGGACCAGGGGGGACAGCGGAGGGGGGTAGGGGTCAGAAGTCCAACCGAGGGAAGCCGGCTCGGGAGATGGAGAAAAGCGTATTGTCTGGGATGAAGGTGTTGTGAAACTCCGTTTCTCTTGCGTCGTGGAGACGGCAGACGTGGGCGCGAAGGAGCGCTGTGAAGAGGGGCCAGTGCTCCGCTGCGTGGCCGTCGTGGAGGCGGCGGTTCCGTGCCGCGAAGATCGAATATCTGGACACTGACAGGACAAGGCGGGCGGCATCCCAGTTGACTATGGGAGCATCCGGCCCCCGAGGTTGCTGCTGGGCAGGGCCGAAGAGGCAGAACCAGAGTCCAGGGTCATCGAGTCCATGGGCCGCCGGAGGTGGGAACCTCAACGCCAGCCTCCGAGCGAGAAGGTCCAGTAGCCGGGTCCAGAACCGCTGCACGGCAGGGCACCGGGCGGCCAGATGGAGGAGGTCTTCAGGCGCCTCACCGCATACCGGACAGTCACAGCCGTACCTGTCAGGGTGTATTGCGTGCAATCTGGTGCAGGTGTAAATGATCCCGTGTCTCAACTTAAAGTCAAAATTACTGACTTGGGGTGGGGTGTACCAATTATATATGTGAGCCCAGATGGAGGCAGTGTCACGTGTGGGAAAAGTCTGCGACCATCTGAGTTCTGCAGAAGGGCGCCGAGCGACCCGGCCACTAACAGCCTGTAGAAGGTGTGCACCCTCGCCTCCGACATCCTCAACACCCTCTCTCCCCATACAACATCAAAATCTAGAGAACACTCACCCATCTCCTCCCCATGTACCTCCCCTGGGTCCAAGGGGTCCGTCTCAAACAGGTCCCCCCACTTCGTCAGGACAGAGGACTGGATAACACTTGCCCTCCTGAGGATTTCGGCTCTCCGAAACCTGGCCCCAATCCTCATAAACCTGCCCCTGATTTCCTCCACGTCAAACCTGCCTGAGGCATCCATAAGCTGTCCTACCTGTTTAATCCCCACTCCCTCCAGAACCCCACTGAACATGCTCTCCCTCCTCCCTGGGGGGTCGGAGAGCATGTCAGGGTTGAAATGCAGAGGCATCTGCCCCAGTTGCCACAGGGAACGCGGTGCCGCCACAGTGCACGGCCTCAGTGCAGCCCAGGCCTCAAACACCTCCCTCTCGAAAGGGAGAAAGCGCTCAAGGGTGACCTGCCGGGGGAGCATGCACAGGTTAAATAAACCGTGCTCACCCAGCCGATCTACCTGAACCGCGAAGAAGTCCTTCCACGCGGCCGTGAAGTCGGTGTCAAGGAATTTCCTAATTACTTTGAGACGCAACGCGCGCTTCTTAATAACCAAATCAAGGAGTTTAAGTCCCCCTTGGTTGTGCTCTCCAATCATAACATTGTGTGCAATCAGCCCACGTTCTCTTTTCCAAATAAACCTATTCATCGCAATGCCAAATCTGTGTGCCTCTGCGTCCGGCAAGTCGTACACGGTGAGGGCATGTAGGAGCTTGGACAGGCACAAGGCATTGACGACTAAAACCTTGCCCTTGATTTTTAAATCGCGACTCCGCCATAAATTCATGCAGGCGTTAACACTATTGTACAATACTGACCACAAATTGTCCCTACAGGCCGCCTCATCCCTCCCCAGTGGGACGCCGAGGACCCTGTAAAGGTCTGCTGAATTCCTGAGGCCCCAGGTGTTCTGGGTGGTTGCACCTTCGGTGCTTGGCCCCTAATAAATACAAGGAAATGTCTGTGGGGAAGCTGGCCAGTGTGGTCTTAAGTAGGAGGCAGAAATGTTTAATTTGTTCCAAAGATTTATTCCAAAATTTCACTGTGGTATTCGTGGCAACCAAAAAAAATACATATTTACAAAAAATAACTGTGCTCAAAATCAGGCATAAGCAACAGAAATTAACAAAACTAAGAAAAACCCATGTGTACCCGGCTACACAGGTGAGACCCCCGAAAGGCTGAGCTGACCTGCTTTTATAGTTACTCCCACAGGAAGCTCCTCCCTCCAGGTACTGTAAGTCCACAATCTCAGGAACTTTACTTTTATCTAAGTTACCCTGTCGATTTACTTAAAGGGCCTAAGTCCCCCTTTAAAGGGATATGCCACCCCCAGGTCAAATTTGGGCATCTCCCCACAGTCCAGAGACTAAAATAAGTGATGGAAAGCGTTTTCCTGCTCACCCAGCCATTGTCCGAATCTGTCGCCACTGACCGCCGCGGTATCTGCAGCTCCTCCGCCTTAGACTGGAGTCTAACGTCGCCAGAGAAAGATTTCGGCCAAAAGGAATTAATTTGCTCGATGCGTTTCCCAATTACTTTATGTGTAGTGCGCATTCATATCGAGTGCAAATAAATGTGCAAATCAACACGGAGAGCTTGCCTTGGTCATTTTGGGTGGGAACTATTTTCCAGTGCGGAAGAATACAGTCGAATCACGCACCACGTTGTGCAACAGGGGAACTCCCTTCCCGGTGCATAACTGGGATTCCCCTGGCAGCGTGCTGCGTGATTCGACTGTATTCTTCCGCACTGGAAAATAGTTCCCACCCAAAATGACCAAGGCAAGCTCTCCGTGTTGATTTGCACATTTATTTGCACTCGATATGAATGCGCACTACACATAAAGTAATCGGGAAACGCATCGAGCAAATTAATTCCTTTTGGCCGAAATCTTTCTCTGGCGACGTTAGACTCCAGTCTAAGGGGGAGGAGCTGCAGATACCGCGGCGGTCAGTGGCGACAGACTCGGACAATGGCTGGGTGAGCAGGAAAACGCTTTCCACCACTTATTTTAGTCTCTGGACTGTGGGGAGATGCCCAAATTTGCCCTGGGGGTGGCATATCCCTTTAAATGAAAGGCTCGGGCGTAAGATTTGGATCGCCCGAGCCTTTCTGTGTGGAGTTTGCATGTTCTCCCCGTGTCTGGGTGGGTTTCCTCCGGACACTCCGGTTTCCCCCACCAACCCAAAACATGCACCATAGGTAAAATCCTCCAGCTGTGGTCCTGACCAAACTGAAGCAAGAAGATCATGGAGATGGTCCCCGGGCACAGTCATATGCTGCCCACTGCTCCTAATAACAGGATGGGTTAAATGCAGAGAAGAATTTCTCCTGTGTGAGATCAATAAAGTCACTTCTTCTTCTTCTTAGCATAATAGCATAATCTATAAACACTAAAACATCAAAATCAAATATACAAAACCTCACAAACAAAAGGAACTGAAACCAATTCTCCCCCTCTACGTGGTCTGGCCCAAACCTCCCCCCAGAGGCTGTAAATATGGCTCAGGGCTCAGGGTGGAGTAACAGGTAAGCAGGTAAGTGAGATGTTTGACAAAATGTAATAAATTTAACCAAATAAAATCATTTAAAGTAACTTGAGTGTGTGGTGTTTAACTTAACAGAACTAAACAAAACTAAAACAAACCCGGGATAGTTGTATTTAGTAGTTTAGTTGAGTATGGAAAAATTAACATGAAATTAAGGTGAGTATACAGGGACAAAGGGCCTCTTCGTCGTACTGTGGGAAAAGTATTTCAACCCGTGGGGATATGCCAGCACTTTGTAGGCAATACTTGGTGAATGAAACTGAAAATTTGAATAAAAAATATTCTTTGCAGTACATTTTACACCCTAACCATTTAAAAAGCATTTCCTCATTCGCTGAATCACAATCATTACTTCAAATGTTATGAGTGCTATTTAACTTGAACTGATTAGCAACTGACCATGAACCAACCCGTAACTGCATGTTGTTGTTTACATTCAAAAACCACCCATCTTTAATTGGCTGCAGAATCCAATTATCAAGGTTTAGAGGTCTTATTTCACAAGGAGAATCGACCCGGCGCTCACTCATTTGTTGTGACATTTCAACCTTTCCTTATCTCACGTTTTCAATTATTTAGTCGTCTCGATTTTGTTGCAGTTTTCCCTCATGAAACAGGCCTACCCGTACCACGACATATCTGTTTTGGAATCTTTAATATGAATAGATTTGCATATTGTTTTTGGTAGCACGAGAGTCTGTCTTTATCAGCTTATCCATATGTGTTGAAACATGAAGGCAACTGAATAATATTTCTCGCCTTATCTAATCTCCTCGTCTAATCTAGCACAATCACAGAAAAGCGGCAATTCATTTAAAAACAAAATGCCCGAGTTAATATCAAGCTGTTGCCGGAAGACGACTCACTATCTGAGTCTAAATCTTTTTTGTATTTTTGAAATCGGTTATGGAGAAAATTTATGGGATATTCTGACAGTAGGATAGAAGGATTTTGTGCCTGCTGGCTGGCAGTGAAGCTCTGATATGATTAGGGCCTCTCCATGTGTTTTGACTGTTAGCAGCTCGAAGGGCATGTAGCTCCAGGTTCATCAGCTCGTATTGTAGCGCGCTTGAAGAGGAGATGAGGGAAGTCTGTTATTGCCAAAAACAGCGTACATAAATACTTCTGAATGGGTCACTTTTTACTGTTTTGAGAATCCGAATTAAGAATTGGTTCATATTTCTCTCAAACCCAAAGACTGCAGGGCTTAAAGCTCAATTCAGATTTCTTTGTGAAATCTGATTTTTTTTGCGAGGTCATTCACATTTCCAATTAAATGCGACTTGCGTGTGATCTCCAGTGTGAACTTTAAATGCCCCAAAAGTGTCTCTCGTGCACATTGGAGGACACCACAAGGTCGCATGCAGCAAGCGTGCTCAGTGTTTACAGAAGTAGCCTAAACATGGACACTAGCATTGAGCGCCTGGCGATTTTAAAGTCGCTGTCGTTCCAGAGCCAGAACTTATACAACTTATTTCTTTAAAGGATGAGATTAAGAAGAAGGTTTTTGGCCTTGGCGTTTTGTGGGGCAGTGGAACGTGTTCGTGTTGAGAGTGGTGGGATTGCTATGTTCTTTGCTGCTACACTGACATGGACTTCATACACAATGACGAGAAGAACGTTTGTGTACATTTGTGAGCGCATACTTGTACCACTCTCACTTGTTGATGGTCAGAAGATCGGATATGTATCGGTTTTAGGACCACATATCCAAGTGGCCTGGGTCGCATTTGAAGAAACTGGATCTGTGTCGTTCAGACTGTCATTAAAAGATCAGATGCAGGTCGCATAGGGGCAAAAAAATCAGATTTGGGTCATTTCAGGCTGCAGTCTGAACGTAGCCTTAGACGAATAGTTTAATGTCCCCTAAGGAAATGTGACTGTTTTTCTAGTCTCAAATCAAGTTTGAAATTGGAGTAAGGAAAGGCTTGAAATTTCATACTAATTTAAATACTACAATGGCAGAACAAACTCTATTCTTTACAATACAACCTCTCCACCAGAAAAGTTCCACAGTGCACCTTTAAAGGGATAGTGCGTTGTTTATTTTTATGTTAATCTGTATGGGTTTCCTTCTAAAAGTTACGTGTGTTGACACCGGCTTACCTCTGACGGTCTCGGCTGATCCCGGTTCGGCTCACTTTCTGGAGCCCACGTAAGTAGGTCCGGTAACTTCCCAGGAACATGAAATAAAGCTTGTTTTTCTTCTCAAAACAAAACATTTGTTAGAAAGGTGATATATTTGCGTCCAAAACAGTTGTCCACGAAACATCCAGCAGCGTATTTCGCATTCGCGTTTTGTCTCTCTCCACTCGTATCACTACGCCCATGTTAACTCTATCAGCCTATTCACTTGTAAACTTCGGCATAGACATCCGCTGAAGGTAAACAGGCTGATAGAGCTAACATGGGCGTAGTGATACGAGTGGAGAGAGACAATACGCGAATGCGAAATTCGCTGCTGGATGTTTCGTGGACAACTGTTTCGGACGCAAATATATCACCTTTCTAACAAATGTTTTGTTTTGAGAAGAAAAACAAGCTTTATTTCATGTTCCTGGGAAGTTACCGGACCTACTTACCTGGGTTCCAGAAAGCGAGCCGAACCGGGATCAGCTGAGACTGTCAGAGGTAAGCCGGTGTCAACACAAGTAACTTTTAGAAGGAAACCCATACATATTAACTAGGGCTGGGAATATTGACGTGTTAATCGCGATTAGATTAATGTAAGTTATGATCGCAAACAATTTTTTTAATCGCGATCAGAGTTTGCCAGCGTTTTCCGCAATTCTACCATCCATATGCAGCTCATTTGGTTGTATTAATTAAACTCATTGTCGGTTAAACTCGCTATTTTGAGTTAGCTAGTATTTTGTTCCTTCTACGCATCCGTAGGCAGCTCGAGCGGGCTTCAATCATTTATTTACAATTTCTCAAAGTAAGCACTATTACTGGTTCATTGTTACTTTTTCCTTTCTCTGCACTTTTTTTAAATAAAAAAGGTGAGAAATACTTTGCATTGTGAGTTTAACTTTAGATTTGAACGGTCTTACTGCAAGATATCAATTTTAAACATGCAAAATAAATCATGATTAATCGCGATTAACTATGAAATTTCTGAGATTAGTTGCGATCAAGAAAATTAATCGTTTGACAGCCCTAATATATAACATAAAAAAAACAACGCACTATCCCTTTAAAGTAGTCCTTTTATTTTGATGGCAGCATTCCAGATTGATATTACAGACCTTTTGTTATCCGCTCTTTGAAAATGTTTAAGATAACAGAAAAATAAGCAAGGATTCAGTGCACCCACAGTATAGCAGAACCTTACAGAACCCTAAAAACATTGGGCCTCCTGTTTAGATCCACACAACTAACATCTTGTAAAAGTTAAACCTACAGTTTGGCCAGCCTTTTTATTTGCACTGCTCAAATAGTCCTTTCACTTGCAGTTTCACACTCAGTATATTCCTGTCACCCACTCAATGATATTGTGTTGTGGTCCTGCCTCTTGTTTACCCAGTGCATCCTGCTTCCTCCGAGCCGTGTCTCTCTGGTCTAGATTAGATTTGGTCTGGCTTTGATATCATTTGGTCTGGTCTGTAGCAGGTATCCAGGGAAGAGTCAGGCTGCCTCGCTAGCTGCCGTAACCGTGTTAGCTGTGGTTAGGATGTCACTCATGGTTTGCTGTATACAGATCTGGCAGGAACCACTCTCATAACTCACTCTCATAACAACCTAATGGCAGGAACAACAACATAACTGAGTACTACAGCATGGAAAGTTCATAATTTGCTGTTCCGCCATATTGGAGCTGTGTTCAAAGTGTAGTACAAGGACTTAGACTTAGCCAAACTTTATTGATCCACAAGGGAAATTACTTGGACACATTAGCTCACACATCACAATATATTACAATAACAAAGAGCAAAAATACAAACGGTAATAATAAATAAAAAATAATAGACTGGTATCAAATAAGGCATAATTTGATCAATTATGTACAAGTGAAAATTTAATATATCTCAGCTATATACAGTGAACCCTCGCTCTATCGCGGTTCACTGTTAGCGGCCTCCCTGTTTCGCAGATTTTTTTTCCCAATTTTTTTTCAATTTTTTTTATAGTGTAACATTTTTTTTACAGTGTAACATTGTGTCCTGCGTCCTGATTGGCTAGACCAGGACTAAACATGGATTAAACCAGGTCTAAACCTGGACTAAATCAGGTTTAGACCAGGGATGGTCGCGCAGGGTGTTAGGGACTCTGATGTCCTTCATGAGAGCGCCTGGGTGACAGGAGGTGTGGCCTTTGTTTACTTGCACGAGCCGGACCATGGAAGAGCCAAGAATCAACACGGACGGGCCTGGCCCGGACTCCGCGCAGCCGGGGGAGCTGCAGCAGGGGGAGCCGCATTCGAGGGAGCAGCAGCGGGGGAACACACTCGCGCGCAGAGAGGGGACAGTGGGTCTTCCCCCCTCACGCCTAGCGGACGAACCCGACCCCGTCCTAGAGAGCTGTGGAGTATTGGCGACGCATTGATAGCCATGCCCCGAACTCCGGGGCGGTCTGATTTTGGAGCCGGGGTGAAATGCAACCAACCCTTGTGAGCGCGGGTTAGTGGGGGAAAATCCTCATGGTAGAGCTGATCGGGGTTTTAGACCTAGCCCCTCACTGAAGTGTTCATACCTGTTCGAGTGGTGAGGACTGGTGCTCAGAGGCGTCTTCGGAGCAGTGAACCATGTCAGCCAGTTCGGCACTGTTAGCGGTGGCTTGAGTCTTGCTCAAAATGATACCCAGGTAGCTTTCCTTTCGCACATGCCATGGATATGTTGTTCTAAAACAACGCATATCCATGTGCACGTGTCCGCGCGCATGTGCCCCCCCCCCCCCTTCACTATTAATACATCTTTTTGTAAATCTACGAAGGTTTGAGTGTTTAAACTAGAGAGAAATGTGAGAAAATGTTAATACCAGTCTGAGAAAAATGTATAATGTGTGTAGTGAGGCGTTTACAGCCTTAAAACATGTGTAATAATTGTAAAATATAAAGTTGTCCTACTTCGCGGATTTTACGTATTGCAGGTTATTTCTGGAACCTAACGCCCGCGATAAACGAGGGATTACTGTATACAAAGAACATTAAGATTTCATAAGGAAAATGATTATGATGTTATGATTGACAGGACATAGGATTATCTATTACATAAGAGGGAGTTGATAACAGGAGAAGTTCAATTTGTCAACTGGACAAAGTTTGTTTGGTTGAAAACGTTTCGCCGCTCATCCGAGAGGCTTCGTCAGCTCTTTGTCCAGTTGACAAATTGAACTTCTCCTGTTATCATGGATTCTACCTGGACGACTGAGGGACTTTTCACGCATAAGAGGGAGTTGTTAACGTATCATCAAAAGCTTCTCAATAATATTGTGGGCCACATCACAATATGCAGCTCTGGAAAAAAATAAGAGACCACTGCAAAATTATCAGTTTCTCTGATTTTACTACTTATAGGTATGTGTTTGGGGAAAAGGAACATTTTTGTTTGAGTGTATAAACTACTGACAACATTTCCCCCAAATTCCAAATAAAAATATTATTGTTTAGAGCATTTATTTGCAGAAAATGACAAATGGTTAAAATAACAAAAAAGATACATGTTTTCAGACCTCAAACAATGCAAAGAAACAAGATCAAATTCATTTTAAAACAACATAATACTAATGTTTACACTTAAGAAGAGTTCACAAATTAATATTTGGTACAATAACCCTTATTTTTAATCACAGCTTTCATGCGTCTTGGCATGCTCTCCACAAGTCTTTCACATTGTTCTTGGGTGACTTTATTCCACTCCTGGTGCAAGAACTGAAGTAGCTCAGCTTTGTGTTTGTGTTGGAATGGCTGGAATGGAATGGCTGTAATACATGTAGAGATGCTGATTTCAGAAAAAATACAGTGGTCTCTTATTTTTTTCCAGAGCTGTATTGAATTACGTGAATTATTAAGTCTCTTTGCTTAAATTAATTGAACTGCATTGGGGACTACAAAGACCATGATCCTTTACTAATTCATTGCAGACTTCATCAAGAAATATCTGTTATTAAGCAGTTTTTAACTGTTAATCTTTTAGATTTTGACAGAGCCAAACTCGTAACGCATTTTAAAAGGAAAAAATAGCACATCACAATTTTGCCTCGTAACGAGAAATTTGGATATTGTTACATCCCTACTACTCGCGTCTACCCAAGTTTATTTTTGTTATGGTTAATTTGTTTATTGTATTTGTTACTTGTTTATTCATGCTTTAAAACTGCTTTGACTTGCTTGAGTCTGACATAATGTTTATTTAAATGCAGACCACAACACCAAATAGCTATGAGTAGTTCAGTCTGTTCTAAGCCAGTTCAAATAAAGAGGGTTGGGCAAGGTAAAGTCTTGTTATCTAAACTGGTGCTTTTTTTTTTTTTTTTTTTTGTAATTTATTGTAAACCATTTCAAATCAAATTAAAGTAAACATTATCTTTATTGTTTCCTATACGTTTTTTAAAAGTCAAAACACAAGAATTCAATATTTAGTTTGTTAATTACAGTCTGGTTCGTACTACCAGATGCTTTTTCTTTATTGTCCAAAATACCCTTTCAACTACCAGAACAACACCACCCTGTTTTGATCTAAAGCTGAACGCCGTAATGCTGTATTTAACTTTCAAAAACTGTCGATGTCTCATTATGTCTTGGTCGATTACCTGTTCATTTCCACTCGAGTCCTTTCTGAATTTGTATCCCTGTGTGCACTAAATTAGTACAAGCACATTTCCTCTGCTCTCCATATTATTCTGTCAGTAATTAAAGCGGCACCTGAGGAGGCCCCTGTGCTGATTTGATGAGCTGTTGCCAAAGATGAGCAGAATTGGCTTGATCCAGCACAAAAAAAAAACAAAAAACACCATTATATCATCGGCTTATTGCGCTATTGTGCATTCCTCCTCCGGGAGCTGGGCTGGTGTTTTTTGGCCCGTTATCACACACTATCTGAGCCTTACCTTTCTTCTGCTTCTCTTCTACTCCCTTCACACCACCAATAGCAGCCGTCAGCACTTTCGCACAAACTTGTCCCTTTGTTTTTACTCACTTTCTGTACTTTCCTATACCGCCCCTGAAGTGTCTCGCCTTAACGGTTACCTAAAGCCAATTTAATAGTCTTTAGTCTTGGCAGGAGCACAGTTTGACTTACTTTTCTTGTCTTATTTAAAAACTTTAAAGGTAACATCAAAGGTGCATTCTGTAACTTTTCAGATGGAGGGTCCGTCAAATATTCCATGGAGATGTTATTGTTTGTGTTGAGGCAATCCCGGTGACAGTCGGAATATCTGTTTTTCTGGGTATATTTGAGCTATAAAACCACATGTAATTGAATAAATGTAAATAAATATGTTAAATGTCTTACTGTGGAACATTTCAGACAGAGCAATGTCATCTTCATAGAAACAAGCAGGTGAAAAGTTGCACAGTGCATCTTTAAATTTCAGTTAGTCAGCTATGTTGAATAGCAGATTATTTTATTAACTGGAGTGAAGAGAGTTATTATTTTTTTGTTCACGTTTCCGAAAAATAATTAATTATTCAATTTTTATGCCGCCTGTAGACTATTTTATGGAAATAAGCACTACTATTTCAAATACTTCACTTGGACTTTTTAACCACCCATGTAAAACAAAGAAGTCTGAGGGAGAGCAGAAGTTGCATTGTGTTGCTTGAGGTTGCACAGTACAAAAGCAGCCCATGGTTGCACACACTGGTCTCATGCTGTTCTCTTGGGGTTCAGAGCGATGAGTTGTGGGAGGCACTGTGACCCTTCCACCAGTAGAGGGCAATGCATTGGGACACCCTGCAGCTCCCTCAGCAGAGGTTCAACTGCTGTACCATGAATCCCAGGGGAGTTTTCTACTTTTTTTCTTTGTCCAAGCACTCACCTCACTGTTATTCTCTTGTAGATATTTTTATGTTTGAAAACTATGCGGTGATCATGGGCTATAGTAATGCATATTTTGCTTTAGCCATTAAAGACCAGTGTTGGGCACGTTACTTTGAAAAAGTAATTAGTTACAGTTACTAGTTACTAACCCAAAAAAGTAACTGGGTTAGTAACTGAATTACTACACTATAAAAGTAACTAGTTACCTAGGAAAGTAACTAATGCGTTACTTTTTTTTTTTTAAGTTAAAAAATGTCAAATAATTTGGATTTTTTTTTACAGTGCATTATACAAGCCAGGTGCATAGAGTAAAGCAGCAAACAACAGATACCCATACAGAGGTTTTAATTTGGCTCTAAAGGAGTCCGAATCAACTGTTGTCAATGGCAGCATGTTTTCAACCACATACCTCCCAATCATTTCATTGAGTTCTTTCTGTGTTGTAAGTTTTTGGGTAGTTGAAGCAGAAAAATCCAGCTTTTGCTGCTTGGCTGGCGTGGCTCCGTCACCGTGGCCTTCATTGTTAACGGCACCTAGCATGCGATTATCATCATGGGGCCTGCTGGTGGCCACTAGTTTAACAGAAGCGTGCGCCGTCGAGAGATGCTTCATTAAATTCGAGTTGCTTACATTGGACGTGGACAAAGTCTTTGGTCTTTGACACAATGTGCATGTAACATGTACGTTTTTACCTTTTACCTCAACGAGGTTAAAATACTGCCTATACTTCCACCTTGAAAACGATGTCTTCGACTCGGGACTCGCCATCTGACACGGGGTGTGTGTATTGTGTGTACGCGCTACTACTGTGTGCTGGGATTGTGTGTAGATACCCGCCCACCGCCCACTGGGTGTCTCTGGTTGGCTCAACATGAAATCTTACTCTGCTTTAGCCAATCATCATTACTTATCCCGCCCTTACGAAAGGGAGAAAAAAATTCCCCTGTGCCTATGCGAGTTGAGTGAGATGCCAGTTTCAAAATGAGTAGGTTCAGTAACGCGTGGTGCCGGTAACAGCGTTATAATGATAGATGAAGTAACTCGTTAGATTACCCGTTACTGAAAAAAGTAACGCCGTTAGTCACGGCATTTATTTTAACGCCGTTATTCCCATCACTGTTAAAGACACTGATGACACTAACAAAACATCTTTATTAGTTTTTGTGTTTTGTTTACTTAAAAAAAATCTGGTGCATGGTCTGATTTTTGCTTGTAGATTTTGTTTTGCCAAGAATGCCCCACAGTATGGCATTAAAGATCCCATGACATGGTACTTCTTGATGCTTTTATATGGCACCTTAGTGCTTCCCTAATACTGTATATGAATCCTTCTCCAAAATCAAGCCTCAGTGCATGAGAAAGCCTCATGAAAACAGTCAGTCATAAATGTGTCTCTGAAACGCTTTATTCTGGGCATTGTTTCTTGAATGCAAATGAGGAGGACAGAGAGAGGCCAGTGCAGCGGGTGGGGTGTGGCCAAATACTCCGCTGTTTCCTGGATTAGTGGTGCGCTGTGCGCTGGCCCCACTTCCGTGTTTTAAGCGCGGAGGAAGATATGAGACACGTCCCGTGAAATAAACAAATTTCCACAGAAAATAAAATTAAACCACTGCTGTTTCAGAGGTTCGGAGGCTCGGATAAAGGAGCCTGGAGAGACTCTCGCGTGTCTCCAGGCAAATAAAAAAACGCATTTCGTAGCTCATTTGGGGGTAGACATCCAGACGAGGGGTGGAAACCTTTCCGCGAGTGTGACGTCAGAAAGTTCCCTTGTTCAGAATCGCCCATTTGGGCTGTCTTTTTTTCAAACGCAGAAAAGGACTGCAATTGCTCAGTTTACACATTTCGCAACTTTTAGCCATGGGGGGGCTAAACAGGGTAGGGGAGCTCACATTAACCTCAGAAAGTGAAAATTTCATGCCATGGGACCTTTAAAGGACTATCTCCATGGTGACAAGGTGATTCCACCAGGCTAAGCAAAACCTGCTCACAGGAAGAAGAAAAGTTACATAGTTCACTTTGTAAGATTGCTTCATTTATTTGAAGTCCGAGATATACAGAACTATCTTACTTTTTTAATTGTAGTAGTTGTGTACATGTTTAGTAGGAGAACTGTTTACTGGAGAACAGCAGAAGTTCTAACTGTTCTGTTTAGTATCCTGTTGAAATTGTCTCTATTTCATATCCATCAGTCCCACCCTGTGGAAGTATTAACACTACTTCACTGTATACCATCCTCTATCATCATGGACTGAACTGCTACAGTACATGCTACTTGTTTTTTTTCATCCCTCTCTTTTTCTTTTATCCCCAAGCAGTCACCCATCTGAGGCAGCCAGATGAAAGAAGGTAGAGGAGAGATCGGCATGAGTGGGTGTATGGTGGTCCCTGTGGTCTATAATTCCTCTGGGAATTTCTTTGTACATATCCAACACATATGTTACACGCTTATCCTAATTCTCATTTAGGCTATGCCATAACCATAGCTCCCCATAAAGAGGACACAGAGTAAATTGGACGCAGGTCTTAATTGGATCGGGACTCCCACCAATGAAGCTGCCAGTTGTTTGTGATAGCCCCTTTCGCTGTCAGCTTGCATTGAATATGGTCTATCTACTGTAAAGAGCAGATGAAAGCTAAGCAACAATGGATTGAATTCTTGGCATGTTGTGTTATCGATTAAATAGAGATTTGGTCTAAACAAACAAGATGCCATTATTCGAGAGTGAATGCGCAGGCGCATGGGCAACAGAGCTTGACCTTGTGTTTTTTGCACTTCTGTGATCTCTGATGAACAGAATAAGCACTGTAAAGTTTGAGGGGGTGGGAGCTGCAATCGATGTGAACAAAGTATCTTTTTGGCACTAGCTTCTCACGGAAAACTTGTGTCTATCACTAAAGTCACAACTTGTGAAAAACATCTCTTCTCGCACAGCGTTGCAACAAAACGCCTATTTACGCCCAGTGTGTGTGTTAATGACCTTAAGTGTTCTTCCTGGCTCTGAGTTGATAACTGTACATCTGAGCTGCCTCTTCACAAACCAGAGGTGGGCGTCAGAGCTCCAGCCACCTTTCACAGGGGTTATTTATGATGTACAGGAAGATCATTACTGCGGCTTGAGTCTGAGCCTGATGGATGTCTGTAAGTGCCTCCTCTCTTGATCTGTAATGGTGCCTTGTAATCAATGAAATACCTGACCCCCACTGCCCCCTACACCTCATCCTCATGCCTTCTTATTTTTTACACATGGTCCACGTGGATGGACTTTTAAAAGGGGGTAATTAAGCCAGTGGCAGCTCAGGACTTATTATGCTGCTGAAAGAGGGGGTGCCTACGTGACCTGCTGATCACCCCAAAGTTATCTTTAATCCCCATAACATTAAAGGCCGGCCATTCATCAAGTCACAGGGCGTCTTTGTGTTCAGAAAGGCCCCTGTCGCTTCCTTCTTTCCAGAGACCTAATTAAAATTTTGTCGCTTAAATTATGAATCTCAAAAAGAAAATGCTAAACTGAAATTTATTTTTGTTTCTTATGAGTCAAAATGGTACAGTAAAGAAAATGTCAGATAGAAATAATATTACCTTTTTGTGTTTGTTTTTTGGGGGCCCAGTGGTCAAATTTCTCCAGCTAGTTATAATTGTGTAATTTAAAAAAGTTATAATTGTGTAATTTAAAAAGTGGTCAAGTTGACCACACAAAAGGTTCACAGTAATTCCATTTTCACAACCAAACCAAGCTGCTAAGGACAGCTAAAACAAAAGAGAAAAGATAACTGTTTTAAATGACCTCTTTCAACTCTCAGGAGGTCAAAAATCATTATATTATTATTTTTAATTTATTTTAGTCACTAATCATTTCTTGCCCTGCCTGCCCCAGTATCTTGTAATGCAAATGTGGAACAGTGTAACTTTTATCACAGTTATTTTGTCCCTTGAGAATATGAATGTGTGCGCCTGCTTGCTTTAGTTCAGTTTAGATCTGCTGGAGCCATGGGGATTTGGTGATGGTGTTTGCTGTGTATGTTGTAGAAGATTTTCTTCCATTGTCAGAACTTTCTTGGTCTTTGTATCTTGCTGCATGGCCACACTTCTGCAGATGTATTTTGTAAAGGTCCTATACAGGGGGTCCTCGGGTTACGACGGTCTCGGGTTACGACGTTTCGTGGTTACGAACGCGCCCCCATTAAAAAAATATGTATATATTACGCGTCATTCCGTCTTACACGGTTTAGCGTGGTAAGAGATGTAAACAAACGCGAACGGCGCGCGGCGCACGGCGGAAGAATACGCTCTGTTGTGGTTGTAGGGAGAAGAAGACAGCCTCATGTGCGTGCCCAATGTGGGCGGAAGTACCTGATGTGGGCTCTGATCTGCTCCTATGATAGCGGCAGTGATAACCAAGCAGCGTAGTGGTCTAATTATTGAGATGGAAAGGTTATTGGTGCTTTGGTTGGAAGATCAAAGGCAAAATCCGGTTTACGACGAAATTCGGGTTACGACGCGTCTTAAGAACGGATCTACGTCGTAACCCGAGGACCCCCTGTATTATGCAAAATTGACTCTTGTGAGCTTTTTGCCACGTTATAATGTTGTTACCTCTTCAAAAATATACCCAGAGTTGTGTTTTGTTTCATTCACACGTTTGTTTAATAACCCTTTATACCCAATAGTCTGTCTACATCTCTAAAGCTCAAAATGCTCTGTTCCACCTTGTGATGTCATGTAGTGGTAGTTTTCAAGTTAACATCTATGTTTTACTTTTAGTTCACTAGAGATTGAAAGTTCCTAGGGCTAGAACTCAGCCTTAATATTGTGTTAAATGTGTGATTGATACAAAACACAACTCTAGCTATGTTTTTGATGAGGAAACGACATAGATTAGAATATAGTGTAAAAAATGTAATGTAATATACATGCACGCACATCAAAATAAAGGTGATTAGTACTCTGTCTCTGAGAATTAAATAATCAATTTTCATGCTATATTAGGCCAGTCACGGTAACAAATTTTGAAGTGCGATATATTGCTGAAGTAAATATTGAGGGGGAAAAAAACAAAACAAAACATGAGCTACAAAAAATAAACCATTGGAATTCAACACGTAAATACTTAGCCATAGAAGTTCAAAATTCAACCATCTATGACTATAATATTGCAAAAAAATAAGTTATGTTGTTTTAAAATGAATTTGATCTTGTTTCTTTGCATTGTTGGAGGCCTGAAAACATGTATCTTTTTTGTTATTTTGACCATTTATCATTTTCTGCAAATAAATGCTCTAAACAGTAATATTTTTATTTGGAATTTGGGGGAAATGTTGTCATTAGTTTATAGACTCAAACTAAAATGTTCCTTTTGCCCAAACACATACCTATAAGTACTAAAATCAGAAAAACTGATAATTTTGCAGTGGTCTCTTATTTTTTTTTCCAGCCCTGTATTATGATGACAGGCCTAGGCTGTATAGATGCAGGTATTGGTCAAACTTGAGGTGTTACTGATAATAGATCTTGATGAAAGCTGCCTGTTCTTGTTATTGTATTCCCACCACATCTTGTCAGAACTTTTGGACAGCTTGCTCTTGCTCTTTTGCTTTTCATCTAAGTTTGAGTGAGATGCAGAAGGTAACGAACCTGAAACTGACAGAATTTAAGCGCCAGAAGTTTTGGCGGTGAAACAGCCATGAAATACAGCTCTCCAACGGTTATTGCTGCAGTAAAGATAGATACATAAAATACAAAACAGAGACCAGCCGAGCTATTTATGGACTCGATTATCGGTGCATTAATCAGAATGGCCATTTGGCACAGGCTGCACCACACAGCACGGGCCAGGCCTGCCAAACTGGAGAGGTGCTTTATGAGCTGCATCAGAAGTGCCATCCTCTCCCTACATCTCTATAGACTCTCAATGGCTTCATCTGACAACACAATTCGGCCCAAATGAGTGTTTCAGCAGCTACCTATGACATGACATGGCTGCTTTTGTGAGACATCATTACACTCTTCAGTCCAGAGTTTAAGGTTCTGTTTTTTCGTCCTCAACTTCCACTACCAGTCAAAAGTTTGGACTCACCCTCTCATTCATTGTTTCTTTTTCTGTATGTTTACTACTCTCTACATTTGATATACATACAGAAGACATCAAGTATATAAATAAGACGCATAGAATTATGTAGCAAAGAAAAAAAGTTAACGTTTTTTAATATATACATTTTGCTTTTTTTCTTTACTAAATAATTCCATATATCTCGCTTCATATATTTGAGGTCTTCTGTATGTATATCAAATGTAAAGTAGTAGAAAAATGAAACAATCAGCGGGGGTGTCAAGATTTTGACTGGCAGTGTATGTTTAAACGGCATCAAAAGTTTGGACACTCTCATTCAGTACTTCATACATCTGACGTCTTTTGTATGTATATCAAATGTAGAAAGTAGTAATCGTATAGAAAAAAGGATTGAATGGGATGGTGTGTCCAAACTTTTAACTGGTAGTGTATATCTGTATATTATTGTTTTCTTTTTCCTATTGTTTTTCTTTTAAAAGCAGCTAAAGGCTGTGCTTAGCTCAGGTCAATAGCAATGTCTCTTAACCCAGTCACTCTGATAAATTATTTATTTAGCTATATTTAAATGGTTTGAATGTGAAAGGGTTAACTCCCAAAATATCTCCAAAAGCTCCTCTATTGTGTTTCATTGTTGGACTGTGTCAGACTGTCTCCCTCCTCTCTTTCTCTACAATATTATCTGTGTCTTGGAGGCTTTAGGCTCTATCTCAGCTAATTAGAATTTAATGGAGCAAAAGTGATTGGTGTACTTCCAGAAATAAAGTGGCCCATTCATATGTAAAGCAAACAAACAGTAGTTAGTGTAGCACCATTGTTCTGGTGCGTCACGACCCCTTCATAATGACTCATAGACATGGCACATGCTTGGCTAAGAAGCAAATTTAAATGCATGAGTTTTGCCTACTTTTTTCACATGTAATGAGAGAAGACATCATCTTTTAATCGACTATGGGCTGATTTTTCTCCCAAATGCAGTTGGCTTTAGGACTTGACTTTTTGGGATTAAATAGATGGTGAGTAATCGTCATTTTTTGCACTGCTTTTAGATTTTAGATTTTTGTCTTAGAAGTGTTTGTTTTTTCTTTAGTGTATTTTATACACCGTCTTTTTGCACTGCTTGGCCAGAGAGAAACAACATTTCGATTCACTGTATGTTGAACACATATGGCAGAATTGACAATAAAGCTGACTTTGAACTTATAAAGATGAGTTGACAGAGTACCGTTCCCTGTGGGACTCCTTAGAAAAAAACTTTTGTTCTTGAAGTAGTGTTCTGTCCCATATGTCTGTGCTTTTTATTCTCATTGTAGCTAAATACAAATGGTTTTAATTTCCTGAAGATTCAGAAGATTCAACTAAATTATTTTTGTGTGTTGATTTTTTTTTTTTGTTTTTTTTTGTTTCATGTTTTATTTTATTTCATATCATTTTTATTTGTATCCAAAAAGCACTTTTGTTTTACTGTCACTGTGGTCCCTGTAGTCCTCATCCTATGCATCTTAATTGAAACGGTGTCCATACAATTTCCTCTTGGCAGCTGGATCTTGCTGATGGCTACATTACATCTTGCCACAATCTATATTTACAGCAAAAACCTGTGTATGACATGTTTGGGCATTCTTAGCAGCGTGCATTGGCTCTCCTGTTCTCCCTGTTCTCCCTGCACACATGCCCCTCACAGAATCGTGTAAACAAAGCAAGCACATATCAATCCCTGGTAGTAATTCGTGCTCTGCTCCTGCATATGATTATTGATTCCATAAAGAGCAGGCCATTCAGTGGCGTCAAGGCATTTAGATGTACATTTATATTCTTGCCGCGAGGTGTTCCTCTAAAGCAATGAAACCTCTCGCTCGCTCTTGGACGCATGAGAGCGGGGAGAGGAGAGAGAGAGCTTTGATAAGGGCTGCCGCCATTCATTTCAATTTCCTTATCGAGTCTAAGTACCGTCTATGAATTGGCCCCTTTAAGGTACACAAATTAGACCCATCAGTTATGCCTGTGTAGGGAAACAAGGAAGCGAACAAGGCAGTGCCACGCCAAATTGGATGGAATGAAGAGAAAATACAAAGGACTTAATGAATGTGAGAGAGAGGAACGCAACTCTGAAGGACTGATGTGGATCTACTGTGTACACAGTAAGAAAACATCATTAAAAATGTGTCAGTAAAATGCACAAAAAATGTGATATTATTTAAGGAATTTTGACATTAACATTCACTTGCAAAAACTTGTATCAATAAATTGTAGGAAGCTCAGAAAAACCCTCAGCATGATGAAGACAAATATTTAAACATGTACTTAAAGAGTAAACAGTATTTTGTTCATATTTAGCAATGTTCCCCCTAATTTTTAATGTGTCTGAGCAAACACACTAACTCCCTGAGCGTTCCTTGGACTCCTGTGAGCAACATCCGACATGCACACTGTGGCCACACCAGTATCACACCTGAGATCATCGTAAGTTACAGCTTATTAATCAAATTACTGCAGTTATTTCCGTTAGATTACTTTTAACAGATTTTTTTGGTCCACTTAGAATGACAAAGATAAAAATCTGTTCATGAGCTTTGTATATGTTGTATGTCAGTGTGAGTCCTGCTGTGGTCAGTGAAACATTGAACAGTACAATATTTTGAAAAATAACCTCAAATAATTAAAATAACTAAAAAAAAATAAAAATTGGGCTACGGCCCATACATGAGCAGTGTATAAATCTGTAAAATTACATTAAGAGATTTTTTCAGCTTGATAAATATAGCCTGCATATAGCTGCAGATTTTTTTTTTTTATGAATTGTAGGACCTATAGGCCATAAGATGGGTAATCTTTCCCAAAATAATGATCTCAAAATAAGTATAAATTATTATCACTTTATATCTTGCTTTTAAATCATTACCCTGTAATTTTGCATAAGTGACAGAGCTCTGTGGTATAACGCTCTGGGGAGAGGATTCACACTTTGAGAAAGTCCCATCTTTTTGGCTCACAAAAAAAACTATGAAAACAAAGTAAACAGGGGAAGATTACATTATGGCTCTACCTCTTCCTGTGTTCTTCCCTCCATGAAGTGTGTGCGGGCGGCGGACCTACTGCACTGACCCGCGGAGATGTGCAACTACAACTACCGTCACACTGAAGGAAGCGAGAGAAATGTGGTCGAAATGTGTCTGTACTTGGCTTGTCCCTAATGTGTGTCACATTCACGTGTGCAGTCTATCAGATTGGTCGTTCCGTGCGTCTAACCTTTTTGTTTATCAATTCAGGTTAGATTTTATTTTATGCTCTGCACGCACACACCTTAGAGCAGGGCTCTCAAGTTTTGAAGTTTTGAGCGGGGTCGTGCGTGCAGACTGCGTAATTGGGGTGTGTGAGTGAGAAATGTTTCTCGAGGAGCGGGGGGGGGGAAGCGAGTGACTTTTTTTCGCTGAAAACGCGTGGTGCCTGCATTATCTAACCGATTTTCTGGGCACAGAAGCGCTGTGCGCTGCGCTTGAATTGCGTAACTAAATTTCAGCGTGAGAAATACCATGTGTGGCGTTGAATTGCGTGTGTCACACTCTCAAAGCGTGAGACTTGAGAGCCCTGCCTTAGAGGGAGTATTGGTTAGCATTTGCGTATCTTAGCTCCGCTGCACTGTTATTACTGTTATAGCGTGTATGGACAGGGCACGTACACAAGTACTGTCAATGCCATGATTGGCTGCATAGCGTAAGTGAATCGTATCATATGATTGGCTGGACACCTGTCACTCACTGAGTTACACAGCAAAATGATACAGAAAAAAATGTTATAGATCTAATTCATTTACAGTGTGCTGCATAGGTTTTCTTGTGCGCTGAGAATGTGCGAGCAGTGCGCTATTGCGCAGGCGCGCAGCTTAGAGGGAACATTGCTCATAAGACTTTTTGTCCAAAAGAAATGATTGAATCAATAGTTTTTTTTGTTTTGTTTTTTGTTTTATAAATCTGTATATTTTTGTTTGCTCAAACTATGAAATTGTTAAAAATAAACCCTCTGCCTTTTCAGCAGGTCTCAGACAACAATAAAAAGTGCTTTCACTTTACAGATACCTACAGAAGTACAGATACCCAAAATGAATACCATAGTACTTCTTGGATGTATTGGTCTAACTTTGTGATTATTTATGCCTATTATTTAGGATAATGTGAACAGTGAAATCTTGAATCAACCTCTCCTGTATTTGCACCATAGAGGCCTGAAAACATATCTGTATACAGCAGTGTGCAATAAAGTGTAACTGCGTGTTTTGATGGCCACTGCAGCTGACCATGGTCCAGTGGGCGGTAATCAGTGGGCTTACAGAGAGCCTGGCATCCCCCAATACAACCCCTCACCCCAAGTACACCCTAAGCCAAAACAACAGGCAAAGAGCTCCTGACAAATTGGTGTGAGTTAGCCACTCCTCAGTTCATTGCACAGCCCAGGACAACACCAGGGAAACAACAAAATATAACGGCACAGGAATGGGGGAAGTGTCTTGCTCTTGATCCTCTAACCCATCCAACACTGCCTCACACAGTCATCAGAAGCATCTCTCTGAAATCAATCAGGGGTTAAGCTCACAGCTAACCGGCTCTACAGTGGGGAATACCTTAGACACTGGTGCAGGCCTGGACTGTAAAATGAGGGAAGGAACTAGCGATAGAGGGACTAAACAATGTAGGATTGTGGGAATATTTAGTAGGCATCCAATTTCCTTATCTCCTTTTCCCAAAGTCAAAATATTTCTGTATTTTTGACCCATTAAAACATTAAAATTGAAATGTGTCTGTTGTATTTGACCTATTCATCCAGTGCTGAAGCAGCTAGGAATAGTGGGTGACCTCATTGTTGTACCAAATTGAGGCCATGTCATAGGTAATGGAGAAATAAAAACACCCAAACTCATGGGTAATCACTTCACTATACGTGCTTCAGTTTTGGAAGCTGTAACTTATTACTGAGCAACAAAATTGAACTATGTAATACTTGATAAGCTTGAGTATTCTGGGTTTTATTTTTAAAAGTGTCTGCCTCCATCTGGTTTACACAATCTTCCTGTACAACTTGTATGAATAATGACAAATAAAGCACTTTACCAGAGAGCTGCTAATTACATTTCTCCCTTGTTCTTCTGTTGTCAACAATTAAAATAGTCTTTTAGTCAACTGTTGTAGTTAAAGTGCGACGTGAAGTTAAATGTGCTGTTCCTGATTTTCACTAGGCCCATCTTAAGTATGAAAAACATTTATTTATTTTGTCTGATTACTTTGGTCTACGTCCCTTGCATCCCAATTATTCACCACAATGAGTTTCACAAGTACAGGCTTGAGCAGAGTTTTGCCATCATGCCACTGCAAACAAAAAGTAGCATGCTAACAGTGCACTGGTGTTACGCCTGGTTTGCAGCCTGTAAAATTGCTTTGTAATTAAATGCACAGAGAGCACAGACCTTAAGAACTGAGAGAACAATATATCTGGGGCCAAACATTTATTAACATGAACCCTTTAACCCCTAGTAAAATACATTAACAAATAAGTTGCAAGAGCCCAGTGTCTTTGGGGGTACACAGCTGTGAGATTTAGGGGCCCTTTGTGATATATGTACTCGAGCTGCTGCTGCTGTAGAGTCGCCATGAACTGGGCCGACCTGAGACTTCCTCCACCAGCAAACAGCCTCCAAACAAGCTGCCATTTTGTTTGTACGCCACAGTCAGGAGTCTTCCTTACCCCGGGTTTATTTCCTTGTAACTCCTTTATATCGTTGTTGTTGTGCACCTCAGCCCAGCTGTTCTCATCGAGACTGGCAATTAATGTAATTTATTCTTTTGTGAGTTTAATGGCCTTAGGTGAGCACCAGACTAAACAACAGCAGAGAGAAAAATGCCGGCTGTCTGACAAAAGGGTTTTTCCCAGGTCCTGATCTGGAGTTTCTTTGTGACAAATATGAAGCCATGGGAACTTAGTGTCACAGTGGGAAAGGAAGTCTCCTACTAAACTGTATGCACCGTGCAGGGGAGTGCAGAGGAGAAAAGGTGAAATGGAGGTAATGTTTTAAAGTCAGTGTAGTCCTCCAAGCCCTCTGTAGCCCTGTTTGTTCCTGCTTGCACTTGTTTTGGGTGGGTAACACAAAGTAGCAACCTTTGGAGTGAGCAGGCCTCTGCTCAAGACTTTTTATGACTCTGTGGTGGCCTCTGCTCTCCTCTACGCTGTCGTCTGCTGGGCCCCGAGCAGCACAGAACGGGACAGAAAAAGACTCAACAAGCTGGTCAAGAGGGCCAGCTCTGTCCTGGGCTGTCCTCTGGACTCTGTAGAGGTGGTGGCTGAGAGGAGGGTACTGGCCAAATTCACGTCCATCATGGACGACACCTCTCACCCTCTGCACCGGACTGTGGAGGAGCTGAGCAGCTCCTTCAGCAGCCGACTGAGGCACCCCCAGTGCAAGAAGGAGCGCTACCGCAGATCCTTCATCCCCACCGCCATCAGACTGTATAATTCTACTGTATAGTCCTACCGTGCAATATCGTTTTCCCAATGTGCAATATTGTTGTTGTTTTTTTTCAATACTCCTATCGTGCAATATAGTTTTTCCAATTTTTTTCAATACTCTCCCGGTCACTGTTTTTTATTATTATCACTACTATTATTATTATTTGATTTATTACTTATTTTTTTTAAATTATTATTATCACCTATCTTTATGCCTTTTTTTGCCTGCATGCACTTGTCTTCTTGTTCAAACTGTCCCTACCTGGAGCTACTGTGACAAGTAAATTTCTCCTGTGTGAGATCAATAAAGTCTTATCTTATCTTATCTTATCTTAATCTAACAGAATATTATTCTAGTTTTACTACTGTATGGGGTTGGCATGGGCAGTCCTCACGAAATCTGAATAAACTTGTGGATCATTATAAATTGATACTGAATTCTGGGTGAAAACTGCAGAGCCCACCTGCCTGCTTGTCAACATAAACATCACAATGACTACAGCATGCAGTCGGACCCTCTGTATGGACAGCTACAGATCATGCAAGCGAGCAGCAGATTTTTTCTTTTTCATTTGTGCCTAAATGGCTACACAATGCCGTGTATCAGTATTTGAGAAAATAAAATTGGAGATTACAAACTTGCATGACTCACACTAAATACAACTTCGAGTAAGTAAGTGAGAAGGGAAAACTATACATGATTAAAAGCTCTAATATATATCAGGGTGGGCAAAAATAATCCATCATGATACAATATTGTTATCATGGGATGCTGTACTGATATATTGGCAAGTATATTTTGGTATTTAGTGGAATACAGTATATACTATATACTAAATACCAAAAAATACTTATATAGCAGTGAGAAATATTGACTGTTTTGATGAATAAAATAGATGTTGTTCATATTAACTTTGCACATGCAGTGGTTTAGCAAATAAATATTGTTACTAAAATGTATTTGGTTCTTAACAAAACAATACATCAGAGTATCATGTGCAATATATTGATTATTGCATGCATCACCATATTGTGAAAATATGTGACACGCCACGGCTAAAGCCGCCTCAACTCCGGCCAGGCGAACATGAGAAAATCGCGTTTTTTTTGTTTTTGTTTTTTTTTTTCAAAATTTGTGATTTTTTTTGTTTTGTTTTTTTTCTTTTTTCTGCAGACTGTGCTAGTTGAGATCATGAAGAAGCCACCCCATGTTTCAGATAACAGCATTGGTTGCTTTAAAAGCATACATTTTGTCTTTGAAATTTGCTAGTTTTTGGGAAAGATTCAGGGCGTGTGTAAATTACCATAATTACCATACTTGCTCTACTGGCCATTCACATGACGATTAGCACTCTTTTGTTTTCTTTTTCCACCTATCAGCTGTGAGCGAACCTCGTGAATATTTACGCTGCATTTTAAGAGGATAAGGACAGTGAAATGGGGAAAATCTGTAACTTTGACTGTAAATGCTACATAAGAAGGAAGGAGAAGTCTCTCCTCGGGACATGTTCATCCAGAATACGCCAGGATACGCGAATAATTGGGCAACGAGGCAAACAGTAGTTACATTGGAGGTGACCATGTCCTGCAGAAAGCCCCCGACACGAAAGTAAGTGTACCCGATGATATTTGCAGGAACACATTTCTCTTTCTTATGGGGTGTGTAAAGTGCCTCTAAACTTTGACACTACAGACTTTAGGACATGTTTAAATACTAATTGAACTTTCATGTGGTCATATTATTTCTCCATGAAAGGGAGATATTTAGCTGAAAGCAGGGGGTTTGTGTAATTGTCAGCATTAGCATCATATTACTAGCCTAAACCGCCCATCGTGAGCGATGTATCATATATCGTATCGAATCATGAGGGACCCTTTGATTCTAATCCCTAATATACAAGTATAGCATAATATTTCCCCTTTAAGGCACACTGACAATTCATGTATTTTCCGCAGATATTCTGTGATATTTGGTTTACACAATGACAAAATGGCACCCTGTAAATTATCTTTACAGTCTTCAGTCTCTTTGTTTTAATAAACAAAGCAAACCGCCTTCTCCCAATTTTCCACTCATTTCTCTAGTGCAGTTTGAAAGCGCATCCACCATGTCATTTACATCTAATAGCCTGCTTTGTTGCTACTCACCAAAGGCAATACAACGTGGTATTTAAGCTTGATTTCTTCCCACACAATGAGCAATCCTATACTTGCTGTACTTGTTGACCGTTAAGCAGCAGTGTCGAATGTCTCATGTGTGATCCAGGTATCCATGTTCATCCCAATCAGAGCAGAGACACTCCCTGATTGTGAGAGCCTGGTACACTGCACAGCCTGTTGTCTTACAGTAATTGCCGCCTGGATGAGTATCCCAATGTCACTGCCAACGAGACCCGTTCTATCACAGCCGCAATGCATCACGGGAGAAGTGATTGCTCTGAATCGTAAGTGATTAGTTTGCCTGCACGTGTCGCAGTTGGTTGGATTTTGGACACAAAGATGCATAGACTATAGCTTTGTGTTAATATGTCAAAAAAGTTATAAGAAAGTTGTGTTTGTTGTTCTGTAATTTTCTCTACAAATTATTTATTGAAAACGTGAATGTTTCTTTAGAACTGCAAGATCGAGAAATCCAAAAATCTCAATTGAAAGCATAAGACACCAAAAGCTTTATTTGGTGGCAAAATAGAAAGCATTTACCCCTGAACTTAAAAGTCCTATATTACACAAAATTGACTATGAGCTTTAAGTCATGCTATATTACTTAATTAAAAGCATACCAGGAGTTGTGTTTTGTTTCATTCACCCATGATTGAGAAACCTTTTATCATTGGTCTGTATACATCTCCAAAGCTCAAAATCCACCTTGTGATGTCATGAAGTGGTAGTTTTCAAGTTAACAGCTATTGTTTGCCTTTAGTTCAGTAGAGATCGGCAATTCCATGGTTGAAACCACCCAAATTATTCTAGTGAAGGTGTATGGACTTTAAAAACACAGTGGAGCCAGCATATGACATCACAAGGTGGAACAGATTGTTTCAGTTTGAGAGAAGAACTCAGTCTAAATGTGCAAGATTTGTGTGTTAAACGTGTGAATGAAACACAACACAACTCCACGTATGATTTTGATGAGGAAATTGTGGAATTAGACCAGAAAATTGTGCAATATGGACCCTTTAAAGATAGTTTGGGCTCTAAATATGATTAATTTATTACTGTGTTTTGACCATTTCACTACACCACCAATTTGCTTAATATAAAACTTCATAACACACTGGCATTGAGTTGTGACATCTGGTCCAGCTACAGTGCAAATAACCTAAATACAGGCATACAGCTACGCTCTACTTGTCAGATACCATTTTAAAATCTACTTTATTTCGATTTATAAGTGAGTGCTATTGGCAAAAGGTCACATTTGCTGGATTACTGCACTTACATTGAGAGGAAGCCTGACACATTTCTGGTGCCAACTCTGTATCAAGTGGTTATTCACACAGGGTGAGAAACTGCCAGGTGGCTCTTATCCAACATATTTAAAGAGGTTATGATATATTTAGGGTGCCGAAATATTCTATACTTTGGCCATAAGTAAGTTAAAACAGGACAATAATGCAGAGCTATTAGCAGTAAAGGTCCTACATTTTGCAAAATCGCCTCTTGTGAGCTTTAAGCCATGTTATAATGTTGTTATCTCATCAAAAATGTATGTGGAGTTATGTTTTGTTTCATTCACACGTTTGAGTAATCCTTTATTATTAGTCTACAACTCCAAAGCTCAAAATGCTCTGTTGCAACTTGTGATGTCATGTAGCGGTAGTTTTCAAGTTAGTAGCTACCTTTTAGCTTTTGTTCAGTTGAGATTGGCAATTCCAAAGCTAAAATTAATCAATTAATCCGTTTAAAACAGTGGAGCACTTCCTGTATTGCCCCACGACATCAAGTGTTTCATGTTTGAGAATAACTCGGCCTAAATATGCAGTTTGTGTGTTAAACATGTGAATGAAACAAAACGCAACTCCAGGTATGTTTTTGACAATTAAACAACATTATAACCATAGATCTGAAAATAATAATATGGGCCCTTTTGATATTTTTGACTGAGTTGTGAATAGAAATGAGTGCAAATCTTATTCCAAATGTATCAAGCTGGGTGTGTTCTAGATATGTGGTGATTAAACATAGTTAAAGTATAGTTAGTATGTAAGAGGATCACCATTGAAAATCTAACTCGCAGGATGTTTTCTTCGACTTGCTCATTTGTCATTGATGGAACCAAAGCGAGAAGTGGTTTCAGCGACAGGCGTTAGACTCCTCCGCTCTATTGATCGGCTAACGAGCTGCATTCAGCCCATTTCCACATGCAGCACATGGGAGCGCGATCCTCAGTGTGTACAATACTGGCTCAAGTAGAATGGGCTAGGCTGCTGGTACACAGGATGACAGCCAGGAGAGGAAAAGATAGAATAGGCCAATGAAATTTGCCTTGCACTGTCTGTCCTCAACGGGATTTGCATTTGACCCATAATTTCAATAGCTTTTGCCTGGGAACCATTTCTGTAGATCCTGAGCCAGAATCGTGGATTTCCTAGCTGGAAGATTAGCCTAATTTTTGCCTTATATTGTTACAATATGGAGATGTCAACTGCACTTTTAGTACCATCACTATATATTTGTTTCACTTGACTGCTTCAAAGTCCGCTCTGTAACTTTTCTGGTGAAAGGTATATCATCTAATCTCCATGTATTTGTTGTTTATTTGCCTAGAATGTTCCACAATGTGGCATTGAACATATTTATCTTGATAGAGATGAGCAGGTGATGTCACTTGGTCAAGTAGCCTTCTGGCTAATTCTGGCTTTTTTTTTTTTTTTTAACCATGTGTAATGCGTGAAAAGTCCCTCAGTCGTCCAGGTAGAATCCATGATAAAAGGAGAAGTTCAATTTGTCAACTGGACAAAGTTTGTTTGGTTGAAAACGTTTTGCCGCTCATCCGAGAGGCTTCGTCAGCTCTAATAAGAATACTGGTAAGACACTTGCTTATATCTTGCTGCAGGGAGGAGCCAACTAGCTAACTACTTTCCGAACCTATCTCATTGGTTTCCGTCTTTTGTTTCTCTGGCGTCTATAGGGATCGTTATCTAGACGCCAGAGAAACAAAAGACGGAAACCAATGAGATAGGTTCGGAAAGTAGTTAGCTAGTTAGCTCCTCCCTGCAGCAAGATATAAGCAAGTGTCTTACCAGTATTCTTATTAGAGCTGACGAAGCCTCTCGGATGAGCGGCGAAACGTTTTCAACCAAACAAACTTTGTCCAGTTGACAAATTGAACTTCTCCTTTTATCAACCATGTGTAATCTTGTGTTTTATGAAATTGCACTGTCCCCTTTTAATTAAACTAAACTTAAATTACAGGTCATATCTGTGGAAAACATGGGTGTATGTTTGTTATAGTATTTTTGACCAGTAAAAACCCCAAAGTGTATAATAAATAAGTTTAATGTCATACCATGGAATATTCCAGGCAAACTCCTGGGGGACTAGCAAAGTTACATAGTGTACCTTCAATCCAGCTCCTCAGCAAATCTAGTTATTTCTTTCGAGATCTTACAAGTCTTTCTGCATGCACTTCATAACAGTTACAGCATACAAATAACTCCCTAAATATGAGTTAAAAGTTCAGCGCTAAATTTAAATTCCCTTTTACTCAATTTTCTCTAAGCCTCATGGACTGTAGGTAAGCAACACTAAAAGATTAATATTAAGACTGAGCTCAGCCCAGTAGCTGTTCTGTCCCCCACAGAGTACACTAGCCCGCGTCCTTAAGACTCTTTAAATATACAGTCCTTCTCGTGCGCCTGGCTTCATCTCCTGTGACACTCCCATGTTTGGCCGTGCTCCTGTCGTCTCCAAACCTGCTCCTGTCTGTGCTTCTGTCTGTCTCTTCCTGTTTGGATCATTGTCTCTGTATATCGACGTTTGTCTTCGTCTATCCTATAGTCACAAACTGTCCTGTTCATTTACATATGGTGACGTTATATATTATATTCAACTTCATTGTATCTGAATTTAATATGACTGTGCAATTTTATTATTTCTACACAAAATCGTTACAAATAAAGAACGTGCCCCGCTGCGTTTTTAAAGTTCAGTTCTGGAATTGTCAATCTACCAAACTAAAGGTATAAGGTAGCTGTTAACTTGAAAACAAGGTTGAACAGAAAATTTTGAGATCTAGACAGACTAAAAATTCAGGATTGCTCAGACATGTTTGAATGAAACAAAACACAACTTCAAGTATGTTTTTGCTGAGTTAACATGGCTTAAAGCTCTCAAGAGTAAATTTTATGTAATATAGGTCCTTTTTAAGTTGCTGTTTTATCAACAATTGATCTGATTTACAGCTCTGGAAAAAAATAAGAGACCACTGCAAAATTATCAGTTTTTCTGATTTGACTACTTATAGGTGTGTGTTTGGGCAAAAAGAACATTTTTGAGTCTATAAACTACTGACAACATTTTCCCCAATTTCCAAATAAAAATATTATCGTTTAGAGCATTTATTTGCAGAAAATGACAATGCAGACCTCATACAATGCAAAGAAACAAGATAAAATTCATTTTAAAACAACATAATACTAATGTTTACACTTAAAGGGATATGCCACCCCCAGGTCAAATTTGGGCATCTCCCCACAGTCCAGAGACTAAAATAAGTGGTGGAAAGCGTTTTCCTGCTCACCCAGCCATTGTCCGAGCCTGTCGCCACTGACCGCCGCGGTATCTGCAGCTACTCCGCCTTAGACTGGAGTCTAACGTCGCCAGAGAAAGATTTCGGCCAAAAGGAATTAATTTGCTTGATGCGTTTCCCAATTACTTTATGTGTAGTGCGCATTCATATCGAGTGCAAATAAATGTGCAAATCAACACGGAGAGCTTGCCTTGGTCATTTTGGGTGGGAACTATTTTCCACTGCGGAAGAATAAAGCCGAATCACGCACCACGTTGTGCAACAGGGGAACTCCCTTCCCGGTGTGTAACTGGGATTCCCCTGGCAGCGTGCTGCGTGATTCAGCTGTATTCTTCCGCACTGGAAAATAGTTCCCACCCAAAATGACCAAGTCAAGCTCTCCGTGTTGATTTGCACATTTATTTGCACTCGATATGAATGCGCACTACACAGAAAGTAATTGGGAAACGCATCGAGCAAATTAATTCCTTTTGGCCGAAATCTTTCTCTGGCGACGTTAGACTCCAGTCTAAGGCGGAGGAGCACCAGATACCGCGGCGGTCAGTGGCGACAGACTCGGACAATGGCTGGGTGAGCAGGAAAACGCTTTCCACCACTTATTTTAGTCTCTGGACTGTGGGGAGATGCCCAAATTTGCCCTGGGGGTGGCATATCCCTTTAAGAAGAGTTCAGAAATCAATATTTGGTGCAATAACCCTTATTTTTAATCACAGCTTTCATGCGTCTTGGCATGCTCTCCACAAGTCTTTCACGTTGTTCTTGGGTGACTTTATTCCACTCCTGGTGCAAGAACTGAAGTAGCTCAGCTTTGTGTTTGTGTTGGAATTCAACAGATGCTGGAATGGAATGGAATGGAATGGCTGTAATACATGTAGAGATGCTGATTTCAAAAAATGCAGTGGTCTCTTATTTTTTCCAGAGCTGTATATACATATGCACACCTTACATTTGAGTTATGAACTGCAAAAAAGTCATACCTGGTTGTTATCATTGAGCTGTTTGCAGGTCACGTGCATGCTTTACTATAGTGGGCATTCTTGAAAACATGAATAGTGGTAATATTGAGTTAAACAATGGGTCTTAAACAACAGACTGATGTTGTTGTCCCCTGCACATGAGTCTCTAAAACAGGACCCTACTCTCCTCTCCTGTCCTCTGCCATTGCCCCTTCTGTGTACCAGGTTGTTCCAGGTGTGTTCTGATCACGCACCGCACACCTCCCCATCTCATTTTTGTGCACCGTAAAACACAGAGTTGTTAAATTTCTTGATGCATCCCCCTCCCCACTCCCCTAAGGCTCTCAGTGCGTTTTAAATTGAATGATTGCCTGCAGCTCTCGGATTGTTTAACCTCTGCTGCCAAGTGCTCCCTGGTCCCACTGTATTTTTAGAAGTTTCGCCTCTTTTCACCCGTGGGGAGAGATGTTGGGAGGTCCAGGGACTTTGAAAAGGCGGCTCAGAGCTGGTGACAATGACTATGGTTTCCTTATTCCTTATTTATGACCCCCAACCTCGGTCCGGGCGGCCAATTTGTTGAAGGAGGAGAGGCGAGAGGGGGTGAAAAGCAATCGGCCCATTCCACAGTGAGCGCTGTTCCGGGCCTGTTAGCTTTTATGGCCCACTAAAGAAGATGACGACAGAATGAACATCCTTCCTGCCTTGATTGACTTCTTCAGTGACAACACCAGCTCTGCTCACTATCTTACAGCACTGTAACAGATAATGTTGTGTCTATGGTTAAAGAATAGAGTCAGAATCTACAGCAAGTTATTCCTGCACATTACATGTCTAATATAACAGTATCAAAAATCAGATATTGTTATATTAGACATCTAAAATTAGATACAGATTTTTAAAAAAATGAGATACAGGGGCGACAGTAGCTCAGTTGGTAGAGCGTTTGCCCGCTGATCCAGAGGTTGGTTCGAATCCCACTTTCGACAATGGGTTGAGCGGTCGGATCCACTGACCCGCAGGCTGGCGGTGCAATCCCAGTTCCCAAGCTCCCACAGATGAGCACTGCCGTTGTGTCCTTGGGCAAGACACTTAACCCCACCTCGCCCCCAGTGTCTGCGTTCACTGGTAGAGAGCCCCCATGAAACAAAGTACATCAAGGTCGGTTGCACCAAGTGACGAGGGGCTGTCCTCCCGTGGACCCACCACCTGCGGGGCTGGTGCACTGTGATCTGGGCAGCGGATGGACTTTGCCATTGCCCCCATGACCCTAAAATACGGAGAAAGCGGAAGAAAATGAAAAAAAAATAAATTTAAAAAAATCAGATACTAAATCTAATACTGAAATTAGATACTCATTTGAGCATTTATTGAAAAAAGTCACATTAATGGGATAATATAGTTTTAGTATGATTTTGAGCTTTGTCAGACCTTGTGGTAACAAAGAAAGCGCTATTATATTGTGTTGAAAAAATAATTCTATTCTGAAAAAGAAGCATTTTCTATCTTGTATAATTATAGTACTGTAATTGGTATTGAGTGAAATAGTTTGACATTTTTTGTAAACTTTGATGTGCAATCAAGTGATCAGTATTACCTTCCCATAGTAACAGTATGTGCATATATTTCTATTGACTGATCGCTACCAGTGTAAAACCAATCCAAAACATCTCCATGTTAACACTTTTAGACATCCACACAGCTCTTTCATTGTCCCTCAATCTATTTTACTTATTTTAGTTCTCACTTCTTTATTATATTTACTATAATATTCTTAAAATCGTATATATGGCATCAAAAAATAAAACATTGTAAAGAAACACTCTATACAAATGTGACTTTCGTATGCACCTCACGCACGCACAAACCCATCCATCCACCCATCTCTGGCTCAGTTTGTCCACTCTTTCCTGACACATATATGAGTTTTTCCATTGGCCTCCGTTGCTACAGTATGCAATATAGTAGAAGCAGTGTGGCCACGCTTGTGATTCAGCCCTCACACCCCCATGGACCTGGGCTTAGGGGAGTGCATGTGCTGATGAAAAAGTAATGTAGTGTGTCTGGAAGCTACTGCTGGCTTTTCCCTCACTTCACAACCTGCACCGCTTTGACTAAAAAGAGCCGCCTCAAAACCGAGAGGGGGGAAAAAAATTGGTTTATATTGAATGGTCTCAAATTAAACTTCAGAACTCACAACAAACAAGCAAGTAAAAGTTCAAAGTAGCTAACAGATTTAGACTTTTCTTGGAACGCAAATTTGCATGTTATAATTACGCTACCGCTGACATATTGAATTATTTACTTTTCGACCTTGAATGAGAATTCTTCATGGACTCGGCCCCATCATCAATACACGCACATGTGGGATAAAATATTCAAGATGTACAGTATATTACGGAATCAATAATTTAGTTCCAATATCATCGATCAGGGTGAATATTGCTTTTGTGTGCTGTGCTCTTGAGTAAAGCAAACGTCTGGAATTTTAAGGGATAGTGCGGTTTTTTTTGTTTATTTTCTGTGAATCTGTACGGGTTTCCTTCTAACAGTTAACACTGGCTTACCACTGACAGTCTCGTCTCAGCCCGGTTCTGCTCGTGTTCTGGAGCTCACGTAAGTAGCTCCAGTAAGTTCGCGGGGACAGTTAATAAAGCTTGTTTTTCTTCGCAAAACAACATTTGTCCAAAAAGTGATATATATTTCCATCACAAACAGTTGTACGAAAAAATCCAGCAGCCTAATTCGCATGGTGCTCTTTTCTCTCGGAGTTGTATCACTGCGCGCGTAGCCTAGCCTAGCCTGTTCACTTGTAAACATCCGCTTACAGCAGATGTCGCCGTACTGCATCCGCTGTAAACATCCGCTTACAAGTGAACAGGCTAATAGAGCTAACGTGGGCGCAATGATACGAATCTAGAGAAAATATGCGAATGCGAATTAGGCTGCTGGATTTTTTTGGAGAACTGTTTGTGACGGAAATATATATCACTTTTTGGACAAATGTTGTTTTGAGAAGAAAAGCAAGCTTTATTAACTGTCCCCGCAAACTTACCGGACCTACTTACGTGAGCTCCAGAACCCCAGCAGAACCGGGCTGAGACGAGACTGTAAGCGGTAAGCCAGTGTTAACGCACAACACTTTTAGAAGGAAACCCATACAGATTCATATAAAAAAAAACAAAAAACGCTCTATCCCTTTAATGATTTTGTTTAAAGTTAGATATAATTATTTCATGTTTGATTGCTGAATAGAGTTTTGGGTATACAGAAATGAACGGGCTGCTCAAAGATTAATTCATGTTTTGACCTGCATGGTTCATGATTATACATCAGAGGCGCCTCTGCATAGATCTGACCTGTAATTTGGCCTTATGGTGTCACATGATTGTCTCTATGGAGATATAAGTTTAATACAACTGTGAAAAATCAAGCAAAGCAATAACTTGTCCATGGAGATGAGCAGTGGAAGACTATGAAAAGTTGTACTATGGAAAGTTGCACTACGAAAAGTTACATAGGGCAGCTTTAATGACACTTAATGTGGCAATGTTCAATCAGAAAATGAAATCACAAGTATCAAAATGGCCTTCAGCAGTTTTTAATCAAGATTAATACTTAGTTGGGGTTAAAAAAAAAGTTTAAAAAAAAAAATGTCACTGAAGTAATACTGGACATTGCCATTTTGACCTCATCAAATTCTCAAAGATGAATGTGAGCAGTTAGAAGATAAAAAGGAGACGTGGTTGCCGACAGGGGACTTGTCCGGGACTACCTTAAATCTCTCTTCCTCAGTGCGTCTTCACCAGAGCCATCCGTCCTTTGCCTGCGTTTGCTGACTCGGCAGGGTTTCTTTGTGCCCCTTCTGAAAAGTAGCAGGACTGCAACCTTATTCCAAAAGTTTACCTAAGGACTTGATGTTCACAAGAAAATTTGCTGTTTGAGGGGAACAAAGGCAAATAAAAATGTAGATGAAACCGCCACAACCCAAAAATGTATTTGTAAGTAGAAATATCAGCAGAAGTTGCAGTAGGTGCAGTGGCATTAATAGTATTAATTGTAATAGTAGTTGGAATGTTGTGCTCTGTCAAAAAGACACATGTGTACTTTTGAAGATTATTCAACTAGTATTAGTTTTTATGGTAGTTGTGTTAGTAAAGACTTTGTAGTACTATTAGTAGTTTTAATAGATTAAAGAGGGCGACACATTAAGATTACCAGGTTACCTTTGCTTGTTTGGAAATGCTATGTTCCCCAAACACAACATAATATGTTAATAAGTTTAAGTCAGACTCTGTCCTTCCTCCCTTTGTTCTCCGCACAAAGTCACTCCCCCTTCAGAGTGCTACCCCAATAAAATTAGGAGACATTTTGCTAATGAAATTACTGCACATTGCATTAGGTTTTGAAGTTGTAGTGTATTGTTTTGTATCCTGCTTTTGTATACAGTGGTCCCTCGCTCTATCACGGTTCACTGTTCGCGGCCTCGCTGTTTCGCAGATTTATTTATTATTATTTTTTTATAGTGTAACTTTTTTTTTTATAGTGTAACATTGTGTTTTGCGTCCTGATTGGCTAAGAGACTGTAGACCTTTGCCGATTGATAGATGGGGGACGCGAGGGGGGGGGGCCGGGACCAGACTTGAACTAGACCAGGACCAGACCGGGACTAGACCGGGACTAGACCAGGACTAGACCAGGACTAAACGTGGACTAAACCAGGTCTAGACCAGAACTAAACCAGGTCTAGACCAGGTCTAAACCTGGACTGGACCTGGACTAAACCAGGACTGGACCAGATCTATACCTGGATTAAACCAGGACTAAACCAGGGCTAAACCAGGATTAAACCACCACGTGCCGCTCTTTGCTGGTTTCGTGGGGCTGGTTTGTGGCTCGGGCTGAGAGGACGCGGTCCGGGCGCCGCGGTTCGATCTCGTGCTCACAGCACCAGTGTACGCGCGGCCTCGCGCCGGTCGTGCTGCTCTGTCACGGATTTGACCACGATGAGGGGTGCACGTGTCGCGCACTTCTCCAAGGGGTTGGTGCGCGTCGCGTCCCGGGACGTGGCAATGCCGTTGGATGAGTGCGGTGCTTCCTGCGGATCCAGTGACTTATGTCTCCACGCTCCTCGCGCATCCGGCGGGGCTTCCGTAGCCGTGTCTCCCCCCACGCTTCACTATTAATACATTTTGTTGAAAATCTATGAAAGTTTGAGTGTTTAAACGAGAGAGAAATGTGAGAAAAGGTTAATTCCAGTCTGAGAAAAGCGTATAATGTGTGTGGTGAGGCATTTACAGCCTTAAAGGGATATGCCACCCCCAGGGCAAATTTGGGCATCTCCCCACAGTCCAGAGACTAAAATAAGTGGTGGAAAGCGTTTTCCTGCTCACCCAGCCATTGTCCGAGTCTGTCGCCACTGACCACCGCGGTATCTGCAGCTACTCCGCCTTAGAATGGAGTCTAACGTCGCCAGAGAAAGATTTCGCAGTACGCTGCCAGGGGAATCCCTGTTACGCACCGGGAAGGGAGTTCCCCTGTTGCACAACGTGGTGCGTGATTCGACTGTATTCTTACGCACTGGAAAATAGTTCCCACCCAAAATGACCAAGGCAAGCTCTCCGTGTTGATTTGCACATTTATTTGCACTCGATATGAATGTGCACTACACATAAAGTAATTGGGAAACGAATCGAGCAAATTAATTCCTTTTGGCCGAAATCTTTCTCTGGCGACGTTAGACTCCAGTCTAAGGCGGAGTAGCTGCAGATACCGCGGCGGTCAGTGGTGACAGACTCGGACAATGGCTGGGTGAGCAGGAAAACGCTTTCCACCACTTATTTTAGTCTCTGGACTGTGGGGAGATGCCCAAATTTGACCTGGGGGTGGCATATCCCTTTAAAACATGTAGAATAATTGTAAAGTATAAAGTTGTCCTACTTCGCGGATTTCCCTTATTGCGGGTTATTTCTGGAACCTAACCTCCACGATAAACGAGGGATTACTGTACTGTATTTATGAAATCATTTCTTGTGCTTGAGCATCAATGACGTAGGCTTGTGGGCTGAGCATAGTACAGAGTCGTACTGCCAACCATAATGAGGGGTTTGAACAGGGCCCACATGAACAGTTTAAAAACTGTTCAGGCATGTTTTTGTTGAGGGTTTGACCAATGACAATGTTTGACCAAAGTTGATTTGTATAAATAATTGTATAAATAATTGTATAAAAATAGTGACCTAATGTAAGCATAACAAACATAAATGTAAATAAAAATAAAAATAAATTATACTCAGTGACTCCCTATTTTAACATAAAAAGGCAAATATGGTTCTATATCAAACCAATGGGACCAGTTTTATGGTCTTACTACCTGAAAGGCAAAAACCTTTGGGTAACTTTATTGGAAAGATTTCAAAAAACCTCACTTCGCTGAATAAGAATAATTTTATTAGGTTGGTGCATCATTTATTTGTATGTTTTAATATCTCCACAAGTTAGTCTGTGCCATTCTGTAAACCACATTCCAACTCCAGCAATCCATTTCACTTTGGTCTTTGCCAATTTTCTAAAGCACACAGCCCTGCGAGCCTCTAGAATTCATATTGTGCACTTTGTATATTCAGTGCTGCTCCTGCTCTGTGGGGAGCCCGAGCCCATTGGCTGGTCCTGATTGTTTGGCAGTCATGGCACAAACACATGTATAGTGAAGTGTATACACAATGCATGGAAACAACATTTCAATAGACAATAATAAACCAATCTGCAGACTCTCATTAAAAGATTTCCCCGTTCCTGTTTTTGATTAATTCAAGAGACAATGCCCATTGCCCAAGTAAAAGAAACATTGTGTAACTTTTCCGCTAGAGTCAGTGGAGTTGTAATTGTGTAGCCTGAAATATTAAGCTTACCTATCCTGCATTTATTCAATACCTCCACACATCAACTGTTTGCGTGGAATGTGCTGCCTGGACGGTATCTCCTCCATAGAGATGAAGCAATAACATCTTCATGGGGAGAAGCTTTTTGTGTGCATTTCATCAGAAAACTTACATGTACAGTATGTTATAATTAAGATATATTGTAACAAACTGCATCTGACATAAATGTTCTTATTGTAAAGTTTTCAATAACCTACTAATGATTCTTTAGCATGCGCAATGTGGCAAAAGCAAGGCTCCAAAAGAGACATAATTGCTATTGACAGAATTAACAAACACATTAAATCTTTGCATAATTACAAAGTCAAATGTAAAAAGCGTCAGTGGTGTCAGGCAGCTGTCATCCATCATCTCTCTCATTGGGGTTTCGCACTAATTCGTTTTCCCATGCTTAATTTGCTTCATGTAACATCGGACTTGTTTAAATCATGCCCACTTCCATAATTAAAAAGGCTACTACTACAGAAAGTGTTGCTATGGTCTGGTCCTGCAATGACCAACTAAATGGGCTTGTCAAGGCCGGTTAGCCCGCAGATGGCCGATTGATGGATCATGGCTGCTTTTAATTGAACTTTGCTAGAATGATTATGGATAAAAACGGACATCATTACCAAAACAAATAAATGTCTATTTGAATCAACATCAACAATGAGGGTGACTAATCCAAGGTCAGGACACTTAGCAGTGATTGCAAGGCCATTCTTTTAAATGGATTGAAATGTCTGTTTTTGAACATTTCGTCTTAAAAATTAGTTTTATTGATGTGGGTTTTGTCCTTTGTTTTCACATGTGATCGCTGTGACTGATGGAATTGGACATCTTTCTTCTTCATTGCTCCTCAGGTAGGACAATGTTTCATGTAATACACACATTTATACACTCCCATGGCTTTGGAGACACACACATACACACAATGATCATTATATTCTGCCTGATTTGTGTACTATTTTTATTGTAATAATGCATAAAACAGCTGATTGTAGGAAGTAAACATGCTTTTTTAGCTTTCCACAAATCTGAGAAACTCTGAGAAACTCCCCAAAAAACTTGAGACTTCTAATTACTGGAAGCACGCCTTTGGTCTCACCTGTCTTATGCAATTGTTCATAGTCTTGTACTCTGATCTAAATCACGTCATACACCTGATTACCTACAATGCCCAGCTTCTCCACCTCGAGCGATACGATAGGAGCGGCACTGTACTCATTGATCCCTCTGTACACAGTGTGTGACGATGGGGGCAAGCAGGTGCTCTGCTCCCGTCACTGGGGTTAAGTTCACATGCTTGTCGGCCATGGGACCTCTATAAAGGAACACGTGTGTGGCTGACCTCCTGTGTGGGCAACATAACCACCAAAAACTGAGCTGCTCCATGTCTCTGTCTTGCAGTTGAGAAGATTAGAGTTTAAAGGGGCGGTACACAATTTTTAACCTTGAGTCATTTACCTTGGTAACTTTAACTCTAATGTTCAACCATGACCGGGAAACAGCAAAACATGGACACTTGTCTTCACATGGTTCTCATCCACCAGTGTCTCTGATTGGATACAATTTTTGTCCCTGGCAGTTGCTTTCTTGCGGTTCTTATCCAACAGAGTTTATAAATTAGGCAGTACAGTTCTATTTTTCTTAGGGTTAGGGTTAAATAAATAGATATACTGTATGGAGTAGTAGTAATTTTCAACATTCTATAACCTTATTGGGATGAGTGCATTTTGAATTCACTGGTCTACAAGCAAATGCTTCCGGAACAAAAGTAGTGAAAATTTTCTAGGATTAGGTCACTAATAAAGAAAAAGTCAGAAGTGCTGATTGGCTATAGTTTCCAAGATATAGTATTGGGTCAAAATAGGAAATTTATGCAAAATAAGGTAAAAACGGTAGTTTATCAGAAGGTACACTGTGTCTACAAGCAACCAGTTCTATCTGAAAGCCTGTCTGCACATTCCAATACATTCATTTTAATATGTCTAGTGCAGGGGTCGGCAACCTTTACCACTCAAAGAGCCATTTGGACCCATTTCACACAGTAAAGGGAGCCACAAAACCCTTTTGAAATTTAAAATGAAATAACACTGCATATAATGTATTTTTTGCCTTTGTGCCATAGAATTACATTTTGAAAATGAATGAACTAAAATAAAATATATTTTAATTGAAGGTCCCATGGCATGAAATTTTCACTTTCTGAGGTTTTTGAACGTTAATGTGAGCTCCCCTACCCTGTTTAGGGCCCCCCCCCATGACTAAAAGTTGCGAAATGTCTAAACTGAGCATTTGTGGTCCTTTTCTAATAATAATAATAATTAATTGCATTTATATAGCGCCTTTCATGACACCCAAAGTGCTTTACAGTTCATTGTTCATTCACTCCACACTTGGTGGTGGTAAGCTACTTTCTGTAGCCACAGCTGCCCTGGGGCAGACTGACGGAAAGCGAGGCTGCCAATCTGCGCCATCAGCCCATCCGACCACCTCCAACACTCACACACACTCCACTTTCATCCTCCTTTTCTGCGTTTGAAAAAAACACAGCTCAAACGGGCGATTCTGAACAAGGCAACTATGTTACATCACATCGAAAAATGTAGCTCCACCCCCCGTCTGGATGTCTACCCACCGTCTCTGTAAATCACGCCCAGAGAGTTTGGACCGCAAATGAGCTACGCAATGCGAAATGCGTTTTTTTTTTATTTGCCTGGAGGCACGTGCGAGTGTCTAGGCTCGGAAGTCCTTTATCTGAGCCTCTGGACCTCTGAAAAAGCAGTGGTTTAATTTTATTTTCTGTGAAAATGTGCTTTTTTCATTGAAATGCCTCTCCTTTCTTGCGGAAGTGGGAGACAGCGCACAGACGCAGCGCTAATCCAGGAACCAGCGGCACATTTGGCCCCCCCCACCCGCTCCTCTAACCTATCTCTGTCCTTCTCATTTGCATTCAAGCAACAAGGCGCAGAACGAGTTGTTCAGAGAGATATTTTCTGACTCTGACTGTGTACATGTGTCTTTCTCATGCACTGAGTCTTGATTTTGGAGCAGGATTCATTTACAGTATTAGGGAACCATTAAGGCACCATATAAAAGCATCAAGTACCATGTCATGGGACCTTTAAATGCAGTGGTCCCTCGTTATATCGTGGTTCACTTTTCGTGGCCTCGCTGTTTCGCAGATTTTTATTCCAATTTTTTTTTAATAGTGTATCAACACACATTTCTGCGTCCTGATTGGCTAAGGGACTGTAGACCTTTGCCGATTCGTCAGTTATTCTCCTCCGTGCCTCCTGTACAAAATGCGTTCAGTTTGCCAGATTTATATAAATGTTGGATCGCAGTGTGACTCTGAAGTGCTGTATGTTTGCAAGTTTTCTCCACGACAAAACCTGCCAGGACGAAGAGGCTCGGTCATAAGAACTGTGAAATACACACGAAATACACTTTGGTTTCGTTCTCTAATACTGTGCTTTTTTGTTGAAAATCTACGAACGTTTCAGTGTTTAAACGAGAGAAATATGAGAAAACGTTAATTCCAGTCTGAGAAAAGTGTAGAATGTGTGTGGTGAGGCGTTTACAGCCTTAAAACATGGAGAATAATTGTAAAATATAAAGCTGATGACTTTGCGGATTTCACTTGTCGTGGGTTATTTTTAGAACGTAACCCCCGTGATAAACGAGGAACCACTGTACTGAGCCGCATCAGAGGGATCAAAGAGCCGCGGGTTGCCGACCCCTGGTCTAGTGCTTTAACATCAAATATTTTTTGATTTCACATAAGAGAGATGCCTCGAGATTGTGTGCACCTGATGTCTTAAGATATTTCTTGTTTATTTCTTGATGGATAAAGAAGCGCAAGTTAAATATTTAAAAAATATAAATATTATCTTTAAGCAAAAATGCCTAAATCTATTGTATGAACAGATGTGATTTTGATGTAAAACAATATAATTAAATAACTTGAATACATTAGCTAACCAGCACAGTTATCAATTGATTTTCAGTTCATCTTATCAATATAAATGATATTTAGCCACTTTTATCTCGGAAGCAGATCGAGTCCAAAATTTTGTAGACCAGTGTTTCCTGAGAGAAGAAACTACATTATGTTTAACCATAACCATTGTTGCAGACAAAACCTGTCCTGTGCAAGGCTCATGTGTTTTCATGACAAGTCCAGAAATACTGTCTTCCTTAATATTCAGTGGCATACCTTTAAGACATTCAAAGAATACACAGATTTCAGCAGTCCATTGATGAGTCAAAAGAATGTTTACCTTCACACTGCCTGTCGCCTGTGTGCCCCTTTCTTCCCCCTTATTTAGGGCAGGTAATTGCATAGCATATTACACAGTGCAGCACACAGTGGTGGGAGGTACAGATAGGAAATATAGCTCCAACAACCATAATATTTTTATAAAGCCATCTACACAATAGCATTAAGTCTGCATGGAAGAGACCACAAAGGAAACTAAGAGAAGACAGTGGACAGAGACAAGGGCATTGAACGAATAATGGTGTCGATGTGATGAGGTAATAATCGAACTGGAGTGACCAAATGGACCGGATGTGGAAACGTTATCATTACATTGTGCAAATATTCCTCTGTTCTCCTCTTGCCTGTGTTAAAGGCCCGCATGATTGATTCAGCGCAGTGTAAAATTCCTATTGGTCCTTGCCAATGATAAAGTGACCGTATTTCTCATTTGAAGACTCCCCAGACATTCGCCCTTTGAGAGAAAAGGTGAAAAAAAATCTCTTTCTCTCCCTCCCTCTCTCTCTCTTTACATGTCCAATCGTTTATCTATCCACCTCCAAATTCATTTCAATTAGAGGCAGTGGCGGCACGCTCCCTGTGCTTATCGATTGGCCCCTCCCCCATGGTTCTCCTCCTGGGCTACAGCGTGCAGTCTCCGGCACGTGCCCTGGCCCTCCGTGTGTCAGACATAGCGGGCACCTTCGCCACCTCCATCTACAATAAATATGAACAATTAGCCTGGTAACGAGGGATTAATTGTGCCAAGACGGAGTGAGGTTAGAGCAGAGGTCTCCCAGCGCTGTACAATACTAATGTGTTTGTCTTTGTAAGATCAGTCTTTCTATTAGACGGGCCTGTGGCTATGTACAAAATTTGCCTTAATATTATGGCTGCATTTATTTGTTATGGTGTCATATTCAGAATTAATGCCACTTTAAATGCCCCAAAAGTGTCCAAAAAGTGCCACTGCATGTGACGAGGTCACATGGAATGAGCGTGCTCAGTGTTTAGGGAAGTAGCCTAAACTGGACACTAGCATTGAGTGCCTGGCGATTTTAAAGTTGCTGTCGTATCGGAGCCAGAACATGTACAACTTACTACTTTAAAGGATGAGATTGAGAAGGAGAAGGACAAGGTTTTTGGCCATTGCATTTTGCGGGGCAGTGGCAGCAACGTCCGTAGAAAGGAACGTGTTGGTGCTGAGAGTGGTGGGATTGCTGCTTCACTGACATGGATTTCATACACAATTTTCGTATGACGAGAAGAAAGTTTGTGTACATTTGTGAGCGCCTACTTGTACCACTCTCACTTGTTGATGATCAGATGAATGCGACCTGGCTGTTGTGAGTGAAATCGCATGCCAAAAGATTGGATATGTATCGGTTTTAGGACCACATATCCAAGTGGCCTGGGTCATATTTGAAAATATCGGATCTGTGTCGTTCAGACTTTCATTAACTCATTGAGTGCCGGCCTGTTTTCAGAATTCTATCCCCCAGAGTGCTGGACGTTTTAGTGTATTTTTACTGATTTTCCAAGACCCACAGAATACCGAGTTCTTTGACTATATAAACATGGCACACATCAAAATAAAGTGTTGACTCTCTTCTTTCACCTAGAAAAAAATTATGTTTCTAACCTTTTCGGTTCTCAAGTAATTGATAGTAGAACATAGGGAAGTTTCAGCAAAAACAGTTTTTTTTACCACAAAGTGGAGAAAACGAGCATTTTGTACAAAGAGTCATTTCGAGCAGATCGGTGATTTTGACGTCAATATTTATGGATTTAGTGACACCTCAAACATCTAAAACAACAGAGAAAGAGATTTTTGATGGCAAAGTACATTTTTTATTTACAAATATAAGGCTCTGTGAATTGAAAATTCCTTCAAATCAATTGTGCCAAGAGATGTTTACAGGATATAATATCTTTTCCTATAAAATAGAACTTTGTCACTTCACAACAATATTGAGGCATGCTCAGAGTACAGATCCATAATAAAAACTTACACACACACACACACACACACACACACACACACACACACACACACACACACACACACACACATATGTACATACACACAAGCCCATGCATAAACCTTTACACACGCACACACACATATAGCTTCATTCATTACAATTACCACACAGCAGCATCATGTAAACTTAATTCTTCTCATCTCATGCCTCTTTGGAGACCAGGATCTACTGCTCCAAGTCAGTAAACTTCTTCTTTGGCGCTGTTGTAGTTTGATCAGAGTCCCTGCTCCGTGCAGCGCACACATGACACGTCCCCTGCCTCGGGCACAGCAGATCTCTGCTCCGACCTCGCTGCTTGATCCGGCTTGTCTCTGCGATCCTCTGGGATCCTGGGTCCCAAGAGCGGTCAGATCGCTCCATAGGCGTTGATCAACAGTTCTCTGCTTTTCCGGATTCCCCTCGCCTCGCCATCTTGCTCCTCTGGCCAATACACAGTACACAAACTACACTCCTCCTCTCTTCCACGTCGCCGATCGGCAAATAATGATACAAGATCGCTACCTACAGGTTGGGAGACGTGAATTACACCTTCAAAGTTGCTCCAGGTCGTATTATAGCGATCCCCGCTGAAAAACGTCCTTGACGTATATATACATCACGGCACTCAACGTTTGGTTTCAACATGACGTCAAAACTCGTCACCGGCACTCAATGAGTAAAAGATCAGATACAGGTCACACAGAGGCAAAAATATCAGATTTGGGTCACTTCAGGCTGCAGTCTGAACGCAGCCTTATTTTGAGACCTGTCAACCAGAATTCACATTCAATACCCAGATACTAATTAATACTAATTAATGCTTAAACATGTATCAGAACAAGATAGGCCTACCCATTTCAGCAAGTATTGATAATGAACAAAATAATGTATTTTATCAAAAGTATCTTATCAGGGCTCTCAAGTCTCACGCTTTGAGAGTGTGACACACGCAATTCGACTTGTCGGTTAGTTAATGGGAAAAAAAAAAACCTCGGAAATAACGCAGTCTCACGCACCACCCCGCTCAAAACTTGAGAGCCCTGATCTTATATTGTATAGAATTACTACAATATGGAGATGGTAAAAGAGACAGGAGTTCACGGTTTCAGACTAGTGTTCCATTAAAGTAGAAGTAGTTTTATTTTTTTATTTTGCAGTAGTATCAGCAGGGAGCATGAGTGGTGGTCAGTACAATCAATCATTCAATATTCCATCTTGGAACCTTAATGGGACACACTAAAATGTTTGATATTAGGTTTATAAAGGTTGCTCTAACTTGCAGTAAAACATTTAGTCTGAGGGTTGCATTTGGCCATATCTGGATGTGCCTAGTGTAGGGAATCAAGCTTTTTCCTAAATATAGATTTCAGAATTTTAGTATTCTAACAGTACTTTGTTGAGAGGGGAGTTAAAGAGGCTATTTTTGTCAAGAAAGAGAATCCTTCCTTGAACACAAATGGAGGTCTCAGACATCATTTGTCTCCCATCTATAACTCTATCCTCAAACCTAAAACAAACAAAGAAAACAATAGGGTAGCAGGTCAGGTCCAGAGGTGTGAAAACATCCATTATGGCCCAGAATGGTTCTGCTAATAAGACCCCACACTTCACTTCCACTGCATATTTAATAGGCTTACCTAACTAACAGAAACTGAAAACAAGTAGGTGTAGTAGTTTCAAAGGAATTTCATTGTAATTTGCTCCTCCCTTCAGGAGCTATAAAGCAGTGTCCACCAAAACTGAAGAAGCAGCTTGGATGAGGGGGGCACAGTTGGGGCTGTAGGGGGGCACAGTTGGGGCAGTTTTTCTAGATCTACGGAAAGCATTCGATACAGTCAATCATTTGATTTTCTTACAGAAATTGCATAATTTTAATTTTTCAGTAGAATTTATCAATCTCATCAAGTCCCATCTCTCAGCTCAAACTCAGTCTGTAAACATAAATAAACATCTTTCTCATGCTCTACAATTATCAACTGGTGTTCCACAAGGTTCAATAATTGGTCCTGTTTTGTTTAGCATTTATATTATCTGCCTCTGGTATGTGAGAGTTGTAACATTTTAATGTACGCCTATGACACTGTTATTCTCTGCCATGGGAAAACAGCTGAGGAAGTTGCAGCAAAGCTGACATATGCCATGTCACAGGTCACAGCCTGGCTTGAAAAAAATCTTGCCTTCAACTGAACATCTCCAAAACAGTTTGTATGTACTTTTCAAAAAACAATTCACATGTAAAGCCAGATATTTTAATTGCAGGACAAGTACAGGTTGTCACAGAATTCAAATATCTTGGATTATACATAGATTCAAATCTCAATTTCAAAACACATATTCAAAAAGTTAGCAATAAGATAAAATATAGTTTATCTAATTTCCGTTACATCAGAGACTCATTATCAATTGAGGCAGCAAAATCTTACTACTTTGCCCTTATTCTCTCACATATAACATACTGTATCATCAGCTGGTCTAATACATCACCCACAATAATAAAACCCATTGAATCACTCTATAAACAAGCTTTAAAAACACTTGACAAAAAACACTACAGATACCACCATTGTCACATTCTGCCGAAATACAAATTAATGACCTGGGACAATCTTATTACATTTAAAAATATCTGTCTAATGTACAAGATTAAACATGGCTTGGCTCCCCCTTCGCTGAATGACTTTGTTAATTTTAGATCAAGTGAGTGCAGAGTGACCAGAGGAGCAGTGAGGGAAGACTGCATTATTCCTCATCGAAAAACTGTATCTGGTCAGTCTGTTTTCTCCGTCAGAGCGTCCCATCAGTGGAACTCTGTGCCTGAAGCGATAAGAACATCTCCCTCATTCTTTGCTTTTAAAAAGAATGCTAAAAAGTGGCTTTTAGAAACATAAATGTGTGAACACTAAAACTTTTATTGTATTTCTGTAATGTTATTGTACATGAACGTTTTAAGTGTAATTTTTAATGTGTATCTTTTTAAGTGTAATTTATTATGTGTAACTTTTTAAGTGTATTTTCTTTTAGGATGCCTTTTTGACATCTGGCAAAGGGACTACCAATGAAAATTAGCTCTTATCAGCTAACTCGGGCACATTTACACTGTTTTGATGTTGATTAATGTGCATTGTCCCTTTTTAGATTAAAAAAAAAAATATATATATATATATATATATATATATATATATATGTGTATATGTGTATATATATATGTGTATATGTATATATATATGTGTATATGTATGTGTATATATATATGTGTGTATATATATATATATATATATATATATATATATATATATATATATATGTATTAATAAATAAATTAAGCTGCGAAACGTATTCAACCAAATAAACTTTTGTCCTGTTGACAAATTGAAATTCTCCTTTTGCCACAGTACTTTGTATAGAAACTTAACCCACCTTTCCTCCAGTGTGCACACAGGCTTATCAGAATATGCTTTATTGTCATTGTCAGTGAACAAGAAACACTTCTATTACTGGGTCTTCTTGATGACTGAGCTGATGGTGGGCTTCAGGTTGTTGCCACGACACTAGGTCACCAACCTCCTGTAGGCAGAGTTATTGCCATCCAAAATGAGCAAGATGTGAGCAGTATGAATATGAGCTGATGTTTTTGATGAATATTTTGCTTGATGTAAATCCCTCACCAGATCTGCAGTGCTTGTGTGCTTTGATCTCTTCTAGCTACAGTGGTACCTCACCTTACGAAAGACCCTACATACGAAAAATCCAAGTTACGAAACGTCTTCACGTTAAATTTTGGTGTCTAGATACGAAAGAAAATTAAAGTTACGAAACGCAAAATCTCACAAATTCAAATAATGCGTGCTTAGATGCATGCCCCGCTGTTATCCCCGCTCAAAGAGCACCTTTCTCGGCCTCTTAGCTCTAGCGCCGAACACGCAAGATTTTCAACAAAATGTATTAAATAGTGAAGCGTGGGGGGAGACACGACTCCAGAAGCAGCGCGGCGAGGAGCACGGCACCGCGCGGCGAGGAGCACGGCACCGCGCGGCGAGGAGCACGGCACCGCGCGGCGAGGAGCACGCACTGGCTGGTTTGTGGCTCGGGCCACAAACCAGCCGGTGCGAGGAGCACCCCTAGTCCTGGTCTGCACGACTGGCACCGGGGCTGCGAGCACGAGATCGGACCGCGTCCTCTGGAGCCCGAGCCACAAACCAACCGCACAAAACCAGCAAAGAGCGGCACGTGGTAGTTTAATCCTGGTCCAGTTCTGGTTTAGTCCAGGTCCAGTCCAGCTTTAGACCTGGTCTAGACCTGGTTTAGTTCTGGTCTAAACCTGGTTTAGTCCACGTTTAGTCCTGTCTCTTAGCCAATCAGGACGCAGAACCAATGTTACACTATAAAAAAAAAAGTTAAACCATAAAAAAAAACCTTGGAACGAATCAGGCCTTTTCCATTGAAATAGCTACTCAACTTATGAAAAATTCACGTTACGAAACCACTTCTGGAACGAATTAATTTCGTAAGGTGAGGTACCACTGTATTTTAATATGACTTACCAAATGACTTAAAGGTGTAGTATGTAACTTTAAAGGTGGAGAGTCTACTACTTGCCATGGAGATGGTATTTCTTTGCCTGGAATGATCCACATAAGGGCATTAAACATATCTCCTTGCAATTTTGTTCAATTACAGGTGTTTTAGAGTTCAATTCTTACCATGTGCAGGCTTGCTTCTTCATAGATCTGACCATTATACTGTCTCTAGTGGGGTTGCCAAGTTTATTTCCATGCTGTGAATAATCAAGGCAAAGCAGTAACATCTCCTTGGAGACAAGCAGGTTGCAGACCCTCCACCAGAAAGGTTACACAGTGCACCTCAAACATTTACTTGCTTCGATGTGATTAATTTGACCAGTTTATGGCCCATTCATTTCCTTTCTGTCAAGTGTTGAGTATTTTGTTCTCCACTGTTATTCACTGTGGCCTGTCATGACTTCGAGACTCATGAGTTTATGTGGTCTACGCCAACATCTATCGATTTCTCCCACTTTCCCCTTTGAAGGCTTTAGCGTTTGTCTGTATTTATGCAAGTGTGCCCACAGCTCAAAGTAACATTATGTGTGCCTGAGCATAGCCTTGCCTATCGACTGTAGCAGGATCGATAATATAAGTGGCTTTAACGCTGCCAGTTAAACTCATTTGTCATTTATTGGTGGCGGCGGTAGTAGCGAGAGAGGGACTTCTCACTCAAATGTATCAATCTATGTGCACGCTAACTTCCCCCTCGCTGGCCTCTAAGTGTGTCATCATCCAGGAGTCGTAACTCGAGGCAAATCTCATGTCCACCGTGTCCAAGTGATTAGTCCAGACAGCGCGGAAAATAGACACGCTGGTCATTTGTTTGGGGGTGTTAAAAACGTGATGACTGGAGCTGGCGCTGTCCCCCGCGGCGCACTACAGACCCCCGTGTTTACATTTGATTGGTGTACATGGCGGCATGTTGTGGCTCTGAGGGAAAGCGTCTTAAAGCAGATCTTAAATTGAATCGCTTTGTGGTGTGGTTTGGTGCTTGTGTCGTCGGATGCTAGAGCTGCACTAAGGCACGATGGATGCGAGCCCCCTGGCCATGCACTGTATCGCCGGGTAATTTACTGCCATTGTTTGGTCTAATGGAAAGGAAAGCCATTCAAGGTACATGGCTGCATTTGTTTTACCTTACATCATGCCACCAAAACTAGCTGCATAAAGAGTGTCAAAATATCTGGAAAATATAGCTATTGTTGTGCTCAATTGTAGTGCTGCATAGTTTTAAAGAGGTAAACTATTTCTTCACAATCCATGGCCAAAAGTGGGCCATTGCCTTTGCAAAGAACTTAGTTTAGTTTAGGGCTAAGGTACTCTTCATTTTCCCCATGGAGAAATTCATCCTCTTCATTTGACCCGTCTTTCAATGCCGCTTGGGCTACCCGCCAGGCGCACTTGCCAGTATGCAGACTTACTGTACTTGTATACTCTGGGGTATAGAGACTTTTTGTTTCAGACTTGAAGAATGGACTCAAGGAGTACACAAGCACTTTTCAGTGTTTGAGACAGGGACAGTTATTTCATTGTTTTACATTCATCATTCATACATTCACCAAAATGAAATAAAACATGCTTTTATTTACTCTCTTTAAAGTGTCATACTGTGGCTTTAAATATGACATGATTGTAAAATTGTAGTAGTGTTTTTGCCATGTGTTTGCTGAGCTTGCCTGATGATGAGCTCCTGTAAGCGTGGTAAGGAGGGCGCGTGCAGGATGCACATCTCACTTCTGTAGCTGTGGAGGAGTGACAAGAGTGTGAATGGAGCCTCAGTGACAAACTGCTCCTGAGCCATCAGTGAACGGATCAGCCCCATGTGTGAGGCTATGCATTTGGAAGTATACTGTACTGTTGTTATGGCCCCAAGGGACTTGCTTATATTCTCTGTGCATTTTCACAACTGTGAGACTCAATCACACCAAACATATTATATTGATACTGTTAGAATGTTGACCATTTGTCATAAAAATGTGCATTTCTTATGTTTATGCCATTGGTGTGTTGCTTTCTCTAAAACATGCTGTGAATCATGCCTTCTTATAATGTTCAATGTTTTGTTTTGTTTTTTTCCCCCTATTTTTTGTTTGTGCCTACATATTTTATAAAAGTAAATGGTCACAAAGCATCATTATAATGCATTTAGAATCACTGTCTTTTAGATTTTAGTTAATTCTATTTTAGGTAATTTAGGTCTATATCTATATATCTATGTATCTGTTACTCTATCTATTAATCTATTATATTAATCCATCTATCAATGTATTAATCCATCTATCAGTCTATTAATCTATCTATCTTTTTATCTATCTATTAATCTAATCTAATCTTAGTTTTTGTTGTTTTGCCACTTGGGGTTAGGCTTGATTCTTGATTCTGATCCTGCTCTTTTTCCCCCTAATTAACTCTAAAACAATGCAATATCTCCATTGTAGGACAACTTTAGATTTGTGTATCTTAGTTACATAAAATAATTCTTCATCCATTCACACATATATCACATGCATTCATTAACGTGTCTTCAGACCATAGAGGAGAGGAGGACGGAGCGTCCCTTAATAAAAGTGTATGGAGTTTAAAAACACATGTGCATTTTTTGTATTATGTTTTCTATTTGAGAGAAGAACTCAGCCTAAATATGCAGGGTTTGTGTGGTAAACGTGTGAATGAAACAAAACACAACTCCAGGTATGTTTGTAATGAAGGAAACAACATTATAGCATAGATTGGAAAATAGCCTAACAGGGGCCCTTTCAGGGGTGGTAGAGGAGATGGAACCATACATCTTAGTCTATACTGGAGCCACTGATCTGATGTCAGTGATGGTGGCATGTAGGGGGCTGTTTGTCACTTTGCCTTCCATTCACACTGGTGTCACTCTATAGCTCTATAAGTGAGTGCATTTGTTCTGTGGGCTGTGGATCTCAGACCTGTCACTCTGTATACCACTGACACACCATCATTTCTGAAACCGCTCTGATGTTTATATTTACTTTGTCCTCAGTCTGAGCGAAATACTTTTCTCATAGACATATCTTTCCATATTATCTGCTTTTTGATGACATTCTGGTCAAACATATCCCTGTGTTTTTTGAATAACTGTGTTGCCGATCGCTGATGAAAAATATATTATTAAATTACCAGTAAAATAAGTTAAAGAAATTTGCAATACTATTAATTTTGAGACATACTTCTTGTTTTTGTTCATACCCTTTTTATATAAGATAAGATAAGATAAGATAAGATATGCCTTTATTAGTCCCACAGTGGGGAAATTCCAGTGTTGCAACGCACAGATCAAGAACAGCAGGAAAAAGTAACATGCAATATAATAAATAAATAAATAATGGCCTAGGATAATTTTAAAACTATACCTAAAAATAGACTCTGGATTATAGGTGAATATTTGTAAGTGCAGATACGTTGAATGACATGTTAACATTGTTCGTTGTACAGTCTGACAGCAGCAGGAAGGAAAGACCTGCGAAACCTCTCCCTCACACAGCGAGGGTGAATCAGTCTGTCACTGATGCTGCTCTCCAGAGCCGACAGAGCGTCCTGCAGGGGGCGACACTCATGGTCCAGCATAGAGGTGACCTTAGCCAGGACCCTCTTGTCCCCCACCTGCTGCTGAGTCTAGAGGACAGCCCAGGACAGAGCTGGACTTCTGATGACCTTGTCCAGCCTCTTCTTCTCCCTCTCTGTGATGCTGCTGCTCCAGCAGACCACACCGTACAGGATGGCTGATGCCACCACAGAGTCATAGAAGGTCTTCAGGAGTGGCCCTCTCACTCCAAAGGACCGTAGTCTCCTCAGGAGATAGAGCCGACTCTGGCCCTTCCTGTACAGTGCGTCTGTGTTATGAGTCCAGTCCAGCTTATTGTTCAGATGAACACCCAGGTACTTGTAAGAGTCCACTCTCTCAATGTCCCTTCCCTGGATGTTCACTGAGGGGGCAGTAGAGTGGCGTCTGCGGAAGTCCACCACCATCTCCTTGGTCTTCCCTGCATTGATGATGAGGTGGTTCCGCTGTCTCTAGTCCACAAAGTCCTGTATTAGTCCTCTGTACTTCCCCATCATCGTCATCCTTGATGAGACCAATGATGGCGGAGTCATCAGAGAACTTCTGCAGGACACAGCTGTCCGTGTTGTGTCTGAAGTCTGCAGTGTAGAGGGTGAAAAGAAAGGGCGCGAGGACAGTGCCCTGGGGCGCCCCCACACTGCAGGTCAGGAGGTCAGACACACAATTCTTGGCTCTCACAAACTGGGGCCGGTTTGTGAGGTAGTCCAGGATCCAGTCTGCCAGGTCACAGTCCACACCGGCGGTCTCCAGTTTGTCCCTGAGGAGCAGTGGCTGGATGGTGTTGAAAGCACTGGAGAAGTCAAAGAAGAGAATCCTCACAGTGCTGCCGGGGTTCTCCAGGTGAGACAGTGAGCGATGCAGCAGGTAGATGACGGCATCCTCCACTCCGATGCCAGGCTGGTACGCAAACTGCAGCGGGTCCATCGCTGAGCTCACGGTGGAGCGGAGGTGGCCAAGGACCAGTCTCTCCAGTGTCTTCATCAGGTGGGATGTTAGAGCCACCGGCCTGAAGCTGCTGAGGTCTTTAGCGTGCGGTGTCTTAGGCACTGGTACCACACAGGAGGTCTTCCAGAGTTGTGGCACCACCCTCAGCTTAAGGCTCATGTTGAAGACATGCTCCACAACTCCGCACAGCTCGTCCTGCACAGGACTTAAGGAGCCTGGAGTTGATGCCGTCTGGTCCTGCTGCCTTCCTCGGTCTAATCTTCTTGAGCTCCTGTCTCACCTGGGCTGCAGAGAATGACAGTGGCCGGCTGGGGGATGGGTGAGTCCATGTTTGGTGGAGGGCTGTGGAGCAGAGGTAAAGGTGTGAAGAGGAGCAGGAGTTCCCCATTGTCCAGCTGGGGAGGTGGGAGCTGGCAGCTGGGTGGGGGGAGGGGTGCCGGGTGATTGATCAAATCTCCTGAAGTGAGCATTGAGGTCATTCACCCACTGCAGGTCCCCCTCCATCTGGGCAGGAGGTGCTTTGAAGCCTGAGATGGTTTTGAGACTTCTCCACACCCCTGGATGTTCCTCTCCAGTAGCTGTCGCTCCATCTTCCTCTTATGGCTGGCCTGGCTCATTCTGATTTCTCTCCTCAGCCTCTTCTGTGCAGCCTTCAGCTCCTTCCTTGGTCCCTGACCTAAAAGCTCTCTTCTTCTCCTTCAGCAGAGCCTTTATGTCAGGGTTAATCCATGGTTTATTGTTTGAAAAACACCGCACCGTTTGGGAGGGAACGATGTTTTCAAAACAAAAATTTATGTAGTCCGTGATGCATTCTGTCATCGCATTAATGTCCTCTCCATGGGGGTCACAGAGCTCTGTCCACACTGTGGTGTCAAAGCAGTCTCTCAGAGCCTTGTCACTCTCAGCAGTCCACTTCTTCACCACACGGGGCACCACAGGCTGTCTGTGCACAATGGGCTGATACACAGGCCGCAGATGGACAATATTGTGGTCAGCTCTACCCAGGGGAGGCAGTGGGGATGAAGAATAAGCCTCCTTGACGTTGGCAAAAAATAAATCCAATATTTTATTGTCTCTTGTGGGGCAGGTGACATACTGGGTGTATGTAGGCAGAACAGTTGCAGGAGATGCATGGTTGAAGTCTCCAGAAATCAGGAAGAGAGCCTGTGGATGCTTAGTTTGGAGTGTGCTCGTACAGGAGTGCAGTGTGTCACATGCTGTCTCAGAGGCAGATAGCAGGGCCGTAAGCTAATGGCAAGCAACTCCACGTCCTTGTTACACAGCTGCTCCTTAACTGTACAGTGTCCAGGTTTGCACCACTTCTTATTTACAAACACAGCCAGGCCACCTCCTTTTTTCTTCCCACTGTCTGCTGTCCTGTCCGCTCGCAGCAGGTGAAAGTTGTCCATGGCAACAGCTGAGTCCGGGATTTGCGGGGTTAACCAGGACTCCGTGAAAACCATGACGCTGCAGTCTCTGTATTCCCGCTGATACCGTGCAAGCGCCGCTTAATTCGTCCGACTTGTTCTGAATAGACCGCACGTTTCCCGCGATGACAGAGGGAAGCACAGGTCTGCAGCGTCCTTTCCTTTGCCGGAGTTTGCGTCCAGCACGTCGGCCTCTGCGCGTCCTCCGTAGTAGCTCCTCCGGGATCTCATGGCGGTCACGGGGGCGCACAACTGCGCCGCGCAGCGCTAACAGCTGATCCCTCGTGTAAACAATGGGGGCACGTGTCCTCACGCACATAGCAACGCACATAGCAACGGTGAAAAAGTTAAAATCCAGAGAAAATAGACGTTGAAATGGAGCAGAAACATCGCGTTTCTGAAGCACTTAGCCTTATACACATAATCTTCAAAGTGTGCAAACGCACAAGCAGGTAAGAGCAGAAAAAAAGTTGGAAAATAAGGGAGCGCGTTGCAACCAGCTCCGGCTCTCGCCGCGCCAGATCAATCAAATATATATATATATAATAATTGTTGTGGTATTTTATCTTATTTGGACTACACACACTCTGAAACACAAATGGCAACAGACCTTTTATAAGATTATTAAAGCAGACCTATTGAGATGTGTTTAAAATGTGCAAATAATAACATAATGATCCATGGGCGTCATAGTTTATAACTGTACAACAGGCTCAAACACAATATGCACAATCTTCTTCTAGATTTTTATTACTAATACACTTATGCTTTATCTAGAAATTTTCGGTTTCCATATTTCAGCCTTCATTTTGTTCTAAATGTGCTAAAAAAAAGATCAGTGTAAAATAGAAATAACTGAAGAGTTGACAACAAAATAAATAAAATAAAAATAATGGCTGACTAGTCCACTATTGAAATAATGGTTGGTTGCATCCCTGGTAAAATAGTGAATGTTTACCTCAGATGTGTACCTTTTGCACAAACTGTTATCTGGAGGCACGTTTGATCTCTCCATTCTTCGTTCCTAACCATCTTCGGCATTCCTGCTTTCCCCTAAAGCTGTGGCTCTATTTATAGTGAGAAGAAGGGGTAGACCATCAAAGCTGGTTCCATATATCAAAGCCCATGTCCTCCTTCCTCACTCTGCCTATAACAGGCAGGCATGGAGGCAGGGAAAGACGAGAGCTGCTCCTCAGCCCACCAGAGGCCCAGCAGTGGGGGAGCTCACGGGAGAGGATCCACAGCTCCACAGGGGGGAGTGTGGGAAAGTGTGAGGGAGCGTGCCAAGATTGAGTTACTTAATTTGTTTGTTTTTAAACAAATTTTAATAATTAATTTTTTTGAATGCCGACTTCCAGTGTGAAAACAGAAATTATACACAGTTATAATACAGCTCTGGAAAAAAATAAGAGACCGCTGCATTTTTTTCTGAAATCAGCATCTCTGTTCTAGGTGCGGTAGAGTGCTCGGTCACACTGACATGTATTATGTAAACACGCTGCCCTGTCTAGTTTAGAAATGTTTGCCTCTACTTCAGTTTTCAATCAATTTCAGCAATTTCTGATCTGCTCCCTTCCCCACCCTTCCGCCAAAGAAAAAAACACCATATATTACCTGTCCAATTGTTTTTCTGCCATAACATGTGAATAATTTTCACTGATTGTATTGCACTTTTCCACTCTGTATCTCCGAGTCGGCAGTGCGCACACCGAAATTTCGACTTACTATGTCTACATGTACATATTGTTTTTTGACAATAAAGCAAACTATGACTTTGACAACTATGACTATCTCGACATGTATTACAGCCATTTCATTCCAGCGTCTATTGAATTCCAACACAAACACAAAGATGAGCTACCGTGGCGGCACGGTGGCTGAGTGGGTAGCGCTCATGCTTCACAGCAAGAAGGTTCCGGGTTCGATCCCCGGGTCGCCCAGGCCTTTCTGTGTGGAGTTTGCATGTTCTCCCCGTGTCTGGGTGGGTTTCCTCCGGGCACTCCGGTTTCCCCCATCAACCCAAAACATGCACCATAGGTAAAATCCTCCAGCTTAGGTCCTGACCAAGCCGAAGCAAGAAGATCATGGAGATGGTCCCCGGGCGCAGTAATGTGCTGCTCACTGCTCCTAATAACAGGATGGGTTAAATGCAGAACTGGAATTTCCCCACTGTGGGACTAATAAAGGCATAGCTTTCTTTCTTTCTTTCTTTCTTACTTTAGTTCTTTCACCAGGAGTGGAATAAAGTCACCCAAGAACAATGTGAAAGACTTGTGGAGAGCATGTCAAGGCGCAGGAAAGCTGTGATTAAAAATAAGGGTTATTGCACCAAATATTGATTTATGAACTCTTAAGTGTAAACATTAGTATTATGTTGTTTTAAAATTAATTTGATCTTGTTTCTTTGCATTGTTTGAGACCTGAAAACATGTCTTTTTGTTATTTTGTCCATTTGTCATTTTCTGCAAATAAATGCTCCAAATGTTAATATTTTATTTGGAATTTGGGGGAAATGTTGTCAGTAGTTTATACACTCAAACAAAAATGTTCCTTTTGCCCAAACACATACGTATAAGTAGTAAAATCAGAAAAACTGATCATTTTGCAGTGGTCTATTATTTTTTCCCCAGAGCTGTATATTAAAAATTAAATTAAATTAAAAAGTCACCCACACACCCTTCAATTCATACCCACACAAATCCTGGCCCAATGTGCACAGTACACTATTACTATTGCTCTTCATTTACAATAAAAGAAAAAAAATTTAAATGAGTAGTGATCTAGTGACCTGCAATTAGTGAACTGGAGTCTCAGTTCATATCAGTCCAAGTGCATTTTTTAAAGTTTGTTCAAGGTTTATGCAGTCCAACTTGTTCAGTAAGGGTTCCCAGATTTTTTTTCCATCCATCTCCTGTAACCAGAGTTAGTTTGGATTGCTTGTGTCCATTCGTTCGCCACGAGGGTCAAAAGTGCGGATGTGATGGACTGCTCATTGATGCCACAACAGCTAATGAAATGACAGTGAAGGTATAGGCAGGGGAACAGTGGGCATGTCCAGTGTGCAGATCAGTGTTTTAAGCAATGGTCTTTCCTCAATATCTATCCTAGTAAACCTATTTAAAGTGTTTACAGGATTTTCTTTTTTCCAAGATGTTTTCTTGAAGAATGGAGAGGAGAGGGAGCAGTCCAGAATACATCAATAGAGAAGATTCCATCACGCACACAATCATACTTGATTGTATTTGGACAAAAAAAAGTAATGACAAAATCTCATTCAAACTCAAAAAATAATTTGTTTCTGTTTATGAAAATATAGAGTACAGTTACAATCTCAGCATAATAGACCACCAGCATGGCTAAAGTGTGCCAAAGGGGGAGAAAAAAATAAATAAATATATATATTCTTTGTCCTATTGCTGTGTGCTGTGTTGAGGGGTCTCACTGCCAATTTCTAATCTTGGCTTACATCTCATCAGAGGTATAAAACTCCCTACAGTGAAGCATAGCCAGACTGGACTGTACTAGACTGCCGCCTTTTGCTACCATAGACTAACCTTCAAAAATAAGGTTCTTCTTTCGACTTCCAGTTATAGATTATGGCATTTGCTTTGGCTGGAACTTGGGAAAAGCATTTCCATTTCCATTTTACCAAACCCTGTTACCACTGACAAGTAAAGTTACCCGCGGTAGGATTCTGCTGGAATTTGTAATATGCCTTGTTAAAGTGTGTGCCTTATGCATTTTTAATACATTTATTTTGGTGGTGCTACGGGGCCTGACAAGAACGTAAAAGTAGATTTGGAAAGAGCCAACAAGATGCATTTCTATTCCCAGGGGAGTTATGGGTATACAGGTGGATTCATTCTCTAATTTTATGACTGTCAGGAAAAAATGGCTGTAACTTTTCTTGTGAGTGGTTTGCCATGCTTTCCGCAATGGTGATAATATTGCTTAGCCAGGAATGTTCCGAAGTAAGGCATTAAACTGATCTATCTTGCATTTCTTTAATTATGGGTAGTTTATTGCTCAAACACCTTGAAAAAGAGATTCTTTCTTCAAAACTTTGACCTGTAACATGGCCTGATGGCATCGTCTGCTTGTTTCCATGAAGATAGAAAAGTATAATGCTATACTGTGGAACATTTTAGGCAAAGCAAAAACAAAGATCTTCATTAAACAAAATTGATTCTTGTGAGCTTCTGTTGTTACCTCATCCAAACATACCGGGAGTTGTGTTTTCTTTCATTCACGTTTGTTAATCTTGGCTTTTTAGAAACTCAAAATACTCTGTTCCACCTTGTGATGTCATGTAGTGGTAGTTTTCAAGTTTACAACTACATTTTACCTGTAGTTCAGTAAAGATTGGCAATTCCAGGACTGAAATCATCTGAATGATTCTAGTGAAAGCGTACGAAGTTTAAAAACACAGTGGAGCACTTCCTGTATTAGCACATGACTCGTACTGTGTTCTGTTTGAGAGAAGAACTCCTAAATATGCAGGGTTTTTGTGTTAAACATATGTGAAAGAAACAAAATGCAACTCCAGGTATATTTGTGATGAGGTAACAGCCTTATAATAACATAAATAAACAGCACCCTTTCATATGGCACCTGTTGGGCAGAAAGTGTTCATTACCTGGTATGTCTTGTCATATGAAGCATAAATCAGAGCAACCCTGTATGGTTAAATGAGTTTAATGCTAGGGGCTTCAGAGCATGACTGTAGTTTCTATGGCTAATACTTTGGAGCTTATATAAAGGTTATTTTATTGCAGTCTGGGATGGCTCGTGGTCAGTTTGACGATGTCTGGAATGCAGTGCAAAGTCCGTTGTAAATAAGGAAGCACAGATATTCATTAGATGTCTATAGAGCTCGGCTATGTTCAACAAAGTCCGACAGTTACATCTGGTCTGTGTTATTAAATAAAGCTGTAGGAATGTAATCTCTGAAATACGATGGGAATGTCATTACTGTGTAGCTGTAGGAGTAGAAACAATGCAATGAGAATGTAGTACCAGAACATACGCTACCAGAAAATTGCACTCACCCTGTCGTTCAATTTTTTATTTATTTATTTATTTATTTATTTATTTATTTATTTTTTAATATGTTTACTGCTTTCTACATTTTAGATGCATACAGAAGACGTCAAATACAGCTCTGTAAAAAAAACAACAACAAAAAAAAACACTTTTTTTTCTGAAATCAGCATCTCTACATGTATTACAGCCATTCCATTCCAGCGTCTGTTGAATTCCAACACAAACACAAAGCTGAGCTACTTCAGTTCTTCCACCAGGAGTGGAATAAAGTTACCAAAGAACAATGCTAAGACGCATGAAAGCTGTGATTAAAAATAAGGGTTATTGCACCAAATATTGATTTCTGAACTCTTCTTAAGTGTAAACATTAGTATTATGTTGTTTTAAAATGAATTTGATCTTGTTTCTTTGCATTGTTTGAGGTCTGAAAACATGTATCTTTTTTGTTATTTTGACCATTTGTGATAATATTTTTATTTGGAATTTGGGGGAAATGTTGTCAGTAGTTTATAGACTCAAACAAAAATGTTCCTTTTGCCCAAACACATTCCTATAAGTAGTAAAATCAGAAAAACAGTGGTTTTATTTTTTTCCAGAGCTGTATATGAAGTAAGATAACTCTATAAAATAATTTTCGACAAAGCATGATATGGGTAATTTGAGGATTTGGCTACTAAATATTTTAAAAACCTGGACGACTGAGGGATTACACAGACATCTAGTAGCGTTATTTCACTTTTACTTCATACTTCGTAAGTCATATTTGATGCCTTCTGCATGTATATCAAATGTAGAAAGGAGTTAACAACTTTTGACTGGTAGTGTATACTTTTGGGTTCCTTTACTTCAGTGTTACGTGTCACAAAACCCCCTTCTGATAAACAGTACAATTAGAGTGCATAGACGACTGGATGAATGGTTAGTGTTATCCTGTAATTGTAGAGATTAAAAGAAAACACTTAACATCTCTTATTAAACAAATTAACCAAAACAGTCCAATAGCAAGGTCTTAAAATGCCATTTAAAAACCTATTGTTCTCTCATTTCAGAATTGTTGCTGCCTTTTCCAATTTGTTTGATAAAATACCATAAGAGCAAAAGGTTTCCTCATAATTACCACAAATTTAAGAGCAGACCGTTATTTTTAGTCACAGGGGCCAATTACTGTTATTGTTAGGGTTAAGATTAATTAACAGGTTCCAGGCACCTAAAGAGAAAAGTCAATACCGCCATATTCCCAGCTGGTGTGTGTGGGGTGGAATTTATAACATTGTGGGGTCTAATCTGTACACACTTAATTCATGGGGACCTGCCTTCCTTATGGGGACAGACATTTACCCCATATAAATAATTTATTATTAGGTGCGCTGTGTAACTTGGCTGGTGGAGGGTCCATCACCTGCTTGTCTTCATGGAGATGTGCCTATAATGTTCCGAGAATCTCCATGGAGATTCTTGGAGCAAGCCAAATTGGAATTATTTTGAGCAATATTATATTTGAATAAAGGCAAGAAAGCATTCACATCTCCATGGAGAATAGTTACACAGTGCAGTTTTAAGATGAGAGTTAAGTTTGGGGTTTAGGTTAAGGTTAGGCATGTAGTTACTGCAGTTAAGATTAGGATTGGTCTCCAAAACAAAATGTAATGTCCCCCCAAAGCATGGAAATCCAATGTGTGTAACGTGTTTGTTTGTTTTTTGGTCTGGTCTCGGCACAGTCCTCCAACAGCGAGCAGCATCGCGGACCTTAGATGCAATTAAGAGGCTGTCAAACTGGTGTCAAAGGTGCAGGCAAACCCACCCATGTATCCCACCCCCTCCCCTACCCCAGAGTACACACAAACACAAGTACGCACAAACATCCACAACCCGAGTCGCGCAATAGCCATGACAACATACACCCATGTCTGCGTGTCCCCGCCTCGTGCACACATGTTGAAATATGGCCCCCATATTTCACCACACCCACCACATTTGTAAATGCCAACTGCTTCCATGACCCCACCCCCTCCCTCCCTCCCTCCTCTTACTCCCCTCTCCTCTTTTCACTTCTCCGTCTATCCTCTATCTCTTCCCTCTCTCTCTTTCACCGTTCTAACCAATCCCTGCATTTGCGATTGGACCATCCTACTGAGGCTGGAGCTTTTAAGAAATTGAAGGAATAATCCAACCACCAGGAATCCGAAATGGTGAGAGGAGTGAGAGAGGGAGAAGACTGCTCCTTGCAAATATCAGGGAAATAGTGTCAACAGACTCAGATGCAGAGGTAAAAAATAAATCCAAAAATGGGTAATTTTATTCCCTATATTTTTCTAAACTGAGACACTTGTATGATGGGTTTGAATGTTCTGTATTTTTTGTCAATATAAACAAAGTGAATATACAATTGAACTGATCCAAATATGTCTATTTATATTATTTTTATGTTATTTATGTATCAATAACTCTTCAACAACAACTTTAGATAAATTAAAAAATTGAGTTTGCATGCATGGTCTGGGTTCGATCCCCGGGTTGCCTGGGCCTTTCTGTGTGGAGTTTGCATGTTCTCCCCGTGTCTGGGTGGGTTTCCTCCGGGCACTCCGGTTTCCCCCACCAACCCAAAACATGCACCATAGGTAAAATCCTCCAGCTTAGGTCCTGACCAAACCGAAGCAAGAAGATCATGGAGATGGTCCCCGGGCGTAACCAAAAAAATAGTTTGTAGAATCCCTAAGTCGTCCAGGTAGAATCCATTGCAAAAGAAGTAATTCAATTTGTCAACTGGACAAAAATGTATTTAAAAAAAACTGATAACAAATACATTTTTTGTCCAGTTCCCAAATTGAATTTTAAGTTAAGAACACTGAAGTTAATTTTAAACATTTTACAGTGGTCCACACACATTTCCAGCATCCTAATTATTCACCACGAGTTTGAGTGCATTTCTCAAGTTTCAGAGGAGTTTTGCCCTAAAAATAACTAGCCCTTAGCCCATTTACTGACTTACTGGTTTATAGCAGATAAACACCCTTATAATTAGACACAAAATATTAAAATGCTGTGTCTAATTTAAAATTAAAATAGTGTCTAATTTTTAAAAAAAGAAAAAAAAAAGTGTTCCTCACCTTCTGCAGCGGTTAGTCTCCCTCATCCAGCTCGGGTCCTCTACCACAGGTCTTGGAGCTTGAGAGTTCTGCGCAGTAGCTATGTTCCTAGTACTTCACTTTTTTGGACTGATATGTCTGATGTTTTTCCTGGGATCTGCTGTAACCACTCCTCCAGTTTTGGGGGTTATAGCCCCAAGTGCTCCAATCACCACGGGCACTACTGATGCCTTCACCTTCCAGGTCTTCGACTGCTAATTCTCTAGTTTCTCGTGTTCAGTTTTCCTGATGTTACCATCGCTTGGTATTGCAATGTCCACCACCACAGCTTTGTTCTGTTGCTTATCCAACACCACTATGTCTGGTTGGTTCGCCATCACCATTCTGTCAGTCTGTATCTGGAAGTCCCACAGGATCTTCGCTGGGTCATTCTCTGCAACATTCGGAGGTGTTTCATACCTTGACCTTGGGGTCTCCAGCCTGTACTTTGCACAGATGTTTCTGTACACTATGCCCACCACTTGGTTTTGTCACTCCAGATCTGGGCCTCTATTGCTCGGGTGCTCAAGGCCTGCTCCTGTGCAGCCAGGATGAGGGCCTCTGTGCTGTCCTTCAGACCAGCCCTCTCCAGCCATTGGTAGGATTTCTTGATATCAGCCACTTCAGTTATGTTTCGGTGGTACGCCCCATGTAGGGGCTTGTCCTGCCATGATGGTCCCTCCAGCACCTCTTCCTCTGAGCTCCACTGTCTGAGGCATTCCTTGAGCACATCATCTGTCGGGGCCTTGTCCTTGATGTAGTTTTGGAGATTGGATGTTTCATCCTGGACAGTGGTTCCCACACTCACTAGTCCTCAGCCTCCCTCCTTCCGGTACAAGAAGGCTGCTGGATTTGGGATGGAACCCTCCATGCATGGTCAGGAGCTTTCATGTCTTAAGGTCTGTGGTCTGTATCTCTTCCTTTGGCCAGCTTATCATTCCTGCTGAGTATCTGATCGCTGGCAGGGGATAGCTGTTTATTGAGGTGAGGTGTAAATCAGTGAGTCGAAGTCTCGCTCTCTCTTAGCATACAACTTGATGTCATCCATGTAGAGGAGGTGACTGATGGTGGCCCCGTTTCTGAGTTGGTATCCATAGCCAGTGTAGGCGATGAGTTGGCTGTGAGGGTTCAACCCTATGCAGAGCAGCAGTGGGTCTCCTTGGTATATGCCAGATTTGATGGAGACTTGAGCAAGTGGCTTGCCATTGGTTTCAAGGGTGGTTTTCATTACCCAGGTTGGTCTGATGGGTTCTGCAGTCATGGGCGACGGTTCGGTCAACCAAGAGTTGGTGTTTGGGTCCCCTGGTGTTTTTACTGATGCCCTTCTGTGCTGTGTTCATATATTGATCCATGTTCCTGCTTATCTTAGCCGCAATGATGTCTGACATGAGCTTCCATGTTGTGGAGAGGTTATTGGTCAATTGTCGGATGGGACTGTACCCTTTGAGGGATCCTTCAGGATCAGGATCGTACGCCCTTGGGTTAACCATTCAGGGTGAGTCCCATCCCTTAGCAGCTGGTGCATTTGTGCTGCCAGGTGCTCGTGGAGTGCAGTGAGCCTCTTTAGCCAGTATGCGTGTATCATGTCAGGGCCTGGTGCTGTCCAATTGTTCATGCCTGAGACTTTTTCCTGAATGTCTGCCACTGTGATGGTGATTGGATTCTGTTCAGGGAGATTACTGGTGTCTTCTCTCAGAGCCACCAGCCACTGTGCATCGTTGTTATGTGATTCCTCCCTCTGCCATATGCTTTTCCAGTACCTTTCAGTCTCCAGCCTTGGTGGGTCTTCTCTGATGTTATTCCCCTGCCACTGAGCTTACACTTTTGCAAGTTGTGTTGCGAACAGGTGGTTTATTTGTCTGGATTCTAGGAGACTTTCAGATGGTACTTCACTTAGCCTCTGTAACTGGCATCGGGGTTGCCTTGTGTTCTTTCGGGCCATGATCTTTCAGATCAGACACTGCCTCGTTCAGCATGATACTTATTGGGGCTTCGTACCCAATCTCTGGTTGGGGAGTTTGTGTTAACGCCCCTCTGACCTGGCGCTTTCCCTTGCTGTAGCATTTGTGATGTACCACCCTCGGTAGATAGGCCTAACACCTAACTAAACACCTAACTAAACTGAATGTGAAAGTGATATCTGGATCTGACCAGTATGGCCTTTGCCCCTATTGCCCCAATATGGCCTTTGCCCCCTATTGTTTCCTACTCCCACCCACATTCAACAATTAAAAGATTATTCACTATTTATATATACTCATGGCTATAATGTTTTGGCCCACAGTCGTAAAACAAAACTCCCCACCCCTCTTCCTCCACCTCTCCCTATCTCACAGGCCTTTCATTCCACACTCACAAACCGTCACAGTAAATGTCTATCTGGGAGTAAATTTATAACTGCCACTTCAGCTGACAATCAAACCCTATCACTAGATCCGTCTCTCTCTTCCCCTCCCTCTCTCTCCCCCTTTCCCTCTTCCTCTCGCTCGGCCTATGCGTGAAGGTGGAGAGAGGACAAGGGGGGTGGGTGCGGTGGTGTGGGGGATTCAGAAAACACAAGCGAACAATCTACTCCTGTGCCGATCGATGGGAGCCCGCGCTGTTGCCTGACCTAAGCATTACTCTCCATACACCTGCTTATGCTCTGTGCCATATTGTGGTAATAGAAACTGGTGCTGCCCTTTTCAAAGAGCGCATCCTGGTTAAAATTAGATAAAGTGTCCATGATTCACACATGCCATAAAATACAAATGTGTAAAGGTGGATTCTTTTAATCATCTGTGTAATGGTGGGTGCTCTTTTGCAATGTGTCCTCTAAGCAATGGTGTAGTTCCTCTATAATTCAAATAAAGGGCAGTAGAAGGGTTGTTATGGCAGCTGTGTTGTGCTGCAAAATTAAGTTTACAAAGCCTATTCTGATTTATGAATTGATTAGTTTTAATGCTTATGTAAATAAAACACTAGCTCACTGGTAAATTCTCTATCTATAACAAATCTATTGATTTGATTCATTTGAATTAATTTTACATTCAAAATACAGTGATACCTCACCTTACGAAATTAATTCGTTCCAGAAGTGGTTTTGTAACGTGAATTTTTCGTAAGTTGAGTAGCTATTTCAATGGAAAAGGCCTGATTCGTTCCAAGTTTTTTTAAATTCTTTTTTATAGTGTAACATTTTTTTTTATAGTGTAACACTGTGTCCTGCGTAGAGACTGCTAGGACTAAACGTGGACTATACCAGTCTAGACCAAGGTCTAAACCTGGACTGGACCAGGTCTAGACCTGGACTAAACCAGGACTGGACCAGGACTAAACCTGGACTAAACCAGGTGGATTAAAGCGCCGCATGGGGGTCTATTTCCTGGTTTCGTTTCGAGTTACGGCTGAGGCGAGGAGGGGAGGGGATGTGCCTCGGGATCGCACACAGTCTGAGCGCATGAACGAACGCATGCAAGAGCCGCGGTGGTCAAATCCTGGTTTAGACCTGGTTCAGACCTGGTTTAGACCTGGCACGGTTTGAGCACGGGTCTCATGCTCGCGCCCCGCGCCGGGTCATGCTGCGCTATCACACATGTGTCTGCGCGCACACACACCGCCCTCCCCCTTCCCCCCACGCTTCACTATTAACTCATTGGCTGCCGGAGACGTCTATAGACGTTCGGGCGAACCCAACCGTTGATTGCCAGAACGTCTATAGACGTTCAACACGTTTTTCAGCGGGGGTTGCTAGGTTACGGCCTGGAGCAACTTTTGAGGTGTAATTCACATCTCTCAACCTGTAGATGGCGATCTTGTATCATTATTTGCCGATCAGAGCCGGGGAAGAAAGGAGGAGTGCAGTGTGTGTATAGATGTGTGTAAGATGGCGAGGCCAGCGAACCCGGAAGATAACTGTTGATCAGCGCCTATGGAGCGATCAGATCGCTCTTGGGACCCAGGATCCTGGATCAGAGGATCGCAGAGACAAGCCGGATCAAGCAGCGAGGTCTGAGCAGAGATCTACTGTGCCCGAGGAGGGGGCGTGTCCTGTGTGCGCTGCACGGACCAGGGAGTCTCCTCAGAACTACGACAGCTCCAAAGAAGAAGTTTACTGACTTGGAGCAGTAATGGTGCTGTATGGTAATTGTAATGAATGAAGTTGTGTGTGTGTGTGTGTGTGTGTGTGTGTGTGTGCGTGCGTGCGTGCGCGCGTGCGTGTGTAGCTGTGTGTGTGTGTGTGTAAAGGTTTATGCATGGGCTTGTGTGTATGTACATATATATATATATGTGTGTGTGTGTGTGTGTGTGTGTGTGTGTAGGTGTGTGTGTGTGTGTGTGTGTATTAGTTTTTATTATGGGTCTGTACTCTGGGCCTCAGACAAAGCCTCAACAAAGTTCTGTTTTATATGAAAAGATATTATTATATCCTGTAAACATCTCTTGGCACTATTCACAGAGCCTTATATTCTTATATTTGTAAATAAAAAATGTACTTTGTCATCAAAAATCTCTTTCTCTGTTATTTTAGATGTTTGAGGTGTCACTAAATCAATAAATATTGATGTCAAAGTCACTGATCTGCTCGAAATCCTTCTCTGAACTCAACGCTCGTTTTCTCCATTTCTTGCTCAAAAACCAGTGTTTTTGCTGAAACTTCCCTATGTTCTACTATCAGTTATTTGAGAACCGAAAAGGTTAGAAACATAATTTTTTTTCCAGGTGAAAGAAGAGAGTCTAGGCTTTATTTTGATGTGTGCCATGTTTATATAGTCAAAGAACTCAGTATTCTGTGAGTCTTGTAAAATCAGTGAAAATTCTCTGAATCTCTGGCACTCTACAGGCTTAGATTTTGAAAACAGGCTGGCAGTGAAAGAGTTAATACATTTTGTTGAAAATCTATGAAAGTTTGAGTGTTTAAACGAGAGAGAAATGTGAGAAAAGTTTAAATCCAGTCTGAGAAAAGCGTATAATGTGTGTGGCTGAGCGCGCATTATTTGAATTTTTGAGATTTCGCATTTCGTAACTTGAATTTTCTTTCATATCTAGAGACCAAAATTTAACGTGAAGGCGTTTCGTAACTTGAAATTTCTGTTTGTTGGGTCTTTCATAAGGTGAGGTACCACTGTATATGTTTTATTATGGCTATACACAATGCATTTTAACAGTTTTGCATTCATTACATTTTTCATATTGATCTACTAATTTATTGTAAAATATATCTACTTTGCTGGCAAATCTAGAATATCTCTGTATGTCCTATACAGATATATCAGTCTGGTCCCCACTCTCTGGTCCCCACTCTTTCCTTTGCAAGTCAAGCCTAGACAAATGTGATTGTACAATCAGATTTGTCTTTTTCATGTGACATATTTTTGCCTGATGAAGGCCTAGGGCCGAAACGTTGCATGTCTTAATAAATTTCTAATTTTGCAAATAAGACAGAGTGCGGGATTGTTTTCTCCTCATGTGACATATTTGAAACAAAGGAGCTCATTGTCCATCCATCCATTTTTTTCTGTTTATCCGGGGCCGGGTTATGGGGGTAACAGTCGAAGCAGGGACTCCCAGACTTCCTTCACCCCAGACACTTCCTCCAGCTCCTCCGGGGGGACCCCAAGGCATTCGCAGGCCAGCCGAGAGACCTGGATCTTCCCCAGGGGAGGCATCCAGGAGGCATCCGGAGCCAACTGACATCCTTAGCTGGCTCCTCTCCACGTGGAGGAGCAGTGGCTCTACTCCAAGCTCCTGTGGGACTGAGCTCATCGTGCCCAGCCACTCTGTGGATGAAATTCATTTTGGCCACTTGTATCCGCAGTCTTGTCCTTTCCATTATTACCCAAAGCTCATTGACCATAGGTGAGGCTAGGAACGTAGATTGACAGTAAATCGAGAGCTTTGCCTTTCAGCTCAGCTCCCTCTTCACCACATCGGTCCTACACAGTGACCACATCACTGCAGAGGCTGCACCGATCCACCTGTCAATCTCACGCTCCATCCTCCCCTCAGTTGTGAATAAGACCCTGAGATACTTTAACTCCTCCACTTGAGGCAAGGACTCTTCACCCACCTGCAGGGCAAGGTGGGCAAGCCACCTTTTTCCGGTAATCCTCATCCCAGCCACTTCACACTCGGCTGCAAACTGCCCCAGTGCATGTTGGAAGTTCAATGAAGCCATCAGGACAACATAATCTGCAAACAGCAGAGATGAGATTCTGTGGTCCCCAAACTGGACACCCTCCAGCCCCTGACTGCACCTAGAAATTTTGTCCATAAATACAATGAACAGAACCAGTGACAAAGGGCAGCCCTGGTGTAGTCCAGCATGCACCAGAAACAGGTCCAACTTACTACCAGCAATGCGAACACAGCTCCTGCTCCGGTCATACAGGGACCGAACAGCAAAGGGCCCCGAATCCCGTACGCCCGGAGCACTCCCCACAGGACCCCATGAGGGACACGGTCGAATGCCTTGTCCAGATCCACAAAGCACATGTGGACTGGTTGGGCAAACTCCCATGAACCCTCGAGCATCCGATGAAGAGTATAGAGCTGGTCCAGTGATCCGTGGCTGGACGAAAACCATACTGTTTCTCCTGAATCCGAGGTTCAACCATTGATCGGATTCTCCTCTCCAGTACACTGGAATAGACCTTACCGGGGAGGCTGAGGAGGGTGTTTGCCCTGCCCCATGTGATGTTGCAGAGATGTGTCAGCAAAGACAGCCCCACAACAGATACTCATCCACCCCCGGAGCCTTGCCACCAAGGAGCCCACCTCAGTGACTTCAGCCAGAGTGATGGATGAGTCCGAATCAGAGTCCCCAGCCTCTGCTTCCTCCTCAGAAGACATGATGGTGGGATTGAGGAGATCCTCAAAGTATTCCTTCCACCATCCGACAACATCCCCTAGTCTCCATGTCCGGAGATTCAGTTGTTGAGGCCCCTGCCTTCTACTGCCGCCCAGGTCTCCCTGCACCAGCCCCCTATGGATCCTCCTGTGGGTGGTGGGTCCATGGGAGGATGGCCCCACGTCGCTCCTTCTGGTTGTGCCTGGCCGGGCCTTATGGGGGAAGGCCCGGCCACCAGACACTCACTGTCGAGCACCCACCCCAGACCTGGCTCTAGGGTGGGGCCCTGGTAACACTAATTCAGGCGATGTAATTGGCCTTGCTGTATTTCTCATCATAGGGGCTTCTGAACGCTCTTAGTCTGACCCTTCCAGGACCTGTTTGCCTTGGGTGACTCTACCAGGGGCATAAAGCTCCCGACAATACAGCTCCCGGGATCATTCGGGCACTCAAACCCTTCCATCACGTTAAGGTGGTGGTTCAAGGAGGGGAGCTCATTGGTCACATATAATTAATTCTGCAGAAATCTCAAATGTTTTTCAGTCCCTGAGATTTTTTGTTTTCTTTATTTTTTCCAATAGAGATGTACATGTTCCTGATTGGCTATTCCACCTGTCTATCACTCCCATTTGCAAACGAGGAGATTTACTGGTGACCAGACTCACGTCATCATAAAGTATTGTGTGTATTATAGTATCTCCTAATATTTTCAATTAAACCACTTTCAATATATTCATTACTTGATTATTCACCAGTGCTATTTCAAATTTGTTTAAATGGTCATTTATTAGGGACCAAGCCCGAAGGGGGACGAGGTCCCTATTGTAGTTGCTCTGTTTCTCTATTATTATTACGGTTCTTGTTCACACGATTTTGGGCAATTTTGAGCATGTTCCCATGCTTCAAAACGAACGTGACTTTGCAGGGGCATCACGTAGGGTGGCAGCTACGCCTCCAAAAAGACCCGTCCCCCGGTGACCCCCAGGAGCTCGATAGCGCCCCCTAGCGCGTTGTCTTTTGGGGCTGGCATACCGTTTAAGATAGGCGCACGAAATTCGGTAGGGACGTGTATCTCAATAAGACGAACGAATGCCTCACTGCAATGTCATGGCCACGCCCAACAGGAAGTGAGATAATTGGCCTTTTGTGTGAATTTGTGATATTTGACATACAATGGAATTTGAAACACTTCTCCTACACCGTACTTCAGATGGGCTTAAATTTTGGTGAACATAATCTTAAGACATTGGAGATGTTAAATTGCGAAGGATTTTCAAATAAGCGGTAATATGACGATACAGCGGATCGATAAATTTAGGTATTTATTGAATGGGAGTTATAAGTTATGAATGGGAGGTATTTATTGAATTTGGAGTTCTTCCTCAGAATAAAACTTCACAGGGTAATGTAGATGAGGACTACCAACATTAACTGGCATAACTGGCAGTCTGACATAGCGCCCCCATATGACAGGCCAGTGAACTGTCAGAAAATGTACAGCAAATGAGCGCTTTAACACAAAGAAGATCGTGGGTGGCATACGATCTCAGCCAGACACACGAAAGTTGGTATGGGTGTGTATCTCACTAAGATGAACAAAATTGTAATTACAGTGTCATGGCCACGCCCAACAGGAAGTGAGATAAGAAGACTTGTATTGCGATTTTGTGTGATATGACATACAATGGATTTTAAAACACTCCTCCTACACCGTACATCAGATGGGCGTAAATTTTGGTGTACATGAGCTCAAGACATTGGAGATGTTAAATTGCGAAGGGATTTTTGATATCTTGTAAAATGACAAAATGGCGGCCTGATGAAACACACAAAATTTGGTATAGCCTTGTATATGATGAAGAGAAACATTTTTATGCAAATGAACTGCCCCGTATGTCATAGCGCCACCATGTGGTAGACAAGGGAACTGTAAAAAAAATGCACTGAAGCTGCTGCTGTGCTGTAGATTGACATGGCATCTTGTGCGGCTGAAAATACTTTGTATTGCTGGCATGGAGCATGCCCCCCCACCCCCATAGGCCGCAGGTGCGAGGTCCCGGCCAACGCCGCTTGCAGCTTTAATTTTTATTTGAATGTACACTGCCTTCACAACTACTAAACCTCTTGGTTTATACATTTCAGTCCCTCATGCCTTTGTCACTGCCTGGCCCCTCCCCTCCCTGTGTGGGCTGTCCCATGTCAAGGCCTGTGTCTCCCAGTCTCGTTTGACATGCCGCTTATAATGGTCAGATGGGGGAATACCACTCTGTGCCTGTCTCCATATCTTCTCCTCATGCCTTTCTGCTCTAATCTCTCTCATTCTTTCTCCCTCTCCCTCCTCCCCTCTGTCAGAATGTCACGTCGCCTCAAAATGGGGGAAATCAATCGAACGGGAGCTCTTGGAAAGCTGTCCGTACAGATATCAGATTTCTCAAGCGTAGATGGCTGTATACATGTGGATGGTTGTATGTATGTGTGTGGAAGGGGGGAAAAAAAAAAAGGGGGTGGGGTGACAGAATTAAACTGGGGACATTTTCGTACCCTCGTCACTTTTGCCGTCAGCTGACATGACAGCAGAGGTGGTGAGAGGAGAGTTGAGAAGCAAGTGGTGGACTCTCTGGACTAGACCTAAAATGAAAGAGGAGTGACAGATGGCTGCTTCATGCTCAGGCCATCGTGATGAGTGAGGACAGAGGAGAGAAGATAGGATGGAGGAGATAGGGAGGAGGAGAGGAGACGGACATAGAAGGATGTTGAAGGAAGAGATGTCTTGTGACAGTATCAAAACCACCAGACATCAGCTGCACTCCTCTCTCCAGTCTGTCCGTCAGCTTTTCATAACAGTGTTTTCTACTGGCTTAGCACCAGCCAACACTTAAAACGGGTCAAGAGTGGAGGCATGTGTGAGAGCTTGTCAACAAAGCTGACATATTTGGTTAGCATTTCCCCAAAACTGTATTTTGGAATCAATTTACAGTTATTAACAATCAAAATATGAACCAAAATATATTCTCTAAAATGTCAGGAAATAGAATAGTTGGCCTTTTAGCCTCACCTTTGACCCTGAATGAAGGTGTGCCTTGGCCAGTGCCTCTAACAAACAGGGACATTTCTCTGAGGAAATAGATCTCACATGATATATATATATATATATATATATATATGTGTATATATATATATATATATATATATATTAGGGCTGTCAAACGATTAATTTTCTTGATCGCAACTAATCTCAGAAATTTCATAGTTAATCGCGATTAATCGCGATTTATTTTGCATGTTTAAAATTGATATCTTGCAGTAAGACCGTTCGAATCTAAAGTTAAACTCACAATGCAAAGTATTTCTCACCATTTTTTTTATTTCAAAAAAGTGCAGAGAAAGGAAAAAGTAACAATGAACCAGTAATAGTGCTTACTTTGAGAAATTGTAAATAAATGATTGAAGCCCGCTCGAGCTGCCTACGGATGCATAGAAGGAACAAAATACTAGCAAACTCAAAATAGCGCGTTTAACCGACAATGAGTTTAATTAATACAACCAAATGAGCTGCATATGGATGGTAGAATTGCGGAAAATGCTGGCAAACTCTGATCGCGATTAAAAAAATTGTTCGCGATCATAACTCTAATCGCGATTAATCGCGATTAACGCGTTAATATTCCCAGCCCTAATATATATATATATATATATTAATACAAATACAATTGCCCTTAATATAACACACCAGTATTAAAGTTCTCCATCTTCCTTGCTCTGTTGGACTTTGCTCTGATACTTTTCTCTTCATAAAATGAACTGAGAACCTGCTGCACCTCTAAGTCTCAGAAAACTGTGTGACTTGTGCAGGTATTTTTCCTGGAGCAACTGTATCTTGAGTTGGACACATTGCACATTATGACGGCATTAATCTAAATCCCACCTTGAAAAGGAGAAATCCATTCTTCACATTTTATCAGGCAAAGCGACAAAAACTTAAGGCTGTCTGAAAAAGCTCTTTTCTTTTTGATTCAGGTCAGTGAAGGCAACGCAGAGCCAAAACAGACACACAACCTTGTAAGACAAATAGGTTTTGTCATCTCCGCAGAAGGCTCCCTTTTTGTCAAAGACCACAGGCTGCTGTGCGATGGATTGTGACATACTCTAATTCCTTTCGGATTGCAGTACAGTCGATAAAAGAGGCACGTGCTCTGGCAATGACCTCCAGGATAGTGTTATTGACCTATTTTGCATACACAGTGGGTGCGAGAACGGACAGGCGCTTTATTTGTACCATTATTTATTGGCCACCAACACGACTGTAATGTCCATCTAGGGACTCTACTGGAGTGCAGTTATAGATTATCATGATTGCTAGTTATTAGTGTGTGTGAGAGGGAAAGAGGCCCATGCACACACTGTGGGGATTGTGGAGATTATTCTGAAGCTGTGTGTTTGAATAAAGACGGCAGAGGCAGTCTTGCACAAATTGTTCTTGAAATGGTCTATGTCACTCTAACTTAACTACAAGGACAAACCTCAGTAGATGAAGCTGATATAAATATTGTGTATACACTGCGGCTAGTACTGTCTCCTGACATAATTACTTAGTGAAATGTGGCAAACATTTACCTTGACATTCTCTTAGTGTAAATCAATATTGTGCTGGAGTTTTACTCCGATCTAGTCATACTCACTGCACTCTGCTTGTTTTCTGAGTCCATAAAAGAGAAAGCAAAGAACCATAGGGGAACCATTTTTTCAGCTACATGTCACATGCGGACACTTCAGCCTGGACATTTCATGTCCCAAAGTGAACTAAAAGACTTGGGACACCCTTTTATACACTGTACTTAATCTGAGGCAGCCATATCAGATCCATTTTCCCACACATATTAGGGCATACATTTATTTTCTAAGTCTGTTATTTAATATTCAGTTCCAAATGTAACACATGCCTTTTTCTCATTTGCATAATGTATTGCAGTCTACTTCAGTATGCTGCTGAAATGGCAGTTCTATATACAATGAAAGCTATATTATTTCTAAAGTGATGCAGCAAGTTCCTGTTTAGTTCTTCTCTCCTCCATCTCCCAGGTACAGGGTATCTCTGTGGGATTAATTGCTCATTTAGCAACTCTTTTCCATATTTCACGCATGAGAGAGTATCCAAATTAGCTTTGCCATCGCAGTTCACTTGTTCCACTGGGGATCGAATGACCACCACACGGACGGTAGGATGGCGCACTGAGCCATCAGCCACGTGTAGCGCCTCATCTGTGCAGACAACAGAGGCCTTCACTTTTGGATAGGAGTGTTTATATCACAGTGTTTGGGGGAGTGGGGAGGCAGATTGGTGATAGGAGCTCACATGGACCCTAGTTATTACCAAGGCCATTTATTTCTTTGTAAATGAGAGTTTGGCTCCCAGCGTCACAGGGCACCAAATGGGGCTCGTCCAGTCTGCTCTGCTGGTCTGAGAGCAGGGCAGTGGGCTGGTGGTGTGAGATGGAACCTCAGTTATTATTCAGATGTGGAGGCGCACTGGTGCCTGCTGCTGTACTGAAATAGGCCTAATGGGCTGGGAAGGCGCACTCGATGGCTTCTCTGACGCTCGGCTGCCCTGATATCTTCTCGCTCTTCTCTCCTTTCAACCCCCCAGCCTTTAGCAGTGAAGTGCAACAGGCTATCCATCCAGTCTGACGTATTCTGATGACTCGTGTCATTAAAGCTAGCGTCCGCTGAGGAGGTAATTAGCCAAAGTATGGCATTAATCAGTGGCTAGGGCCTCATGTGCCTGCTGGGGTGTCTGGGATGTGCTTTTTGTAGCCATGCCGGCCCCCTGTGGCCCCTGTTCCACACATGGTGAGCATTAACCTTCGGAGGCTTGGTCATTTGTCTATGACGAGCTGCAGCTCTCCTCACCAGTGTCACCATTTTATTTCAGATGCTGGATGTACCATGTAAATGCCAGGCTAGATTTACATTCATCGAGGCAGGTGTTAAAGTGCAGCGGAGAGGACATAACTCCAGCTCTGGATCATGGCTGTTTGTATCACATACACTGAAAGTGTATATCATCATCAAATGGCTACTTTTACATCTTGATTAAAAAAAATGTTTTGAACTGTAATAGGCAACATTTGAAATTGTAACAATGGAATCAAAAGTTGAATTGCATAATAAAAAAAAATTACAATTAACCTGTAGGCCTAAATGTAGATGACCAGTAAATGACCAGAACCATAGCAGTACCTTAAAAGTATGTTGTGGGGTCTTTTTTATTTTTGCTTTGGCTGTTTGGTTGTCAAAAGCCAGCTGCTTGTGATTGGGAAAGGTTTTGCTCAGTTTCCTTTTCTTTCACAGTCTAATCTTGACTCCTGTTGTTTGACCACCTAGACAAAATCTGTTTAAAGTTTACTGATGGGTCATTTTACTGTCCGATAGCTCATCACTGCCCCCGCCTTCGCAGACGTACAACTCACCTCTGCTTTGCCAAAACAAAATGGCCTCCATCATCACACACAGTGACATCTCCATCTGGTGTCAGGCAAACCATTAAAAGCGTAGGGCAAAAAAAAAAAATCCCCCCCTGTCAGTGCATATAAAGGCCCTCATTTCTCTCCATCAGCACAGTCTAGCAGTTCTGTCGCCGCGGAGATGGACTCAATCTCCAAACGGACTCCCATACTGAACGTTTTGATTTCATTACCACCCACCACTGAATATTCATATGCATTTTTTTAACTGCCGTGTCAAGTCCACACCTGGAATCAACGGGGCATCATGTTTTATTTATACAGGAGCAGGCAATGGGGTGTGGCCTAATGGAATTTACAGGGATACCACTGCACTTCCTGATATATTAGTGATGCAACTTCTCCCAGTGGTGGGGCAGAGGCTAACCCTAAACCCAAACGCCAGAGCCCGGGAGTCCTCCCGGAAGTGCGCTCTCCTCATTTAATTGTTCTGTAGCTGACCCGAGCAGGAGATTAGCTTCAGGACAAGAGGCGGTCAGGGAATAAAAGCAGGCACAGATTTCACTCTTCTCCCCTCACTCAGTCCGAAGTGGGTCTGTGTGGGGAATTATGTCTTTGTCTATGCAAAAAGCAGGGCCTTGATTCTCTTAAAGGACTCATATTAATCTACATTTTCTGATCTATTTTATAATGTTCTTTCCTCATCAAAAACATACCCAGAGTTGTGTTGTGTTTCATTTACACATGTTTAACACACAAATTCAGCATATGTAGGCTAAACCAAAGATGTTAATTTTGTCTTTTTATGTACTTTTTCTTTTCGAGTTCTTTTTTAAAGACAATACGTTATTGCGTATTTACCTTGTTAACATGTTTCGGCTGCTAGCTACAAGCCATCATCACTGAACTGTATCAGTGTTGATTTTAACGTGCTGTATATCAGCTGTTGTTACTTCCTGTAGGCGTGGTCAGTCTGATGGACCTGACAGATCGCTCAGACTGACCACGCCTCCCATCGCCCAGTGCTCTCTGGAGGGTGTCCCAGGTATGTGAAAGGAGGAACCCTCTGTCATTATGGTTAATGCTGTCCATGCCTCGTTTCCTGATTTCAGTGTCCTCCCTGATCCAGCGTTTGACCTTGTTGTTTTCCGATCCAATAACCCGTGCCTCGACCCAATAGATAATGTGGTTATTTCTTTTACAGTGGTCTGATATGACGAATTTTAGGTTTTCTTGCAATGCTTTGTCTTTTTGTTTTCTGTTGAGTCTCCATGATTTTTTTTTTCCCACATTCCTTTTGGTGTTCCTTTTTCGGATGTGAAATGCCCGACCCGTTTCCCCCTCCTTTCACACACCTGGGACACCCTCCTCCAGAGAGCACCAGGTGATGGGAGGCGTGGTCAGGCTGACCACGCCTACAGAAAGTAACAACAGATATACGACACCTCACCACCAACACCGATGACAGTTCTGAAGATGGCTAGCAGCTAGCAGCTGAAACATGTCAACAAAGTAAATACACGTTACTGTATTGGTTTTAAAAAAAGAACCCAAGGAGTTAAAATATTAAGGCTAAATTCTTCCCTCAAACAGAAAACACTCTGTTCCACTGTGTTTTTAACCTCCATACACCTTCAGTGGAAAATTTGGATAATTTCTCTACCGAACAAAAGGTAAAAGGTAGCTGTTAACTATAGCTTCATGACATCACAAGGTGGAACAAAACATTTTGAGCTTTGGAGATGTAGATGGACTAATAATAGAGGGTTACTCCAGGTATGTTTTTGATAAGGTAATGACATTATAACATGGCAAGAATACATTTTGTGTACTATAGGACCTTTTATCTTCAGCATGAAACCAGTGTTGGCTAGTGAAAACTGAACTCTTAAGCATTAATCATAATATGTAGGTCTGTATTATAACTGAAATGAAGATGCAACAGACATAAACAATGCATTCAAGACATTACACAATTTACAATGTATAAATTGGGCTTAGGTATCCTCTTTGTTAAATGGAAATATTTCAGCAAATTCTTCCAGTTTAGAACCCAGCACCTCCTGGTCATAAGTTGAGCTTGTCATGAACTGAGCTGACTTAAACACATGGGGGGCCTGCAGTTTTTTTTAACCCCCTACTGTTACTGTCCATTGATGGCTTTATTAACATTTATTAAAATCAAGCAAACATAATTTTCCTTTAAAGGTCCCATGGCATGAAATTTTCACTTTCTGAGGTTTTTGAACCTTAATGTGAGGTCCCTTACCCTGTACCCCCCATGGCTAAAAGTTACGAAATGTGTAAACTGAGCATTTACGACCCTTTTCTGTGAAAAAAAGACAGCCCAAACGGGCGATTCTGAACAAGGGAAGTTTCTGACGTCACATTCAAGAAAAAATGCAAATGCAGTTCCTTCCCCCGTCTGGATGTTTACCCAGCGTCTATGGAACTCACGGCCAGAGAGTTTGGACCGCAATGCGAGATGCATTTTTTTATTTGCCTGGAGGCACGTGAGAGTGTTTCCAGGCTCGGATGTCCTTTATCCGAGCCTCCGAACCTCTGAAACAGCAGTGGTTTAATTTTATTTTCTGTGGAAATGTGTTTATTTTTCAATGGAAATCGTCTAATATCTTCCCCTGCGCTTAAACACGGAAGTGGAGCCAGCGCACCGCTGAAGAGGAAAGAGCGGAGAGTTTGGCCACGCCCCACCCACTGCTCTGGCCTGTCTCTGTCCTCCTCATTTGCGTTCAAGCAACAACTCCCATAATGGAGTGTTTGAGAGGGATGTTTTTGGCTCTGGCTGTGTACATGAGGCTATCTCATGCACTGAGTCTTGATTTTGAAGGAGGATTCATTTACAGTATTAGGGAACCATTAAGGCACCATATAAAACCATCAAGAAGTACCATGTCATGGGATCTTTAAAAACAAGCAGGTTGTTTTGTTTGCCATTGTATCAACTGGTAAATACAGTGGTACCTCACCTTACGAAATTAATTAGTTCCAGAAGTGGTTTCATAACATGAATTTTTCGTAAGTTGAGTAGTTATTTCAATGGAAAAGGCCTGATCCATTCCAAGTTTTTTTTTTTTTATAGTGTAACTTTTTTTCTTATAGTGTAACATTTGTGTTCTGCGTCCTGATTGGAATAAACCAGGTCTAGACCAGAACTAAACCAGGTCTAAACCTGGACTGGACCTGGACTAAACCAGGATTATCTCGGGACATGGCAGTGCCGTTGGAGGAGCGCGTTGCTCGTGTCTCCGCGCTCCTTGCGCGTTCCGCGCTAGAGCTAAGATGCCGAGAAGACGCTCTCTCTTAGCGGGAATAAAAGTCGCTCGGGGCGGGCTCTGCTTCTATGTGACTTCCAGGTCTAGACCAGAACTAAACCAGGTCTAGACCAGGTCTAAACCAGGACCGGATCAGGTCCAGACTAGGACCAAACCGGGACCAGACCAGGATTAAATCACCCCGTGCTCGGCCCGCGCAGGCCCGCAGCCCCGAGGGGGAGGCACGGCCCGGGCTCCGCGGCTCCATCCCGTGCCGTGTCGACGTCGCTTTTTGATCCTTCGATGTCGGCTCTTCCTATAATTGTGAAGCAGAATTCACCAAGCGTTGGATTGTTCACTCACTAATAGGGAACGTGAGCGGGGTTTAGACCGTCGTGAGACAGGTGAGTTTTACCATACTGATCAGGGCTCTCAAGTTTTGAGCGGGGTCGTGCGTGTGACTGTAATTTCCGAGGACCGGGGGGGGGGCGAGTGAACAATTTTTGGCGCTTGAATTGCGTGAGAAATGCCGTGTGAGCGTGTGAACACGTCGAATTGCGTGTTGAGAGCCCTGTTTGTCTAAAGAGCAAACTTAAACTACAAAGCAACTAATGAGAGTTATATAAATGAAGTTATTACCTGATGGTTCTCCGTTTGTTTTATCATCACCACACTTTGTCAGTGCGCGCTGAGAGGGGCGGGGAGGAGGGAGCGGGACATTTTTAACGGATTCATGTAAGAGTCTGGTCAATGCACCGGGCCCGCGTCTCACCGCGTCTCATCGCGTCTCACCGCGACTCACCATGGGCAGTTCGGCTCTGGGCCGCGCGTATTCCGCGCGTAAGCCGTCGTGGGGGACACGTTACGCACAGACGGAGACACCGGGACCGGAGTCGGTGCGTCTCAGAGGAGACGTGGCACCGGGACTGAGGCTCAGGACGTGCCCGGGGGACGGCGAGCAGACGCGCCGTCCCCCCCTCCCCCTGTTCCCCCTGCTCGGGGGAGCAGGGGGAGGGGGCGGCGCTGAAAACGCGCGGAGCCTGCATAAACTAAGCCACACAGACCGATTTTCTGGGCACAAAAAAACAAAAAAACAAAAAAACACTAATCAGCGTGAGAAATGCCATGTGTGGCGTGTGCGCGTGTGAATACGTCGAATTGCGTGTGTCACACTCTCAATGCGTGAGCCTTGAGAGCCCTGATACTGATGATGTGTTGTTGTGATAGTAATCCTGTGTCTCCGCTCCCCTCGCACGTTCGGTGTTGTATTGAGCCGTGCCCCCCCACGATTCACTATCAAAACATTCCATTGAAAATCTATGAAAGTTCGAGTGTTCAAACGAGAGAGAAATGCGAGAAAAGCCCAACTCCAGTCTGAGAAAAGTGTAGAATGTGTGTGGTGAGGCATTTACAGCCCTAAAACATGAAGAACAATTGCAAAATACAAAGTTGTCCTACCTCGCGGACCTCTCCCACCGCGGGCCACCTCTGGAACCTAACCCCGTGTGTGTTGATAAAGTGTATTTACGTTTCGGGGCGTGCATTAATTGAATTTTTGAGATTTCGCGTTTCGTAACTTGAATATTCTTTCGTATCTAGAGACCAAAATTTGAAGTGAAGGCGTTTCGTAACTTGGATTTTTCGTATGTAGGGTCTTTCGTAAGGTGAGGTACCACTGTATTGGGAGCTTAAGATAAGTCCTCAAACTGCAAACTACTGCACACTAACTTCATTTGATACAGCTGTCAGATAGACTTCTATTGACGCCTGTGAGCCTACAAAACATTACAAGTTATATTGTGTTGCTTTAAATCAAATACATAGACTTCCACTGCACATAAACAGCAAAAACCTTTGATTAATGACAGGTGTAAATCTGACGAACCTTATGTAATGTGCAGTAAATCGAGGTACTCAAGCAGGAAGTGTATATAACAGGTGATCTGCCAGCTGCTGGAGCTCTCCATCATACCAGTTCCAAAAGTCATTAGTATGATTTGGACTTGTTCAAAGTTCCACTGTAAATGTCTGTCTCCTTTCTTTCTTCCTTATATCTTGCAGGCAGCGCTAGGCATAAAACTCATTACAGTTAACTATGCTATAATTCTACTTTAGGTGCAGACATTTTAATTGGCTGAAGCATGTGAGGCATGACACATTTTTCACTAAAAAGTTTGGTGGCAAAGTTTTTTTTTTTGTCTTCTAATAGCCATTGTGGCTCACTATCTGTTCCCTATGTCCATGGGGAAGAGAGGTGCAGTCTTTATGTACCTATGGTTGGACTGAACAGAACTGCTGACACACGCACAACTAGATTATTTTGGGCTGTCTTTGACCTCCTGACATTAAAGTTACAAAGGATGTATTGTGCATTCCTTCCACCTATGTTAAAAGCTTTGTCTAAAGTTGCATTCTCATACAGAAAAATGCTAAGGTTAAGCTCAGTCATGTCAAGAAGTACTTAAAGGTCCCGTATTATGCAAAATTGACTCTTGTGAGCTTTAAGTCATGTTAGAATGTTGTTTCCTCATCAAAAACATACCTGCAGTTCAGTTTTGTTTCATTTACACATGTTTGAATAACCTTTTATAATTAGTCTGTCTACATGTAGTGGTAGTTTTCTCCTTTTACCTTTAGTTCAGTAGAGATTTGTGAGCCCAGGGCTAAAATTGTGCAAATGATTTTAGTAAAGGTGTATGAAGTTTAAAAACACAGTGGAGCACTTCCTGTATTATCACATGACATCACATTCTGTTTGAGAGAACTCAACCGAAGTATACAGGGTTTGTGTGTTAAGCATGTGCGAATGAAAGGTATGTTTTTGATGAGGAAACAACATTATAACATATCTATCCATCCATCCATTTTCTTCCACTTATCTGGGGCCAGGGCGTGGGGGCAACAGTCTAAGCAGGGACTCCCAGACTTCCTTCACCCTGAACACTTCTTCCAGCTCCTCCAGGGGGACCCCAAGGCGTTCCCAGGCCAGCCGGGAAACATAGTCCCTCCAGCGTGTCCTGGCTCTTCCCTGGGGCCTCCTCCCGGTGGGACATGCCCGGAACACCTCCCGAGGGAGGCGTCCAGGAGGCATCCGGAACAGATGTCCGAGCCACCTCAGCTGGCTCCTCTCGACGTGGAGGAGCAGCGGCTCTACTCCGAGCCCCTCCCGTGTGACTGAGCTCCTCACCCTATCTCTAAGGGTGCGCCCAGCCAAACTGCGGAGGAAACTCATTTCAGCTGCTTGTATCCGCGATCTTGTCCTTTCAGTCATTACCCAAAGCTCATGACCATAGGTGAGGGTAGGAACGTAGATTGACCGGTAAATCGAGAGCTTTGCCTTTTGGCTCAGCTCCCTCTTCACCACAACGGTCCGGTACAGCGACCGCATCACTCCCGATGCCGCACCGATCTGCCTGTCAACATTATAACATAGATAACATGAATAATATGAATAATATGGGACCTTTAACATTGTTGGTCTTAAGTCATAATGCCAAATTTTACACTCCCATTCAATATTTACTATACTAATCAGAGGCATTTTCTTTAAACACACAGAACAAAATTTTATCTGAATATTGTCTGTTTGGGTTGAGATTAAAACTATGCATTCCTATTTGTTTTTCACTGTCTAAACGCAACAGACTTCAATATTTGTTTGCGAAACACAGAAAAAAAGTACTTCAAGATGTCTATGCATTAAGCTTTTGGCATGCAGTATTTCCAGCCCCAAACTTTAGTCTGCTTTATCTTTTGTGTTTGATATTAAATGTGGAGACTTATCAGATTATAGCATGTTCAAAATGTAAGACCTGTTTTATATTTTCGGAGCTATTTTTGTCTTTCGTGGCACATAGTGATTGTCCTTTACCTCCTGGCCTGCCCCTTTTTCTCTGGTCCTATCTCAAGTGAAAGTGTGGACATATTTGGACACCTAAGGGGAGAGCAGTGCTAACTTTGTGTCCATCTTGTCCGCCCTCTGAGACTCCGCTTTTGTTTGACTACTCAATCTCATTCTGACCTTTTCCACAGATGTCTAATGCCGCAACCATCAAATGTTCGAGTTTCTTTTCTCTATCAGCACCACTGTACGTCACATCCCATTTACACTCATGAAAAGCCCGCACAAAAAACTCTTTGAATTATCCAGACAGGAGCCCAAAGACCAGAAGGCCATGTAGTGAAAGAAGTGACTAGATAAATGGATAGAGGGGAGGGGGCCATATTGATCATGTTTTATGAGCTGGCTATAGTCTTGACTGGCGACGGTTGAGGACTTGCCACACTCGTGCTTTTGTCTCAGCTCCTCCATCATCACGTCCAAGGTAACAATCAATCTATCAATAAAAAAGCAAAACAAACAAAAGGCAGAAAATGATGCATCGCTTCTACTCGCCGGCTCCATTTTGGAAAACAAAAACAATGACAACCAAATAGATTTTAGCTCTTACAGAATGAACGTACGCTGCAGTGACAGTGGCCTTAAAGGAATCATCATCCATTGTCTGCCACCAGTAAACCAATTTTGTCAAGCACACAGAGAGACTTATAGTGTGTACATCTAAAGTACTTGCACTTAGGGATTTCAGACCTTCACCAAGGCACTGACCCCAGCTCTTTCCTAAAGTTAGAGATATATAATGGTCTAATAGTTATAACTTTTGATGATGGCAAAACTTTAAAGAGCCACTGAATTACATTTCAGCTAGCAAAAAAGACATAAATGGATATACTGTATAATTTGCGTGTTTTCTCAGATACCTTGAAAAACCTACTCCCCGAGTGTGAGCAGGTTTGCGTCTCCACTGATTCAACTCATCAGGGTACACCACCTGCTTGTGTCCATGGATATGTTATTGGTTTGCATAGAGTTTTGCTTTAACTTGTCTCTGTTGTGATAGATTGTATCTTTAACTGTATGTACATAGAGAAGAGAATCGTTGCAGCAGTTCCATGCTTTCTATATAAACAAAAACAATGACAGTTGAAAAGATTTGAGCTCATATAGACCCTATGCTGCCATAACGGGGGTTAGCACTAAACACAATCCCGCCTTATCCAGGCTCTTCCCTGCCTGAAATGATTGTTTCACTCAAATAAACACATTGAATATATCATGCTTCCTTGCTGTAGATAGAAATAAATCTTTGAAATCTGCTTTTTTCAATGAAGCAATTTCTTAGTAGCGTCCCTGTGACTGAGCAGGCCATCTCTCATAGATTCAGTGCGGCGAGTGCATAAATCTCCCTCACAGATAGCATCAGGTGCAGATTGACGACAGCAGCACAGCCAAGACTCTTTTGAACGCTTTTTTTTTTTTTTTTTTTTTTAACACTGCTCCCGACACTGTTTACTGTGCACACACTCGGATGGGCTTTTATTGTGACACTTTTTGTCTTGTCACTGATTTCAAGTGCACATCCATATGATTTATACTTCTGTGATTATCCATCTGACAGCATCTGACATGCAAAAGACAGTACTATCTCACAAACCTTTACTGTCCACAAAAGTTCAACAGCAAAGTTTTAAAAGCAAAAAAAAAAAAAAAAGCATTATAGTTGTATTATATACTCCAGTCTGCATCTGCCTGGTCTCACTAAATGGTCATTGTTCCGAGACACAATACGTAAGCGTGATTTTGACAAGAAAATGAACCAACATTAAGTAACCTTCTTGCTGTTGATGTTGTTGTTGTTTTATTATTATTATTATTTTATTATTGTCACCATTGTTATTATTGTTGTTATTTTAACTCTATCTGATTTTTATGTCACCTTTAATGTTGTTCAGCACTTTGGTAAGCTTTGGCTGTTTTAAATGTGCTATATAAATAAAATTGATTGATTGATTGATTGAATTGATTAACTAGCTTCAATTTTGGAGAACACAACAAGCCCTCAAAACTTTTGGTATTATCTGAAAACGTAATTTGAAGTGCACTGTGAAAGAGTGGTTGTGCACAATTCGAGGGTCTACGTGCACATACAAACTGTCAAATACTTCAAACTACTACTACTGTAGTAATAGTACTGGGGAGAGGAAAGCTATTTAGGTAACTTATTAGATAAATGGAAAAAAGTGGAGCCTCAATCAATTTTTCTAGGGCTGTCAGTTTAACGCATTAATTAGATTAATTAATTACACTGCAATTGAACACGCAATTACTTGTGAGTGGCAATTCAATGCGCGTACATTTTAAATTTGGTGTGCACTGAGCAGATCGCTGCCAGGGACTTTGAATGGCAAGTTTATTTATAAAAAGAATGAAGATGGGACTATCGACAAGAACGCAGTGATTTGTAGCTTTTGTCCAAAATAATTTATCGAAGCTGCTCCAGCCTGATGGATCATTTGAACGATAAATACCTCCGGACAAGTTCCACTGTTACCGGTGACAGAGCGAGCGTGAGCGCACTTCACCAAACCATCAAACCACGCTGCAGAATTTGGGAAACGAATGAGCAAAGCGACTGCAGAAAGACTGACAAACTCAATCACAAAGTGGGTTTCCTCTCCCTCTCTCTCTCTATCTCTATCTCAGTCTCTCACTCTCACAAGATTAAAATGTGATTAATTAGATTAATTAGAAATCCTGTAATTAATTTGATATATTTTTAATGCCTGATAACAAATTTTTTCTTTCTTTCTTTTTTCCACCTTTACCCTCTTATTTCTTTCTACTGTTTTATTATTTACTTATACATCTCATACACACATGCATGCGCACACGCACACATACACACACACGCACGCACACACACGCGCACGCACACACACGCACACACACATGCACGCGCGCACACACACACACACACCATATAAGATTCTTCTTATTCTTATTGTCTCATCACCCATTTTAAACCTTCATGTATGCTATTGTCTCTAACATCACAATAAACAATACATAAAAATGATGTAGAAAAGCAGATGGCAGACACTCATCAGAAAAGTTACACAGTGCACCTTGAAGCTAAAAGAATTACTTCAAATACTTAAAAAAAAAATGCTATAACAGTAACGCGTAAGGCTCAGGGTTGCATATTAAAAGTCCTCCTCCTGGACACTTCTTTCGTGTCCTGCTTCCATCCATAATGGTTTCATCCCATTTCTTTCTGTTTAATCTCACTCACTTCTCCCACACTCAGATCCTTTTGTTTCAGTGCCTCCAGCGTCCCAAAACTCCCCCCTCTGTCTCTCCTTTGCTTTTTTTTGCCCGTCTCTTCTCTTCTCTCTCCTCCCTCTTTGCATCCCTGCGGTTAGAGCCCTGGACTTGTGCGCCATTTAATAATCATTAGAACAAGCCCCCTAATGAATAAAGTCACTCGGACTAATTGCTCACAGAGTTTCGAGATACGAGTGAGTGGAAAAAATGAGATTGTGGATTTTAAAGAGGTAATTAAAGCCGCTTACAGTAGACCAGGACATATATTGCGTGTTTGTTTTTTGCAGAACATGATAAATCTTTCAGTTGATGGACCAAGACAGTGTTAAGCTGTGAGAAGAAAAACAGGAGGGAGAAAAAAAGGAGAAAGAATTTAAAGACCATTCAAGCAGAAAATGATAACGGCTGAACAAAACACTATGTATTTCTTAATATAAGATGCACATTTAGCATTATTATGGGGCCGGTAGTATCAATTAGTGGTGCACCGATCCAGCTTTTTCAGTTCTTTTTTCAGTTCCGATTCCGATACTATACATTAGGTATATGCTGATGCCTGATATTAACCAACATCAGTGCAGAGACTAAACTGCATTTATTTCCTTAAAAGAAAAATAAAATAAGACAAAACTCATCCAATGTGTTATGTAGCTGTTATAATTATACAAAACTGTTCTGTGGTTACTTGAAGGATAAATAAGTTAAACCATAAGACTTTCCTGGCCAACTATGACCTGTAAATGGTGTTATTACATCAATTTATAAGTCCAACCAGGTTATCAGCTGATATTGAAACCGATATCCGATCCGGCAAATTTTTCAGTTTTGGTGCCTATATCCAATACCAGTATCGGATCAGTGCATCTCTAGTATCAGTAGAAGTGTCATTATATGTAATACTTATTTTTGCTAAGAACAACCTGCTATGATCTACATGAACCTTCTATCTCATGCAATTGCTGGTTTCCACATCAAACATCATAACATTCTATAGCCCAGTTATATTTGATGGAGGGGAGTTAAAATTAATACTGTTAAAATGTAGATTGTTGTAGTAATATTGGTAGTTCTGGGGTCTAGTCACTCATAGAAAAGTTAAGATTCACCATTTGTGAGTTTACCTTTTGGATATTTTGTCATCTGGATCTCACATTTGAGTATGGCACCAGCACATTAGAATGCAGACACTACCCAGACACCTTGTGTTCCTCAATAGCAAAGATTAGGTTTTAGTGGATTCTTTACAATTACTCACTATTAAGTTTAATACATTTGGTCATGTTATGCAGTTGACTAGAATATAGCATATAATAGTTGAGAGCAGTGGCAGCTGGTGGTATAAATGTATATTTATATATAAATATATACTTTAAATACATGTACTATATATAGGCTAAATAGTATAATGAATGCCAGAAATTTTGGTCACTATCGGTTGAACTATGTATATCTATGAGCACAACGCACAGCCAAGCGCAAAGTTTACGCAGCAGCACAACCTGATCCACCGCTCACAACCAGCCCCAACGACACAACCTGATCTTACCGTTCACAACCAGCCCCAACGACACAACCTGATCTACCGTTCACAACCAGCCCCAACGACACAACCTGATCTTACCGTTCACAACCAGCCCCAACGACACAACCTGATCTTACCGTTCACAACCAGCCCCAACGACACAACCTGATCTACCGTTCACAACCAGCCCCAACAACGTCAGCAATACGATCACAACATGAACACACGGCATCAGTGCCACTCCTACAATACACATGGCAGAACACCGGAGCAGCTCCATCGCACCCACGAGCACATTTACAGACTTTTTAACTATTAATGCCATAACACTATACACTAACCTGTGAGGCCCCGTCCTCAGATTTGAAGACAAGCCTCTTATCTCCTCCAGAGGACTGAAGCAGAGTGTATCCGCTATCCGCTGTCCTGTTGGTTCTCTCTCCAAAAGTGTATTGTCCAGCATGACAAGATCAAACTGGTCCAAGTCCCAGTCCAGTCAGGTCCGCGACACAAGGTCCAGGAGCCGAGTGCATGAGCTGGTTGTACAACTAATCTTACTACTTCCCACTTAAATCTGAAAGTTATGACCAGTCCATATTAGGATTAGGACACCAGGTGGACTCAAGCCCTCTGCACGCTATGCCCAGGTAAAACGTTTACACCCAGAAACAAGCGGGCAGAGGCTGACAGAGCAGAGAGTGAGTGCCCCGGGTCCCGGCAGCGGGTCTGTGTGTCTGCTGCTCTGGGTCTCTCCTCGCGCTCTCCTGTGTGGAGGTTTAGGTGAAAATAAGTAGCTACTATTAGCCAGTGTGTGAATCAAAATAAGTGTGAATCAAAATCACCACAGCCAATGCACTCATTTCAGCTTAATGCTCTTTTCTTGCTTGGCAGAAGGGTCCCGCTGAAGAGAAAACATATTAGAAAACAGTTCCTTGGACACACTTTGACTTGAAGTTGAACTCGCCATAACTGTATAGCACTGTTGTTATCCATCCATTAGCCTATACAGTGGTACCTCACCTTACGAAATTAAGTTCCAGAAGTGGTTTCGTAATGTGAATTTTTCGTAAGTTGAGTAGCTATTTCAATGGAAAAGGCCTGATCCGTTCCAAGGTTTTTTTTAAATAGTGTAACATTTTTTTTATAGTGTAACGTTGTGTTCTGTGTCCTGATTGGCTAAGAGACTGTAGACCCAGGACTAAACGTGGAATAAACCAGGTCTAGACCAGAACTAAACCGGGACTAGACCAGGTCTAAACCAGGATTATCCCTGTTGTTGTTGTTGTTGTTGTTATTACAGACCCTCCAGGAATTCGCGATGTTGCGATTTGCAACTTCAACGCAACTTCAGCCAATCCCCGTGAATTCAGGGCGGTGTTGCAATTTTGACCAATCACCGCAACTTTTTACTAATTTTGACCAATCATCTGCGACGTATTGAACGCCGACCAACTTCCTTCTGTGTAGGAGACATAACTGAGATGAGGTGCACGGTGCGTTTGTGTGTGTGTGCGGCAGAGTGTGGGTGTGTATAAAAGCGCGCACTCACCTGTCACACACAGGAGAGAGTCCGGGTTGGGGTGTAGCCGTATTTTTTGTTGACCGCAAATCATTCATTCATCTTTCACGTTAATCTGTTCATCCTGCTGGTTTTCATGAGTTCCATTTCATCCTGCTGCGCTGTCATAGCTGTGTGCGCTCTTTTTGTAATAAATGCACAAAACATATCTGGATCTCAGCGTATCTGTCACCATAGTCTCCTCGCTGCGCGTTACAAATCTGCGAGCCATAGGACCCAATCTCATATTCTTGGCGGCTAAAAGGTTTGAGTTTGGAAGCCGTAACATTCTGCTTTACTTCCGTGTGACAAAACGAAACTGCGGCCGTGTCCCAGTTCCCAGAGCGCACAGCTCGGAGCGCGGCCCGAAGGGGCTCAGACTGCAGTCAAGGAGGTGCACACTTGCTCAGCCCCGACTGCAGTCCGCGGACCGCTTAACGACTGCGGTCTTCGGACCGCGTGTTAACTGCATGGGACAAAAAAGAAGTGGGACAGCAGTCGTCGCGCCGGTGTACTGTCGAAATGTGTGACGCACATGCCCTTCTGGCCACGCTCCGAGCCACGCGCTCTGGGAATTGGGACACGGCTTCTAATGGCAAAGAAACATGTCTGCGGCGCCATTTGCCCACTAAAATAACAGCAAAAGACCGCGCGAAACAGTTCCCCTCCTAGTAGTAATTTATTTTCGATATTGGTAAGGTTGTTTTAGGACCATATCTGTGATCTCTGTGTCTTTGTATTATTCTTTGTCAGTAATAACTCAGTATTCAAAATATTATTCAATTTTAATTACAAAAAGCGAAAATCGCAACTACTTATCGCAACTTTCACTTCCTCCCGCAACAAAATCGCAACAAAAACCTTAAAAGCACCGCAACTTTCATCGCAACTTTTTGGAAAAGCTCCCGCAAATTCAGGCATTTTAGCCCGCAACAATCACAAAAAATGCCCGCGAAATCCTGGGGGGTCTGTTATTATAACATGGCAGTGCCGTTGGAGGAGCGCGTTGCTTGTGTCTGCGCTTTTATATTACAAAATAACGTCATACGAGAAACTAAAGAAATACCAGGGGCTCAAGGAAGAGCTGGCGAAGGCCTGGAAGGTGAAGGCATCAGTGGTGCCCGTGGTGATCGAAGCACGCGGGGCTGTAACCCCCAAACTGGAGGAATGGTTATAGCAGATCCCAGGAAAAACATCAGACATTTCAGTCCAGTACTAGGAACAGCAAAGATACTGCGCAGAACTCTCAAGGTCCCAGGCCTCTGGTAGAGGACCCGAGCTGGATGAGAGTGAGAGAGACCAACCACCATGGAAGGTGATGAGCCCATATATGTATATATGTGTGTGTGTGTATATATATATCAGTATATATATATATATACAGGGTTGGGAGGGTTACTTTAGAAATGTAATCCGGTACAGTTACTAGTTACTCCTTAAAATATGTATTCAGTAACGTAATCCCGGTACTATAATATTAAAGTAATGTAACTTGATTACTTTCAGTTACTTTTGGATTACTTTAACACCAAATATCCTATAACAACAAGAAAACAAGAAAATTACAATACAATTAAAAGTTTTTAGGAGGACAAGTACAGTTCTATGTGTAGTTTTAACAACTGTTATCACTATAAGCCAAGTCACTAGTAAACAAGGTCACTCACTAAACCAAACACCTAAACACCTATGACTTCAACCAAATTATATTTTCAGTCAAGTTTTAGTTTTACCGGGACAGTCATCTTGCCCGATCTCCGCAGCTGGACAGGATGTTCGTCCAGCTTGCGTGCTGGCCTACATCTAACGACAGCTTTGCTCGGAATTGTCTAAAGGGTATTCATGGATCAGTTAACATGACTATGTTGCCTAGATAATGTTTAAATATTGTAATATCGTTCTACAAATGCACAAAGTGTACTTGTGACCGCAAACGTTAGCTAGCTTGCTAATAGTTTGCTAGTCGATAGCTAACTCGAAACTGGCTCCTACCCAGTAGTCGAGTTGTAAAATGAAACCAGGGGGGGATGGTGAAATTTTTCACCAACGGGGGGGAGGCATTAAGCTAAGCCCTCCCCCATCACTGACATCACTGTGGTGTTTCAGGGCAGGGCAGTATTAGAAGGTACTTTGTTAAAATGGAAATGCTTTTATAACAAAAAGTCCATATAATCATTCAATAATTCAATAATACACAGGATATATGTTATCACACACGTACACACACACACACACACACACACACACCTTAGTCCTGGTTTAGTCCTGGTTTAGTCTTGGTTTAGTCTTGGTTTAGTCTTGGTTTAGTCCTGGTTTAGTCCTGGTTTAGTCCTGGTTTAGACCTGGTTTAGACCTGGTTTAGACTTGTTTTAGTCCTGGCTTAGTCTTGGTTTGGACCTGGTTTAGTTTTGGTTTAGTCCCGGTTTAGTCCTGGTTTAGACCCGGTTTAGATCTGGTTTAGTCTTGGCTTAGTCCTGGTTTGGACCTGGTTTAGTCCTGGTTTAGACCTGGTTTAGTCTTGGTTTAGTCCTGGTTTAGATCTGGTTTAGTCTTGGTTTAGTCCTGGTTTAGATCTGGTTTAGTCTTGGTTTAGTCCTGGTTTAAACCTGGTTTAGTCCTGGTTTAGTCCTGGTTTAGTCCTGGTTTAGATCTGGTTTAGTCTTGGTTTAGTCCTGGTTTAAACCTGGTTTAGTCTTGGTTTAGTCCTGGTTTAGACCTGGTTTAGACCTGGTTTAGACCTGGTTTAGTCTTGGTTTAGTCCTGGTTTAGATCTGGTTTAGTCTTGGTTTAGTCCTGGTTTAAACCTGATTTAGTCTTGGTTTAGTCCTGGTTTAGATCTGGTTTAGTCTTGGTTTAGTCCTGGTTTAAACCTGGTTTAGTCCTGGTTTAGTCCTGGTTTAGATCTGGTTTAGTCTTGGCTTAGTCCTGGTTTGGACCTGGTTTAGTCCTGGTTTAGACCTGGTTTAGTCTTGGTTTAGTCCTGGTTTAGATCTGGTTTAGTCTTGGTTTAGTCCTGGTTTAAACCTGGTTTAGTCTTGGTTTAGTCCTGGTTTAGATCTGGTTTTAGTCTTGGTTTAGTCCTGGTTTAAACCTGGTTTAGTCCTGGTTTAGTCCTGGTTTAGTCCTGGTTTAGATCTGGTTTAGTCTTGGTTTAGTCCTGGTTTAAACCTGGTTTAGTCTTGGTTTAGTCCTGGTTTAGACCTGGTTTAGACCTGGTTTAGTCCTGGTTTAGTGCCGAAATAGATGCAGAAATAATCTGATAATATGACTCACCCATAAGAATGCGGTCAGATCCATTCTAACAGTTTGTCGTGTTGTCTTTAATAATCCGGAGCTCCGGAGAAAAGGAAATAATCCCGAACATATCCCGTGTCCCGAGGCGAGAGTTCCTTCTTACGTAGCATTAACGTAGGAAGTTAAGGATGCTTCTTCTCTTAGAAATGCCGCGTAAATATCAGGCTCACAGCTGATCGGCGAACAGGCGCAAACACAACAGCGGCAATCGTCATGATTGGCGGGAGCGCGTATCGGTGCAAGTTTAGTCCGTAGTGCGCGACCTGCGTGAAGTTCAGTGCGCGCCGATGCAAGTTTGTTTCACAGAGCGCGCGCGGCGCCGTTTTCCCTACATATGACCTCCGGCTTTAAATGAAAAAATGAAATAACATAAAATGCTTTCAAATTGTAATCCTGCTAAGTAATCCCCATTTTCACTAAATGTACCTGTAATCTGATTACGTCTTTTTCTTTGTAACTGTAGGGGAATACAGTTACCTTTTTTTTGTATCCTTTTACTTAACGCCGTTCCATGTAATCCGTTACTCCCCAAGCCTGTATATATATATATAAAAAATTAGTGAGTGTGACACACTTGCCCCCTCTATTGACCAGCCACCATTGGTTGAGAGGTGTTTCATTCATTGAGCTGACACATAGATGCCCTTATGTAAAATCTACAACAGATTCTTTGATGATATTACATTGCCCTGGTTTTCTATATCTTCCTGTGCATTTGACATTCTTTTAAGTTATTCCAAATGTCTGTCAAATGCGATTAGGCAATCCAACTCAAACTTTCAATGTTTATTGTGACCAAATACATCTGTAGAGCTCAGGATTTATGGTATGTTTTGCACATAGCTGCTGCTGGCTGCACAGCGTCTCTATACTATAGCAGCCTTTTTATAGATAAGTGCCAGGGGCCACTGTCTGTCTAGGTTGAGATGTTGCTCAGGGGAAGTACTAAACACAGGCTTCATCATTGCAGACAAAGCCCTAAATCACCAGAATGCATCCACTGTGAGAGCTGAGACTCCAGCAAACAGCGTAGATATGATAGATGAATATAGACTCAAATGTATCAATGTTGTTTTTACAATCTTGCAATCTTTACAATTTTGTGGCTAATTTCAAACAAGGAAAGCCCATTTTTAAATGGCTGCAATAAAGAATTCATCATCTATAGCCTTTGTGTTTCAAAAATGTCTTTGTTTTGAAAAAGTTAAACCTTAAGTGGTCAGACAATCTTCGTGAAGAGAATTACAATATTGTGTAAAAATTAGGGCTGTCAGTTTAACGTGTTAATTAGCTAAATTAATTACACTGCAAATTAACACGTTATAAAAATTAATGCAATTAATGATGAGTGGCAATTCAGTGCACGCACATTTTAAATTTGGCCTATTGAAGGACCTGTACCTGACTTGGCAGTGGCACGTCACTTCCACCTGCGTCGCTTATCAGCCTGGTGGAAACTGACATGGACTCGACTCAGGAGGGCGAGGCGAGCAAATCGCTGCCAGGGCCTTTGAACGGCAAGTTTATTTATAAAAAGAACGTAGATGGGACTATCAACAAAAAAAACCAAAAATGATTTGGAGATTTTGTAAAAAAGAATTTTCCGATCACCGAAGCTGCGCCAGCCTGATGGATTATTTGAACGATACCTTGTGATTCAACTTTTTCAATTTAATTGCCGATTTACCCTCACAGACATAATCCTGACCATTATACAAGTTGGGGTCCTGGTGCATAACCTTTAATAATTGTAACTTAGAATAGTACATAACACAGTAATCTTAGTTTACTGTAAATTGCCTCTATGTTGACACAAAAGCTGTAACATAGTGCACCTTTAAAGTCTCTGTGCTCTTTCCTTGATCCAATACAGTTGCATGTTTTATAGGTGTAGCAGCAGTGACAATATAGTATAGGAAGGTTTACAATGCATTCTGCTCAGAAGTGTGCAGCCAGTGCATGATGCCAGTGTTTTTGTTGTTGCTAGGACTCTCAAAGGAGAACAGTGGTGTATTGATTTTTTAGCACAGGCCATAGAGGAGAGCAAGATATTGGCATTAAACCCTTTTGACATGTTGCTCCCAATGAACACAGCCTTGTACACCTGATGTGACACACTGCTGCAGAGCCCAAGATAGTGATAGTACATGAAGGATGTTTGGACATGGACAGTCCTCCGTGGCACTTTTTGGAGCCTCAAAGCAAAATTGATTCAGCAAAGTCGAGCAAAGACAAAGGATATTGTTGACATAAATAACATAGCAACATTTAACTGGAAAGCAGATGAGATGACGATGTAATATTTGTTTCATTTCATACATGAACATTACCCATAGCTGACTTATAGCATTTTTACATTGAAGCTACACTGTCCGCCGTCTGCTTGGAGATGGAAATGTTATTGTTTTCCCAAATTTTCCATAATATTTATCTGTCTCCATGCCAACAGGTCAAATATATGGATAGGTGAGCCTCTGTTTATGTGTATTTTCAACCATAAAGATACCTATAATTGAATAAATGGAAAATCTTTATGGAGAATATCTTGCCTTAAATGGGTAGTTTTTGTTTTAAGAACCTGCAAATTGTCATACAGGTCTAAGGAACTGTCTGCTAATTTGCATTCTTTATTTCCTGTCTTGTCCAGCCTCTGTTTTGCCCTCGCACAAAGCGTACAAAGCCATATGAATGAACATCATACCCACTGCTTGTTGTTTGCTTTGCCCCCGTGGTGAACTCTCTCTCCAGCGCGGGCCCCCTGCGACGCCCCTGTGCCTCCCTGGGTCTCCTGGAGCAGCTCTGCCAGCGCACACAAACACACACACGCAAACACAAACACTCCACACACTCCACACACGAACCACACATCAGCCTTTTGTTGCTGCTTTTCTGACCTGCTCATTTCAAAGCACTAGTCCCCTGCATGGAGCTCCGCATGGGGGCCCACAGTAATTCAGCAGGAGCCAGATGTCATGACAGGTAAAACTGTACTAAATACAAATTGCTGGCCAGGTTCTAAAATGACCAAGTGATTATAGATTGGGGGGATTGATTGGATAAATGGGGTAGATGGGGCTCAGTGAGAGAGGAGAGGTTACTGGGTGGGTTTGGAGCTGGTAGTTGGTCGTGTTACATAGACACTGTCAGATTGCACTCATTACTACCAGTCTCTTTTATTACTGGTCCTGTGGGTGGCCCTTATCCACAGTTCAGCTCTGCGAAGCCCTCAAACGCCCCTGTGGCTTTTCAGTGCATGGGTTCAGATGTGGAACTGTGACTCTACCAAGTGTTACACAATTTGATTTTATTTCTCTCTTTTTAATGTATGTAATTTATTTATTTAAATAACCTGTTATGCACAACTGATGTTTTAGAGCTTTTAACCATGTTATAATTATTCCATTTTCCCTCTTGAAGTTGTATTTACTGTGATTCATGCATGTTTGAGTGATTTTTATTCTCCGTATTGAAGATGTCATTGCTCCGATCAACAGCTCTGGAAAAAAATAAGAGATCACTGCATTTTTTTCTGAAATCAGCATCTCTACATGTATTACAGCCATTCCATTCCAGCGTCTGTTGAATTCCAACACAAACACAAAGCTGAGCTACTTCAGTTCTTGCACCAGGAGTGGAATAAAGTCACCCAAGAACAATGTGAAAGACTTGTGGAGAGCATGCCAAGACGCATGAAAGCTGTGATTTAAAAATAAGGGTTATTGCACCAAATATTGATTTCTGAACTCTTCTTAAGTGTAAACATTAGTATTATGTTATTTTAAAATGAATTTGATCTTGTTTCTTTGCATTGTTTGAGGTCTGAAAACATAAGATACATGTTTTCAGACCTCAAACAATGCAAAGAAACGAGATCAAATTCAAGATAATTTCATTTTGTTATTTTGACCATTTGTCATTTTCTGCAAATAAATGCTCCAAACGATAATATTTTTTATTTGGAATTTGGGGGAAACGTCAGTAGTTTATAGACTCAAACAAAAATGTTCCTTTTGCCCAAACACATATCTATAAGTAGTAAAATCAGAAAAACTGATATTTTTTGCATTGGTTTCTCTTTTTTTCCAGAGCTGTATATACCCCATGCTCTCTATTTACTTCATTCTCAATTATTTTTATTTTCTTAATAGGAAATACACATATTTGGCAGTGTTGTGTAGTCACTTTGGTACAAAAATCCACTACTCGCCAGCGTGATGTGGAGCTGTCTGTAGGAGGTGCAGGCAGCTGCTCTTTGTTGTGGTAACGTTTACAGTGATGTCTGGTCCCAGCGCTTTCTTTTATAAAATTTTGGATCAATATTGTGATTTAAAATGTCCAAATTATAACACAGTGATCCACTGGTGTCATCGACTATAACTACATCACAAGCAAAAGCACTACAATCTCCGGTTTTATGACTTCAAAGTTTGCTTTAGGTTTAAGGCTTGTCCCTAAACCAGACCTTTGATTTATTTTAAATAGCGAACATTGTAAAGAACATTATCTTAAAAGTGGGTGACTAAATATTGTGTTAGTGGATGTTTTCATATTACTTTTGGAAACTATTGGAATTCTTTTGTACAGTGGGCATATGGTGTTCTGATGATGATGTTCTGAATACCTACTTTTCACATTTTTTTTCTTTTGCCCTCACACTTGTGGATCATTCGAATAGATTTTGGCAATAAACACATAAAGAACATCAGTTTTCAAAGCCTCGCAGTGAACAGTCTAAAAAAAAACCTCTTTGCTGATATCAATTACCTGGTGACTGTTAATCAATCGTAGTGACGTCGTAATGATTTCCTGTCAGATCTGTGAAGAATGGCGACCCGAGTTGATTTTCTCCCTTTCTTCTTTTCCTATATTTTTGTTTGTTGGTTGTGGTTGACATTTCTAGCTCTAGACAAGGACAATGAGAGACAAACTTCTGTTATGTGGATCCAGCCTTCTCCGTTTGGATGCCCCCTGTTGTTTGGCCACACTTTGCTTTTGAGTAACAGAGAAGATTCTTTTTTCCTGCCGGTTCTGCTGTTATCCACAAACACTTGTCAGATGACTGTTGGCAATTACTCCCACTCAAAGGGAATCACAATCCAGAGGGTGAGTGCTTGATGTTGCATGTTTGGTCATTCAAATATAACCAAACTGTAATATTAAAAAGAAATGTAGTGGTTAATTTTCATTCACATTATGGGTTACAACTACAAAAGTTGGGAGACATTTTTTTCATTTATGTTGTCATGATTATTTGCATTTGTAGATTCTTAACTATGAATGGACACATATGGGACAGAGCAAACAAAAAATAAACAAAAAATGACTCCAAACTTGTTTTAGATTTTGAAAAGTACCATCTTTTGCTTTTGTCTTTAGTTTACATATTTCTTGACCCTGACAAGGCACACATGTGAAGTGAAAACCATTTCAGGAGACTGCATCAAGAATCTCATTTGGAGAAGGCCAAGTGTTTGCAGCACTGTCAACAACAAAGGGTGGATACATTTTTTGGACAAATATTGGTTTGAGAAGAAAAACAAGCTTTATTAACTGTCCCCGCTAACTTGCCGGACCTACTTTCGTCAGCGCGAGAACCGGGGCAGAACTTGGCTCAGAGGACACTGTCAGGGGTAAGACAGTGTTAATGCACAACACTACTGAAGGAGATGCCATACAGATTCACGTCAAAAAAACCCGAACTATCCCTTTAAGAAGAGTTCAGAAATCAATATTTGGTGCAGTAACCCTTATTTTTAATCACAGCTTTCATGCGTCTTGGCATGCTCTCCACAAGTCTTTCACATTGTTCTTGGGTGACTTTATTCCACTCCTGGTGCAAGAACTGAAGTAGCTCAGCTTTGTGTTTGTGTTGGAATTCAAAAGATGCTGGAATGGAATGGCTGTAATACATGTAGAGATGCTGATTTCAGAAAAAAATACAGTGGTCTCTTATTTTTATCCAGATCTGTATATCAACAGCTTCATATTAAAGCACTTTATGCGTAAGTCGACTCTTATGATAAGATAAGATAAGCCTTTATTGATCTCACACAGGAGAAATTTACTCGCCACAGTAGCTCCAGGACATTTGGACAAGAGGGAAAAAGTGCATGCAGGCCGGGAGGGGATAAAGTAAGTAATAAATAATACAGATAGTAATACGTAATAATAATAATAATGGGAAATAGTAATAATGATAATAGTAACAACAGGCATCAACATGAAAAAGGAGGATATTGCACGTTTGGCCTATATGTTAGAATTATACAGTCTGATGGCGGTGGGGATGAAGGATCTGCGGTAGCGCTCCTTCTTGCACTGGGTGTGTCTTAGTCGGCTGCTAAAGGAGCTGCTCAGCTCCTCTACAGTCCGGTGCAGAGGGTGAGAGGTGTCGTCCTTAATAGACATGAATTTGGCCAGTACCCTCCTCTCCGCCACCTCCTCTACACGGTCCAGAGGACAGCCCAGGACAGAACTGGCCCTCTTAACCAGTTTATTCAGTCTTTTTCTGTCCCGTTCTGTGCTGCTCGGGGCCCAGCAGACGACAGCGTAGAGGAGAGCAGAGGCCACCACAGAGTCATAAAAAGTCTTGAGCAGAGGCCTGCTCACTCCAAAGGACCTTATGGAATCTCTCCCTTAATCTTAAAGTTGACACAATATATTTTGGTTCTCATCGATTACATTTTGACTTGAATAATCATGATTATTAATGAACCATTTAGTCCTCTTTGATATCCCTAAAACCATATATTTGCAAACTGTAGTTTGCAGTATTGCTTATATATTGTTTGCCTTTTTATTCCATTAAGTATGACAACGTACTAAGAGATGACAGTTGACAGCAGAGGGCGCAAGGACTTAACCTGCAGGAGCTCTGAGGAGAGAAGCAGTTACATTTCAACAACAGCTGCTGGCGATGAAGTCGGTTTGCTGCATAGTTAATCACAGAATAAAACTATTTTGGTGTTGAGGGTATATAAATTATACATTCACGCTTATCGTTACACCACATATCTTTTAAAGTTAAATTCTCTGCGCTAAACCTCAAGTTCAACTAGCCCTCCGCCTCTTCTCCGCACACTCCCATTATGCATGCGTCTCCAGAGCAGTTGCATGGTTCTATTTGGAGCGGGGTAAAGCTCTCGGCTAATGCCCCCTGGGAGCCAGCATCATATCTGGCCAGAAGCGATGCAGAGACGACTAGTGGTGGAGGCTTTGTGGATCGTCTTTTACCAGCACATCTGGCTCACTAAGATTAGTGCGCAACTGGACCCCGGGAAAACACATCACGTGGACTTGAAGAAGCACGGAAAACAACAAGAGCTATGCCAGGGAAGGAGCCAATATGAAGTGAAGATGTGAATAGAAAAAAGAATATTAATTTTACAATCAGTTGCTCTGACACTGGTAAATGTATCGCATAAATTGTTCATTATGGCAGAAGTATCTGGGTAAAAATACCATTTGCTAGTTGGGTCATTCCAGAATTGGAGGATATTTTACGTCCCACCCATCAAATATTAAATAATCCACACACAAAATACTAAAACATACAGTTTCTGAATAAATTTACTTGTCCTGAGACCAAATCTAAAAAAGAGAATGCTTGAAAATAGTTTTTAAAATACCAAATAAGTCTGGAGTACCCCCCAAAATGCCATTTTCCTCTTGTCCCACCAAAATTGAATCTCAAATAAAACAGTTAAAATTAAATTAAAATTTATTATTTATTTATTTATTTATTTTTTGTATTTGTTTCATTGCCATCTCTTGTAACTGTGGGGATATTTGTTTTAATAGGCATAATATTTCAAATAATTATTATTCATGGAACATGTGTCCCACAACATGCATGCAACCCTGTTACCATAACATTTTTAGCTTGGTTGAAGAAGAAGAAAGCAGTGAACCACATGATCCCCTGGACTTGACATCATCAAACAGTTTTCCAAAAGAATGGGTAGAGCAAATGTTTGTCTTCTCTTCTATTTTTCATATTTTTTATAACATAGTTAGCCTTGATTGAATGTCTCACTCTACCTCATGCAACCCTGTTATGCAAATGATCAGAATAAAACAATTATTATTATTATTTTTCCTTTACTTATTTGCATAAATAAGCTTTTCCTCTTGATTAACAGTAACAGCTAAACAGCGAGCTTCTACTCCTGAGATAAAGCTAACAATAATGCAGATTTGCAACCCCGTTACTGTGATTAGAGTAACAGGGTTGCACTACATCAATCAATACATCATGAAAATTGTACCATTGATCTGTAAACTGAGCCAATCATGAATATGTAGCAGAAAATCAGAAAACTGAAGGTTTATTTTTCAAGAATTTTAAAGCCCAAATGTCCTCCAATTCTAGAATGACCCAGTTAGTTAAAGGGCCCATATGCCATTTTCTGATCCCTGTTATAATGTTGTTTCCTCGTCGAACACATATCTGGAGTTTTGTTTTGTTTCATTCATGTATGTTTAACATACTTCTGTCAAACTGAAAACACATTGTTGCACCTTGTGATGTCATGTGGTAACACAAGAAGTGCTCTACTGTGTTTTAAATGCCATATACCTTCACTAGAATCATTTGGATAATTTCAGCCCTGCAGTTGCCAATCCTTACTGAACAAAAGGTAAAAGGGAGCGGTTAACTTAAACTACTGGTGGAACAGAGCATTTTGAGTTATGGAAATGTAGACAGACTAAATTCAAGATTCAAGATTGTTTTTGTCATATGCAGGATCAGCACAAGGTCAACAATGCAATGAAATGCTTAGGATCAGAAGAACCATTGACTCGCTATGATAGTCAAGAAGTACTAAAAGCATGCAATAAAAATACAAGGGAAAAAAGTAAACAATATAATAAAAAATATGTAATAAAATAAAAATACAAAGGTACAGGTAGGATTAAATAAGGTGTAAGTAAACTATTTAACAGGTTGTAATACTGTTCAAAAGACTAATAATGCAGGGTTACTCAAACATGTAAATGAAAAAACACAACTACACATACGTTTTTTACAACATTAAAGTTTAAAGCTCACAAGAATCAATTTTGCATGATATTTAAATAGACTGATCTGACACTAGTGAATGTATGACACAATGTTCATCACCATCAACCAGTTTTTGGGTAAAAATACAGTTGCCATTAACAGTTTGTCCTCAATTTTGACACATTTTCTACTAGCACATTTAATAAGATTAGGTTAGGTTTCTTTATTAGTCTCCACCAGGGAGAAATTTGACTTGGAGGTAAGAGAAGGTTGCAGTACAGATTGAAAGACATACAATATACATACACGACATCAGATAAAATGATAGCAGTGTTGGCACAGACATAGACGTATAAGCTGCTGTTTGAAATTACATCAGATTTTTTTCTGGATTGGCACTGATATTTGATAGCAGTATTGGTGCTTGCCACTGTGTTCCAAAATTCCGGCTACATCGACGCCAGTTGAGACTCCAGTACTCGTTTCCAATTGATTTTATATTGAAAAACTGTCACCCCTCTCTCTATAACTGCCTCATAATAACCACATCATTTTGGTCTTAAAAGTCCCATGGCATGAAATTTTCACTTTCTGAGGTTTTTGAACGTTAATGTGAGCTCCCCTACCCTGTTTAGGGCCCCCCCCCCCATGGTTAAAAGTTGTGAAATGTCTAAACTGAGCATTTGCGATCCTTTTCTGCGTTACAAAAAATCTGAGCTCAAACGGGCGATTTTGAACAAGGCACCTTATTGACGTCAGATCGCAAAAAGAAATGCAAATGCAGTTCCACCCCCGTCTGTCTGAACTCAGCGTCTCTGTAAATCACGCCCAGAGAGTTTGGACTGCAAATGCGCTAGGCAATGCGAAATGCGTTTTTTTATTTGCCTGGAGGCACGTCCGAGTGTTTCTAGGCTCGGAAGTCCTTTATCTGAGCCTCTGGACCTTTGAACAGCAGTGGTTTAATTTTATTTTCTGTAGAAATGTGTTTATTTTTTAATGGAACGCTTCAAATCTCTATCCCGTGCAAAAACAAGGAAATGGATCAGCTGTGGCCTCTGAGGTCTGAGCGGAGAGTTTGGCCACGCCCCCACCCTTTACTATTGGCCAGTTTTTTCTCCTCATTTGCATTCAAGCAACAACTCCCATTATGACCTGTTCTGAGGGAGAAAAAAATACTCTTTCTCATCTTATCTCTGTTTCTCATGCACTGAGTGTTGATTTTGAAGAAGGATTCATTTACAGTATTAGGGAACCATTAAGGAGCCATATAAAAGCATCAAGAAGTACCATGTCATGGGATCTTTAAAATGTGCGTATTAACCCGCTCTACATGATCCTTGTGTTTTTATTTTGCCAATTTGTATGTATATAAATTCTTATTCCTAAAATGCTGCTCTAAATTTGCTCCTATAGTTGAATTTGACTGGCGCTAAACGCTAAGGGTGACACTCCTTTAGTCTTTAGTGGTAGATAATTTTACTTGTCAAGTGAAATTTACTCAAATCATGATCAAACATTCTTAATTCAAATATTCGAGTATTCTTAGGTTTTTGCTGGCTCCATTTGAGTTTTTGCAGTGTAACGCCTCTCATCACTTTAGCCTCTTAATGCTCATCTTTGAAAAATGCCTGCCCGACTCGCGCATCCATTTTCCCCTTCCTCCTTAATGACAATTGCATATTTATCCATCCCTCGGTTTCGCCACTGCAACATTGGTAAATAATACGCTTTAGAATGATGAACCATCCTTCGTCGGATATGTTACCGGGGCCTTGTAATGAACTGAAGTCATTTGCGTGGCAGTAATTACGCACTCGTCTGATTAAAGATGGCTTCACTGGATAGTATTTGGGTAATTATTCCCTTTTGCTGTGATAAGCCCATAATGTCCAGTCATGGGAGGTATGCCGGGATGGGGAGGGAAAAGTTAATGGCATTCGCAGTCTGTTTGCAGTGAGTATCCAGTGGTTTTTCGTCAATCACTCACTCCCCTTGGCCTCTGTTGCCCTAGTCCACTATCTTTATGTGTACCATCCCAGCAGGTAGGTGCTAGCAAGACTTAAGTAATTGCTACCGAAATAACCCAGTTGCTCTAAGGCCTCGTTATATGAATGCTAATGACAGCTAGCCTTAGCCTCTCTGCAAATACTCCAACAATGCTAATTAAAGTCTGTTTTTTTTTTTTTTCATTCTTTGTCTAATTCCGTGCACCATGGATGACCTAATCTCTTTCCTTATCCGTATTTGCTGTTTGTAATTAACACTTGCTTCTCTCACCGCTCCATTTAGCTGCTCTGCCAGTTTCCTCCCTGGCGCAGGGGTTGTCCTCTCTTCACCAGCGTATACATTGAGCTCAGAGTGGTGTTAGCATATTTTTGCAAGCAGGAGATGGATGTAAAGATTTGTATCATTAGCAAAATATTACATTGGACTGATTCTTTTGAACTGAATTCATTTAATGTTCACAAAATGGTTTGATTTTATTTCAAAATTAAAGAATGTAAAAAAAAAACTTACATTTTAACTTAGTTACATGAAACTTGCATGTATGAACCTTTTCCACTGAAGGATCTGCCAACTGTTTGTCTCCATGGAGTTAATAGTGTTATTGCATTGCCTGGAATGTTTCACAGTATGGCATTTAACTAGTCTAACTGCATGGACACAAGGTGATACGAACAAGTCAAGCTACAGCTCTGAAAACATAAGAAAAGGAAAAATAAGATACCACTGCATTTTTTTCTGAAAACAGCATCTCTACATGTATTACAGCCATTCCATTCCAGCGTCTGTTGAATTCCAACACAACTTCTACTTCGCTACTTCAGTTCTTGCACCAGGAGTGGAATAAAGTCACCCAAGAACAATGTGAAAGACTTGTGGAGAGCATGCCAAGACGCATGAAAGCTGTGATTAAAAATAAGGGTTATTGCACCAAATATTGATTTCTGAACTCTTCTTAAGTGTAAACATTAGTATTATGTTGAATGAATTTGATGTTGTTTCTTTGCATTGTTTGAGGTCTTTTCTTTTTTGTTATTTTGACCATTTGTCATTTTCTGCAAATAAATGCTCTAAATTATAATTTTTATTTGGAATTTGGGGGAAATGTTGTCAGTAGTTTATAGACTCAAACAAAAATGTTCCTTTTGCCCAAACACATACCTATAAGTAGTAAAACCAGAAAAACTGATAATTTTGCAGAGCTCTATAAGTCATATCTGTGGAGAGATGAGCCCACTCACTGTACATTACATCTCCATGGGGACAAGCAGTTGAAAAGGTTACATACTGCACCTTTAACCATCATCCCGGACATTTATGTATTGGTCATTTCAACTGTAAAATGAATGAAGTAATCCAATTTCATGTGTCACAGGCTAGACACTGTGCACACTGGTGTGCTCTTGGAGTATATCCCAAACCTGCACAAAATGAGGCAAATGAAAATGATTGCGAAACTGTTTTTCTTTGACAAAACCTACAAATTCTCCACCTAAGTGTTAGAAAGTCTGACCAAGACTACCGCCTGCTTCCTTCATACATCAGATACTATTATTTCGCCCAACGTCATGGACACAAAGACAGCACCGAGGCATGTGGGAGTTGGTAAATAGTGATGTTTGTGATCAATCAGCTTCTTTGGAGATCTCTTTGGCTCTAGGGACTGTAAGGGCTAACCTGATGTGGCATGTTTCCTGTCAAAGCTGCCACCTTGTCCCCCTAATACACCAGAAGGCTGCTCCCTGCACAAGCTGGGTCATTGTTCTGTTGTTGTAGTCTGGTTTATCATGTCTAGGTTTCCATTTGGGGGGTTGAGCTAAGGGTTACCACGGTGACAATGAAGGATCTTAGTCAGCCGGGCGCGAAATAAGAGAAAGCAGGTAATTGCTGTTCCCTAACCACCTAAAGACGACCTGTTTGCAGCCCGACACCTGACATCTGGACATCCCTCTCTGGCAATGGGGCACGAAGGGCTAGTGTAAGTTAGTCAGTGTTTTATTTAGTTGAGATTGAATGTTATTATATTCTGAAAAAAAAATAAAAATAAATTTAGGTTTAAAAAATACCGACTGAATAATGATTTAATCTCCACAGAGCGTTTAAATTATCAGACAAAGAAATGGCCCTTAAAGGTGCATTGTGTAACTCTTCTGGTAGAGGGTCTGCCACCTGCTTGTCTCCATGGAGATGTTATTAACTTGTTTGGTATGTTTCAGTGTATGACATTAAACCTTTCTGTCATCATAGAGACCAAACAAGACCATGTTACAGGCCAGATCTGTGGAGAGGCAACCCTGCTCACAGTCAGAATGCCTGTTTTTCCCAGGTATTTTTGAGCTATAAAACCACCTGTAATTGAATAAATGTATGGTAGATCTGTTTTATGCCATACAGTGGAACATTCCAAGCAGAGCAATGATATTTCCATTGAAACAAGACGGTGACTGATCCCCATCCAAAAAGTTACATAGTGCACCTTTACGTGCAACCACGGGTTAAAAGGGTTGTAAAGGTGCACTGTGTAGCTTCTCTGGTTGAGCGTCCATCATCTGCTCCAGCATGACATTAATCTGATCTACCTCCATGAATAGAAGCAGGTGACACCGCTATAGACGAAGTTACGGGTCAGATCTTTGAAGAAGCGTTCCAGCTCACAGTAACGTTTTTCTTAGACTTAGACAAACTTTATTGAGCTGCAAGGGAAATTGTTTGGGTACAGTAGCTCACTCATAACAATATAATATCTAACAGAGGGTAACAAAAATAGATGGGACATATATAAGATAATGTACAAATCAGAATAAAATGGGTATCAAGGTATTCTTGAGCTATAAAAAAATCCCACTATTGAGCATTCAAGGTAAAGACATCTTCATAGAGACAAGCAGGCGGTGGATGCCCCACAAGAAAACTAACTTGGTGCATCTTTAAATCTCCTGTCATCCACAACCATAGACAGGGATAACTCATGATGACTGAATGAATCATTACAAATCAATGGATGTAGTTTTGGATGTATTTTACTGTATTTTGGATAAAATGAAGTAGTCTAGGGGGAGTTCTAGTTATAATTTCCACTATTAAGCACATTATTTAATTACAACAGAATCAAAAGTTGCATTTAGTCTACTAACTTTTTGCTTTGATTCTGTTCAAATAGCTCTTGTAGTGTGGCTAATGTTAGTGTGGCTTTGTTTTAGCTTGACCAGCTCTTTTGTTGTCACTGAACTTGAATTTAGTCAAGTGAAGTGAACAGCAAAGGCGTCTATGGAACTAAATTGCCTGTAAAGTTGTTTGGCTCTGTACCTCCACTATCAGAGAACAAACACACATTTAAGCCCCGTTTCTGTTCCACACGGTCGCCCTTTAAGATTCGTAACAGTGACAGCTTGGGCTATTTTAACTAAAAACAGCATGAGAGGGACAGAGCTGGAGAGAAGACCAAGGAGGAGTGGGGAGAGCCAGCAGGCGAGAGCCTAGGGTCCAGCATGGGCGCACGAGGGCAGGCAGAAGAAAGCAATGCAAACGGGCAGCAAGAAGTGGCTCCTGGTTTATCAGCTGCAACAGGCTTGGCATCACACCCTTGTGCTCTAGGGAAAGCCCAATGCTACTGTTTTTGATGACTGTAAATGGGACGGGGGGGCTTCTGTTAGGACTGCTTCGGAAGGTGCCAGAAAACAGGGGCTTCCTCGAGCCATGTCGGCGCTGGCAGCCATCTTGGCACATGACCAGGAGAGAAGGCCGGGAGCTGTTTGTTTGACAAGGCCCAGAGATGGAGCGGTGCTAAGAGGGGAGAGGCTTTGTAGTGAGGGCCAGATATCCTGGGGCACAGGCGGCACGAATCTCACGCATATAGAGGCAACATGAATCACATTTGTTTCACGTTTCATGAACAAACCAGCTCACTGTGGACATAATAGACTTTTAGTGTTCGTGACATGTTAGGTTTTAAAAGGTCTGAATGCTAACGTGATTTAGCCATTGTTTTCAGCCATTGTCTGGACAACAACAAAAGCACCTGTTAAAGTCCAAAATGTGTACATTTTAGTGACAATAGCTTGATATTGACAGCCAGTGGTAATAATTGTAGTATTTTATGATTCCTACAAATGAACTGTCACACTAAAGATGACTGATTTTGTTTTTAAAAATTGACCAACTTGCTAGGGTTTTGTACATGCACTACAAAAAGTAATATTTGGGCAAATTGAATTAAGAATTTTTACTTGATTCAACTTTTTACTGATTCAAGCAAGTTTTATTTCTCATTTTAACTGCAAAGATATGCTGTTTTTCTTATCTTATGTAGAACAAGATGTATGTTAGTATTTCAAGTAAAAGTCTTGTTCTCTACATAATACATAAAAGCATTAAACACATAACACACAAATGCTGCCGCTATTTGGCCGTCATCTTTTCTAACATTTGTTCCAAGGCTTTGTTACTCTCATTTCAGGAATCAAAGTGACATTTTTAAGCCTGCTTCCCTGAAACTTGCCCTCTCTTTCAACAAGCATTTATTTAAGATGCCCTGTCATTATACTGTTTGTGAAGCTTGCTAACTAGTTCAGGGATATACAACAAGAACCAGTACACACCTGAGATGTTTCCATCAACCTGGTATTTGAAAGTTACTTCCTTTAATTATATTGTAACATGTTAAAGGCCCTTTATTGCGCAAAATGGACTCCCGTGAGCTTTAAGCCATGTTATGATACAGTTACCTCTATCAAACACATACCTGGGGTTGTGTATTGTTTCATTCACACATGTTTGAGGAATCCTGGTGATATAGTCTGTCTACATCTCCAATGCTCAAAATGCACCTTGTGATGTCATGAAGCAGTAGTTTTCAAGTTAACAGCTACTGTTTACCTTTTGATCTGTAAATATTGGCTATTCCCGGGCTGAAATGATGCAAGTGATTTTAGTGAAGGTATATGGAGTTTACAAACACTGGCAGCCATCTTGGCACATACCCAGGACAGAAGATCGGAAGCTGTTTGTTTGACAAGGCCCAGTTAAGAGGGGAGCGCAGTGGAGCACTTCCTGTATTTCCAAATGAAATCACAAGGTGGAACAGAGTGTTTTCTGTTTGAGAGAAGAACTCAGCCTAAAATATGTAGGATTTGTGTGTTAAACATGTGAAATAAAACAAAAGTCCAGGTAAGTTTTTGATGAGGAAACATTATAACAGATCAGAATATAGTGTAATATGGGCCCTTTAAGCATGTGTACTGTAGCAACATCTAATTACATTCTATTCATGATAACAAGGCTAGGGGATTTTGTTATTATAGCTATAGTTAGAGTAATTTAATGTCTCAAGTGCAGTGCATTAACATGTGATTCTGATGCCCTTGTGCTCTTACATAATTGCTTTGTCACATTCTCTAGTAATAGCTGGTGCACTTTTGACAGCAGAGTAGTCATCCTGCACTTGTTACTTAGCCCAGCTCTATGTAAATGAACCAGAACATGACATCACAGTTCGGAAAAGGTCACGCCGGCTCTCACTTGTTGTCAGCTGATACGGAGATATGGCAGCGTGAGCTATGTTTTGTCACCGTGTTGGCCATGAACTTCGAAAAGGACACTCTTGTTGGTCACCTACACCCCTTGACCCCAATATTTCTCTTTCCATCTCCACAGCAAGAAATCTGACTCCTAAAGTGGATTTAATTACGTATTGCTTTGGCAAAACTTTGGTGTAGTTTTATATCAGGGAGCTTCGTAACACAGCTTCTTAATTTAGTTTGGGACCAGCACATTGACCTAATTGAAGAAAGATTGGCTGAAATCACTCTCATTCCTTTGCGCTACCAGTATTACAATATACAGTGTCTCCAAAACCCGTCACAAGTCACCCAGAGCATACAGGAGAAAATTGTGTTAGAAGTTGTTGTTGTTTTTTTTTCCCAAAATCTGTGATTTTCGTTTTCCATAAATTCTTCAAATGTTATCAGATTTTCATGTGTAAGGCATCGTTGGATAGCTTAGAAACTACACTTTCAGAATCTGCGAATAACTCAAAATGCCTCTGGGATGACTTGTGACTGGTTTTGCCGTGGTTGGTCACATATTTGTTTTATTCATTCATTCATTCATCTTCTTCCGCTTTTTCCATTCTCTGGGTCGCAGGGGCAGCAGTCCAAGCAGTGCTCCACTGCCCAGAACACAATGCACCAGCCCCCATGAATCCTCCCGTGGGTGGTGGGTCCACAGGAGGACGGCTCACGTCACAACGGGCCTTGATTTATCTTCTGCCATGGGGGCTATATTTGTTTTAAAGGACCTATAATGCAAAAACACAACACTACCCACTCCAGTCCACCTTTCCCACAATCAGGGAATAATTTAGCTTCATAAAATGCTTATTTATAAAAGAAAGATATTTATATAACTGTGTTATTATTGTTGTATATATTTTGTTGTAATATAATTTTGAGTTGATAAGGGGCAGATATCATGAGCTTATGCTTCTTTCTGTTCCCTTTTCATTCATATTTAAGTTATAATTGTATAGATGCAGTTGTGTTGCATCTGTTATTTTTGTTTTGTTTTAACGAATGAAATAAATAAATAAATGAAAATGAAATGAAATTATATATATATATATATATATATATATATATATATATTTTTTTTTATTTTTTTTTTTTTTAACAATAACCGCTTAATTGATGCTAGGTGTAATGTATTTGTTTTATAAAAGAACGTTGCATTGTTTTGAGTCATTTGTCTGTCATCTGTTATTTGTTTTTGAATAGGGCAGAGAAAAATCGATTAAAATCAGAAATCAGATTTTTTTTTTTTTAAATCTGAGATTTTATTTTTAGGCCATATCGCCCAGCTCTACTTTCATATTAATTTGTCATTGTTCTTTAATATTTTTGTAGACTGACTTGCCTTTCTTGAGACTGATTCTCAATAGTAAATAAATAAAGCTACTCAAAAAAAGAGTGTACTATATGCAGCTAACAATAAAGCATTTTTATCATCCCCAAATCTGGAAGTAACACTGATGCGCTTTTAGCATGCTAGTTGTTGCATAGCATGTGTGATTGCAAAACTGTGCTCTGCCAGTGTCCATAACTAGACACTATGCCTTGTGGAGCCAGCCCCAAGTTCAGGTTACTTAAAAGTGTTGAGTCAGAATTTAATGTTTACAAAGTGTTCCCGACTATATTTAAAATGGTTATATCCAACCTTTGTAATGTGCGTCTTAATGCACTGTTGAATCATCAATTCCACTGAAATCATGTGCCACATACTCATGACTAACCTTCATGGAAGATTCTCAGCCCGTTCGTACTTTTACCCATGGCAAATGCACCTCCAGGGCTAAACTTGCAACTACTACTTACAACCCGTGACCCAGGCTGCCAGAGAGCCAAATGTAGACACAGCCTTACAGATAGGGGCTGGGAGAGAGAATGGGAGAGGAGGGGTGAGAGAGTGTCTGCTGTAGTGAATGGCGTATTTCTGTCGTCGTGGAAATATATCTTGTGACTCTGAATGCTTGAACGTGTGCCAGAGCCGTCTCGAGCCATGACCCTGCAGCATTCTAGTGGAGGGATAAGGTGAACTCCAACCCAAATTTCAAAACTGCATGTGACAGTAATCATTTGCACAACTTTTAAATTGCTAAAACATTTTCACATTGATGTTTTTTCCTTTTGTCTGACAAATTTAAATAGTTTTGTGTACTTTAAGCCACAAAAAAATCAGCTACTTTTATGGAATCTTTATCCAAAACTACAACAATTGTAATATTGTGCATTTGTAATATTTTGAAATTACATTAAAGAATACAAAGCTATGCATTTATAGGCTATTTTAGTAGTAAATAATGAAATCACCATTTTTATTTTACATTTTGTTCATTGTTAATTACAATATGTTCAGACTGCAGCCTGAAGTGACCCAAATCTGATTTTTTTCACCCCTATGCGACCTGTATCTGATCTTTTAATGACAGTCTGAACGACACAGATCTGATTTTTTTTTTTTCAAATGCGACCCAGGCCACTTGGATATGTGGTCTTAAAACCTATACATATCCGATCTTTTGATATGCGACTTCAGTCTGAACGGCCAGGTCACATTCATCCAACCTACGCATCATCAACAAGCTGAACTGAACAGAACTGGAGCGTATTTTAGAAGACAAGCCCAACGTTGAGCCGATAGAATTGCTGGATAGCTGCGTTACTAAAGAGGAACCCACAAAACACCAAGGCCAAAAACCATGCCCTTCACCTTTTCAATTTCCTCCCTAAAACAAATAAGCTGTACAGTACATGTTCTGGCTCCGGTACGACAGTAACTTCAAGTGCTCAATGCTAGTGTCCATATTTAGGCTACTTCCATAAACACTGAGCATTCTCGCTGTGTATGACGTCGTCATGTCCTCCAAGGCGCAAGCGGGACACTTTTGGGGAGTTTAGAGTTCACACTGGAGATCACATACAAGTCGCATTTAATTGGAAATGTGAACGATCGCAAAAAAAATCTGATTGAGCATTAAGCCCTGCAGTCTGAACATAGCCTAAAACATCTTAGTAACAGAATCAAATTCAAGCTTCCTGTTCAAAATTGCAGAACAGAAATTCCCACCTCGTCATACTGCCTTTTCAGTGTAGCAAGCAGCACATTTTCATTTACATGCTTTTAAAGCTCATAATTAGAACAAACATTGTATCATTATTTTGTAAATTAAATGATCTATGTAAGCCAAAAGAGATACTCACTTTTCCCACCTTTTTATTGTGGCAGTAGTTTGAAGAGAAGAACCGAGTCTATACACAATGACGAGGCTGGAGTTTCTGTGGGTGCATAGGGGCTTAGGCATAGGGGAGATTTGTGATGGTGGTAAAGCTTGGGAAAGGACTTCCACTAGAGATAAAGTGTGATGGAGGCGGCTGATGCAGGAGTCTAAAGTTTCCACAGATAAATCAGTCCGTCTCTGTAAAGCACTTGTTAATGTTCAAGAATAAAATGTGCAAGGCTGTAAAAGTGTAACCAGGGGCATTGCTGCAACTGAAATATATTTGAGAAGAAAATTAAAGAAAGAAATTGAATTCAAATTGAACTTGTATCATAGATGTAGACCTGAGATTTTAAGCACAGAATAAACTATATAGGTGGATTCAGTTGAGTTTCATTCTTATTCAGATGTAATGTAGATGCACTATGTAACTTTTGTGGAGGGGGTTCCACTATACCCACTATACTATGCCCGGAATGTTCCATGGTATGGCATTAAATGGATCCATCTGGACTTTTACATGTGTTTTTATTGCTCAGAAACACTTTGAATATTACTGTGAGCATATATTGCCTCTCCACAGATGTTTGATTTCATTCAGTGTAATGCAACTTCTTTTTGTACCCCAGAATCACAATAGGAGGCAGTGGTTAATAACAGATAAGCAGATTAACCAGATGTGTGGACAACTTTAACGCCATAGAACATTATAGCCGAGGTAATGGTAATTTCTATGGGGACAAGCATGTATCAGAACCTTCACCAGAAAATGTATATACACCTTTGGAAAAAAAAAAAAAAAGAGACTGCTGCAAAATTATCAGTTTTTCTGATTTTACTACTTATAGGTATGTGTTTGGGAAAAAAAAAAGTCTATAAATTACTGACATTTCCCCCAAATTCCAAATAAAATGTTATTGTTTAGAGCATTTATTTGCAGAAAATGACAAATGATCAAAATAACAAAAAAGATACATGTTTTCAGACCTCAAACAATGCAAAGAAACAAGATCAAATTCATTTTAAAACAACAAAAATGCTAATATTTACACTTAAGAAGAGTTCAGAAATCAATATTTGGTGCAATAACCCTCATTTTTAATCACAGCTTTCATGCGTCTTGGCATGCTCTCCACAAGTCTTTCACATTGTTCTTGGGTGACTTTATTCCACTCCTGGTGCAAGAACTGAAGTAGCTCAGCTTTGTGTTTGTGTTGGAATTCAACAGACGCTGGAATGGAATGGCTGTAATACATGTAGAGATGCTGATTTCAGAAAAAAAATGCAGTGGTCTCTTATTTTTTGCCTGAGCTGTATTACACCTTTGAGAAAGCCCACAAAACCTATATAATAGTTATAGTAATAGCAAAATAGTACTGTCATAATAACAGTAAACCATTTGCGTAGATCATGAACAGATTTGAACCAGATGTACTGCATGTGTTTTTTTTATGACATAATCCTGAAATACACGCCCCTTTTCCTTCAGACAGATTGTTCTAGCGTCCTAATTCAGACACCGGATGGAGTTTCAAGTCTCATGACCAGGCTGCCAGTGTGGAATTTGGCCTGTATTCTTTCCTACCCCCGTCCTCCACACACCCTCTCTCTCTGTCTCTCACACACAGTTGGTTTTGAGGGGGGTATCATGTCGGCATGCACCCCTCCTGTGACACGCACACACACATACGCAGATGTCAGCCTGCTCTGCTGTCTAATGATATGACCTACTGTAGCCCTGCAAAACGAGACCATGAATGGGCTGGAAAAGTGGGGCCTGCACAAGTGTCACTGGAGCCTGACGTATTCTGGAGCCGTGAGGGTGAAGGTACAGCAACTTCGAGAGTCCAGGGATTAAACATAAATCAGATGGTTTGCTGTGTTGTTGATGTACTGGATATTATATTATATCATGAGCTTTGTAGAGTGATGCAAATCTTTTGCTGTTGTGCGTTTGATATTACTAGCTCTAACAAAAGGGTTTAAGCTTTTACGTTTCTAATCATTAACGAACTATAGCAGCTAAAAAAAAGTTTTTGACCAGTTGACATGAGTCTCGAGTGGACGACATTCAGGTTACTCTAGATCTTTTTAAACAGTCCATATTGGTCCAGGTGTGTCCAGGTTTTTTCTATGCATGAGTGACCAGAGGAGTACGAGTTATTCAAACTTCAGACTCAGTTTTTCATACATCCAGGTTTAAACATTTAGACTAGTTAAGCTCAAGTCTGAGTCCTGAAAGACTATGATTCAACAGTTGTCTGACATTTATTGGACAGAGTAATTTTGTTATCTATATAAAAGGTTCTCGTTTTTCACAAGTTTTGTAGAACATAAAGTGTCTGGGTTCAGACAGGCTCAAACTCTCATGAGACAAACTGAGGGCAAATTGAAAAGGCAGTGAACTCATTCATCGACATTGACACACAGTGCACTCCATAGTTTGAGCTAAAGTTTTGCTGTGTTGTACGTGAGGGCTGCGCTGGCTGCACTGTGAGTGTGCGGGTTCTGCCCTTGCCCTTGGTGGACGTATGTTTAAGACAGGCAGGCAGCTGCTGGCACCGGCTGGAGGAGATGCTTTAGAGGCAGGGGTCCGTCCCGTAAATGGAGCCGTGTGGTTCTGATGGATCAGCACATCAGTTCCCCTCCTGCAGGGTCAAACAAATGAAGGCGAGCTCTGAGTGAGTATCACTCATGACGAAGGGAGTGACTGGGGAGAAAGCCTTCAATCACAAGTCATCAGTCACTTTTAGAGAAACTTCTACCTCCAGACTGTTTTAAAGTGGATCCGGCAGGGCAACTTTACCAATGAAACCATGTCAAACTCACTGTTACGGTTCATTCAAATAGGAGCACCCTGTCAGCTGCCAAAGTGCACAGTGGGATTCACTATTCAAACTGGCATTTTTTTCTTCTCAGATCTCAGATACTTACGGTTTCATATTAACACTACACTGACTGATACTCAAGATATTTAAGTGCAGGGTGATTGTCCTGTTTGGGATGTGCTACGTTAGAATGGAAAAATCATCTGACCTGTACCTCTCCACAGGAAATGACACTGCTGTAGATTAAAGGTCTTACCTGTTCTCAGCGCGTCCTCCGGACTTGCAAAATCTCTAAAGTCACAGGATGTGATTGTCAATGATTGTCGCCCAGATTAAAGCTGTGAATCATTGGTCCTTCTGAACTTTGGATTGTACCTGCTGATGAAAGTCCACTCTACATGTACCAGTTTCAGTTTTTTTAATTCATCAAATGGAAAATAAAACAAAAACACAACAAAGGAAGATAAAACAGTTGGTACATTTCTCCATCTGAGTTATCCAGGCTGTTAATAGTTCTGTTTGTTTTGGTCAGCTATTTTACTTGCATTGAGTTATTCTTGTCTTTTTATAATGTGTGATAAACGATTTGAAAACAGATTGTAATTGAGTGACCAAATGGGAATGGCAACTTTCGAAACTATAACCAAAAGTTGTTGGTATAAGCACAAAAGCATTAGTCCTAAGTGATTTCTGCCAAGTTAAACAAAAATACATTTCCGAAGTCTGAAAATGCTAGTTTAGCATAAAATATATCTGTATTTTATTACGTTGCTTTAAATTGATTTGAAGTGCGGATTAACATTAAACAGAAATCCCAAAGCATTTTAAAACTAATTTGCACAAAATATCGCACTTCTGTTTTAAATAAATACATGAACAAACAAAAATACATCTCAACTTAGTAACTGATTTGTATATGAAAAAACCATAGACATTTATAGACGCAAAATTCTCTATCCTTGCCCATTGCCCCAAATTGTGTCAAATCCAATGCCCCTTCACATTTAAATGAAAGGTGAATCCAATTCCCATGTTAAAGTATATAACATGCTTATTTCATGATATTTATGTCATTTATCTGGTTTCGTCATCAGTAACATGTAAAATGGGAGGTTCAGTGGTCACTAGATGCAGGGCTCTCAAGGCTCACGCATTGAGAGTGTGACACACGCAATTCGACGTATTCACACGCGCACACGCCACACATGGCATTTCTCACGCTCACGTGTTTTTTTTTTTTTAATTTTTTTTTTGTGCCCAGAAAATCGGTCTGTGTGGCTTAGTTTATGCAGGCTCCGCGCGTTTTCAGCGCCGCCCCAGGGGGAGGGGGGGACGGCGCGTCTGCTCGCCGTCCTCCGGGCACGTCCTGAGCCTCAGTCCCGGAGCCACGTCTCCTCTGAGACGCACCGACTCCGGTCCCGGTGTCTCCGTCTGTGCGTAACGTGTCCCCCCCCGACGGCTTACGCGCGGAATACGCGCGGCCCAGAGCCGAACTGCCCATGGTGAGTCGCGGTGAGACGCGATGAGACGCGGTGAGACGCGGGCCCGGTGCATTGACCAGACTCTTACATGAATCCGTTAAAAATGTCCCGCTCCCTCCTCCCCGCCCCTCTCAGCGCACTGACAAAGTGCGGTGATGATAAAACAAACTGAGAACCATCAGGTAATAACTTCATTTATATAACTCTCATTAGTTGCTTTGTAGTTTAAGTTTGCTCTTTAGACAAACAGGGCTCTCAACACGCAATTTGATGTGTTCACACGCTCACACGGCATTTCTCACGCAATTCAAGCGCCAAAAATTGTTCACTCGCACCCCCCCCCCGTCCTCGGAAATTACAGTCACACGCACGACCCCGCTCAAAACTTGAGAGCCCTGCTAGATGTTAACCAGATGCACACAAGTTCAAGTTGGTTAGCCGTTAGCTCAAATGCCAATTTAACGTGTTAATCATTTTCTAAAATAAGACATCGAAAGGTTTTCACACCCAACAATGACTCAAAATGTAGTTGTTGGGTTGGTACCAGGTGTCACCCTCTGAATTATTCATAATTTACGATAACGATCATTTCTGGGCTAATTTCAGTGGTCTACAAGCAAAATGCTTCTGGAACAAAAGTAGTGAAATTTTTCTTGGTTTAGGTCACTAATAAGGAAAACGTAAGTCAGAAGTGCTGATTGGCTATAGTTTCCAAGATATAGCTTATGATTCCTGCTGGGTATTGGACAGCGCTCTCAAGTTTTGAGCGGGGTGGTGCGAGTTTTTTTCCGAGGAGCGGGATGGGTGCGAGTGAAAACGCGTGGTGCCTGCATTAACTAACCAGAAGCGCTGTGAACAGTGGCTACAGTTTTGAATTGCTTAAAAAAAATTCATTGGCAGGGCATAGCTGTTCATTGAGCTGACTTCTTAGGACTTGCCTTACTCATTGCTGGTTAGCTCAACTGGTAAGTCACTGGACTTTGACACGGGGGACCCAGGTTCGAATCCCATCCCAAGGGGCAATGAGCAAGCCAGTGTGGGTCCTTGGGCCCACCTCATATAATGATGATGAGAGACAATGAAACTTACGAGAAGCCGGCTCAGACGTCGCCCGGCCAAACAAGGTCTGCATCAGGGCGAGATGCGAGAACAAGGCTCTGTTGGAATGCTACTACTCCAGTAACCCTAGGCAGAGGGGTTACATGAACAGGATGTGAGATGAATGGTTACATATATATAATATATATATATATATATATATATACACTGAAAATCAATTGATAACTGTGCTGGTTAGCTAATGTATTCAATGTAATGATATATATATATCAATTGATTTTCAGTTCATCTTATAAATATAAATGAGATTTAGCCACTTTTAGCTAACAAGCAGATGGAGTCCAAAAATTTGTTGACCGGCGTTTTAATAGCTATAAGAAAAAATACAGGGGTGTTCCAAAACTTCCCACACTAGCCCAATTGCTAAGAGGACGATAGCATTACTACTGAACGATCATTAGCATCGATAGCATTGATCTTCATGGAGAAAAGCAGTTGACAGACCCTCCACCAGAAAAGCTACACACCTTCATGCACCTTCAGCATCTTAGGTTTGTTTTTATTTTTGTCTAATAGTTGCCTAATAATACTAAGACATCTTGACAGTAGCCCCTGAAGAGAACTAATCCCCCATCTCCACTGTGCAGCTTCATCTGTCTGCCCATACACTCTGCCTCCCTCTAACTATGCCGTTACTCATGTTGCATCATAGACCTCTTGTCTATATAAATCAGCCGGCCCATTTTTGAAACATATCTTTTAGCTAAAGCTGCTTCTTCATCACGCTCTTTTGATGCTCCGTTACTAACCATATTGATTCAGATTATTTTCAGCCACACGGGCGTTGCTATTTTTCCTTCTTTTTTCTTATAAAAACCATGACAGAAATGGATCTTTGGTAATCACATTGCATCAGTGTCATTGCGCTCTGTCCATTACTATAACCTATGCTTGCAGACAGTATTCTCACTATCCCCCTTCTCTCTCTCTCCCCTACTCTTTCTCTTTCTGTCCCTCTCTTCAGTCATACCTTAATTGTGCTGTTAGGAGGGCAAAATCTAATTCAGAAAAAAAAGCATCTACATGAGTTCAGCTATCTTTTGGTCCATTCTCCCATCTCCAGTAGCTACACACACAAAGTTGGTGCGACAGTAGCTCCTGGAAAGCAAACCGGGCCTATGGCTGGAGCGGCGAGATAGGAGCTAGGCTAGGCTCCTACCAATTCTTTATCTGAGCAAAGGCTAAACATCAATAACGGGAACACCAATGCACCCCCTTCTCCCTCCCTTCCTCCCTCCACTGTGTCACCAAACACCTCCAGCTCCTCCACTTTTAATCTTTCAAAACAAAACGGCCCAGCGCCCCAAAGAGAAACCGCATCAAGCAAACATGGTGATAAAGCAGGGTGGTGGTGACCGAGGAATGAGGTTTACTTATAATTGTGCTTCTCTAAATCTTTTGGCATATGCTATTAACATGCCCAGTTTTTTTTTTTTTTTTTTAAAGGTAGATTTCGTTTCAAAAAAATGTGCTGTTTCTGAAAAAAAATATTGTGGAACTTTTTCTAGGCAAAGCAATAATATGTCCATAGAAAAGCTAGTGGCGCACCCTCAACCGGGAAAGATATATTGCTGCTGTTACTATCTATACTTGCAGGACTCGGTTCAAGTTTGCAGTCCAAGAACCAACTTTTACAACCTCTGTAGTCTTATGTTTCTGTCACATATCTTGTTACTATAGATGATAGCTTTTACTCCTAAGAACTGTAGTGCTGATGTATTATTAATTACAAAACCATTGTACTTGATGGACATTTTCAAGTCAGGGTCACATTCTGCTTCTGAGATTTCAATTCTAGCCTTGCAGAGCACCTGTATTGTTATTTAAAGATGTTTTATGACCCAGTGCACTCTACTTTTTCATCTTTTTGTTATAATTTGGTGTTTTGGCTCTCAACATGATTATCGCCTAAGAAAGCAGAATTGGCCTCATAAAAGCTCGTCATTTGGGTTGCCAGTTTCAGTGCTGGAATTCAGTTAAAACCTAAAAAGACTCTCTCTGATCTGAATCCTCACGACCTAAACCCCAGTACCCACAGCCAATTTATTAATTAGTGCCTCTGCTCCTCCGTGAAGGAATTCTGGAGGTTCTGAACTTCCACCTGAGGCCTGTCCATGAGAAAAATATGTCTGTGTCCTTTATTTAGCAAAGCACTGGCAAACCACATTTAATAGTGATTGTAATTACTTTTTAAGAATTGTATGAGTGAAAGCTACATAAATTTCCTTTATTTTTTTTAAATAAGCACTAAAATCTGATGGATCTTTATGGCTGATATTTCTGGGCCAAGTGCCACTTAAGGGCACCAGGTTTCTCCTCAGAATCAATAGAGCAGGCAAAATGCCCACCCCAATCAACATACCATTATTGCTATTTGCATATTTGATCCAGGATTTGTTCAATGGATTATACATATTACCTGCATGATGTTTAATTGCCTTTTTAATAGACTGTGTGATTAAACAGGGAAGTCTGGGCGGGCGTATGAAAAGTGTGAAAGTAAGAAAAAAAAAATCTTATTAGAACAAGTTGCTCACATCCCCTGGAAACACATCGGAAGGTGGCTGTTTGAAATAAAGCAGAGATGTGAGCGCTGATAGACGTGGCGGTGGCTGTTCAAAATTCATTCATTTGCTTGGTATTTGTTTAAGCAGATTGGAGAGGAGGCTGCGCGTTCCTTCAGCGCTCTTTTATATCTTATCATGTTTTGACAGATGAGGCAGGTGACGCACTCGGATGCGCACACACGTGGGGAACTGTTGCATTGTGACTGTGGGGGATCGGAATAAAAGTTGGAAGTTAGTGCCAAATTTTGAGCGAGCTTTTGCAAGTCTTTTAGTAAATAAATACACTGTACTGAGTTGAGAGTAGGTTCAGTTGAAAGGTTTTGGACTGAAATGACTTTGCATTGTCATGGTATTAGTCAGGTGTTGAATGTTAAAAGCACACTTTAGAATCAGTCTCCACAACCAGGTGAAGCTAGATCTGTGGAGAGGAGATCCTGCTCATTGTAAAACACATGCTTTTTCCTAGATTCAAATTGAATAAATAAAAATAGATTATTTTAATGACACAAGGTTACGTGATGGGTAATCAGATGACACATTGAAGCATGTTTTAGGTAGGCTGGACTTAACCTACATTAGGAAGCCAATTAGTGGGCAACAAATTGTTTTAAAATTGTAATGCGGTTGTTAAAATCTGTTAAGGTTCATTTTTACAAAGCTATACACAAATGAAGTAAGACACTAATACAAAGAAATCTATGCAAATGCAGAGTTGCTGGCACAAACAAAACAAATTATAATAACTTCAACACAACATCTGAAACAATATAGGCCTACAGCTAAACATAAATGATACAGGGCTGATGCAATTGCATTTCTAACGAGGATATGTAGAGAATGAGGGCTAATGTAGACTTTATGGAAGGTATCCTACCCTAGATGAACCTATCCATCTATTGCCAATTTTGTTCTTACCAGCCTACATTATCTGTTATTACTTATAGAACGCCCAGTAAATGCATGTACATTTAAATTGCCTATAGTTTACCACTGCCCTCCTCTTTACTGCACTTCAAATGTCACTGAGTGATGAGAAGTCTAATGTATGCCTATAATAGGCTACAATTATTGGCATTTGACAACATCATTGCAATCGGTTGCTCATTAAAACTTAATGAGTGCTTAGTGCTGGAAATTGCTGAGATTAGTTTGTTTAGTGATGTACAGTTGCCCACATTACATTATGTATTTTCATACCTATAAAACAATTTGTTGCCCACTAATTGTCTTCCTAATGTAGGTTAGGTCCAGCCTACCTAAAACAATGTGTAAATTCAATGTGTCATCTGATTACCCATCATATAACCTTGTGTCGTCAACACATGGAAATGAGCAAAACGTTACTACGATAATGTTGTAACTGTCACTGTAACTGATGAACAGTGTAACTCATTCTTTACTTCCAGCAGTGAAACAAAACAATCTTCTTACCTTCTCATCTTCTCCATCTTCCGCTGATGCAGATCATGTGTTTCGGTCTAGCCTTGAAGCTCAACCAATCAGAAGCAGAGTTCGGCGAACTTTGGCGTGGTCATAGTAGGATTCGTCAAGTCGCTCCAGGGAAATGGAAACAGGTGGTGGATCCTGCATCATAAGTTACATTGTGTACCTTTAAAGCATTATGTTAGTGATACCAGCATTGTATTAGTCTTAATATTCATTTCCCCCCTTTATTTGCAAATAGCTGCTTATCATTCTTCTCCTTCTTTGATTAAAACAGAAAATATAAAGTATGTTTTTTGGACATCATAGCTTGTAACTCCCTGGTTACAAACAACAAAACACCCTTAAGCATTATTTATAGATTATCTATGTTCTCTTCTTGGAATCCACTGTACAAACCAACCATAAAATAAATCTAAACACCTACAATGCCTTAAATCTTTAGGACGCTTAACTCCAACTTCACAGAATGACTAACCCATATGCACAGCTACTGTTTCAAAGCTCGGGATCATTTCAGGTTCTATGTATATGCAATCTGATATCCTGCATGGTATGCATTCTTTAGTGAGTACATCCAGTCTTCTCTTCAGTTACCAGCTCACTTGTGTGCCCCTAATATGCAGTATGTATTATTGGATGGGATGCACATTGGCTCATTGTCTATTGTGGCATTTTCTATTGAAACTTGAGGTCAAAGTCTCCTACCGTTAACGGCCACTCACCTGTTCTCATTAATAAAGAAGTTAATGTTGCATTCTGTTTCAATTAACCTTCGCCAACTATGGGAGCAGGACCAGGAGGGAGGCCCAGGCACCCGCGGAGGTCAAGGTAATTGAATCAAAGGTACAGCCATGACAAGGCCGTGGGGTTGTTGCTGTGGCATTGGGGGCGGCAGTTGTTACCCCATTGTTAGGACTGAGGTTGAGGCATGTTGGCGTGCTTAGTTATGGCAACATGATGACAACTACTCTTGGAGACCTGATATTAAATGGTTTTAAAGTAGAAGTATTGTTGTTGATATATAACACAAGTATCTTTTTTATTTTATAGGAACCCATAGAATTGTGTATTTTAAGGGTTTTGTGGTTCATTGTAATACATTTCTTTCTTAGTTTGATCTTGTATCCTTAGTATTGCAAGATATTGTCTTGGCAGAAGCCTTTACATAGTTTAGCGTGTAAAATCCCTCAGTCGTCCAGATTGTTATGGATTTGCGTAGTTTGGTTTCTTTTAGTAAAACCTTTCTTTTTCCTTGCTTTATATCTTTTGCTGCATCTTTCTTCGGCAACCATTTCCCCATCATTTTGTACATTTCAACACTTGAATATTATGAAGAGAGTTGGGTTCCTTGATAAATCTACAGACATCATGGCTCCTGGTTTGTAATATATTGTGCACAGTGACATTAGTAATATTTGGCCAAAATAATGCACAACAGTAGCTGGTTAATACCTTCTTTTTTGTCATAATATTTGTTGACTTGCCCTATCATGATAATTACTATATCGATTTATTGTTCAATACATGACAGATGGAACAGCAAATTGTGGAAGTCCATGTTTATTGTGAGTACTTTTTAATTTGAACTTGTGAGAATTTTTGGTTATTTTTTCCGCAGTCGGATACGATTTTGGCTGTAGGAGGTTGAATTATGAACTATACCATTGTTGTATTGCATCTTGTGTTTTTATCAATATTGTACATTAAGAATACTTTTTGGGGGATAATTTTGCTTCATGGTTTGCTTTCAATATTATTGTTTATCGTTACTTCAGCAATATATCGCACTTTAACATTTGTTATCGTGGCAGGCCTATATCAACTATCATTATATTTTCCATGTATGTAAAATATAATTTCCAACACAAGGTGGATGTTAGGGATTTCAAGCAACAATGAAGTTCAGTTATGCACTGCGCTGCTGGTTTGATTTTGTGCTTTGTTTTTCTCTTGTGTTACTGTAAGGTCTCCCTCCCTCCAACCCCCCTCTCTCTCTCTTCCTCCCTTTTTCTCTCTTTTGCTCGCCGTGTCTCCCATGATGCCTGTCTGCTCCTCGAATGCGCTGCTGAGCTTTGGCCAACAGTAAAACACACCTGGGTGTGTCCAGGCCTGATGAATGACCCTCCGCCCAGCGCTCTGATCGATCTGCTGCTGTGTGAGCGTACATGCTCCGACCAGCACATGTCGGGAGGGAGAGAGAGAACGAGAGTGCTATAGAGAGGGAGAGAGAACGAGAGTGCTATAGAGAGGGAGAGAGAGAACGAGAGTGCTATAGAGAGGGAGAACGAGAGTGCTATAGAGAGAGAGAGAGAGAGAATGAGAGTGCTATAGAGAGGGAGAACGAGAGTGCTATAGAGAGGGAGAGAGAGAACGAGAGTGCTATAGAGAGGGAGAGAGAACGAGAGTGCTATAGAGAGGGAGAGAGAGAACGAGAGTGGTATAGAGAGGGAGAGAGAACGAGAGTGCTATAGAGAGGGAGAGAGAGAACAAGAGTGCTATAGAGAGGGAGAGAGAGAACGAGAGTGCTATAGAGAGGGAGAGAGAACGAGAGTGCTATAGAGAGGGAGAGAGAGAACGAGAGTGCTATAGAGAGGGAGAACGAGAGTGCTATAGAGAGAGAGAGAGAGAATGAGAGTGCTATAGAGAGGGAGAACGAGAGTGCTATAGAGAGGGAGAGAGAGAACGAGAGTGCTATAGAGAGGGAGAGAGAACGAGAGTGCTATAGAGAGGGAGAGAGAGAACGAGAGTGCTATAGAGAGGGAGAGAGAACGAGAGTGCTATAGAGAGGGAGAGAGAACGAGAGTGCTATAGAGAGGGAGAGAGAGAACGAGAGTGCTATAGAGAGGGAGAGAGAGAACGAGAGTGCTATAGAGAGGGAGAGAGAACGAGAGTGCTATAGAGAGGGAGAGAGAACGAGAGTGCTATAGAGAGGGAGAGAGAGAACGAGAGTGCTATAGAGAGGGAGAGAGAGAACGAGAGTGCTATAGAGAGGGAGAGAGAGAACGAGAGTGCTATAGAGAGGGAGAGAGAACGAGAGTGCTATAGAGAGGGAGAGAGAGAACGAGAGTGCTATAGAGAGAGAGAGAGAGAGAGAACGAGAGTGCTATAGAGAGGGAGAACGAGAGTGCTATAGAGAGGGAGAGAGAACGAGAGTGCTATAGAGAGGGAGAGAGAGAACGAGAGTGCTATAGAGAAGGAGAGAGAGAACGAGAGTGCTATAGAGAGGGAGAGAGAGAACGAGAGTGCTATAGAGAGGGAGAGAGAACGAGAGTGCTATAGAGAGGGGGAGAGAACGAGAGTGCTATAGAGAGGGAGAGAGAGAATAAGAGTGCTATAGAGAGGGAGAGAGAGAACGAGAGTGCTATAGAGAGAGAGAGGGAGAATGAGAGTGCTATAGAGAGAGAGAGAGAGAGAGAGGGAACAAGAGTGCTTTAGAGAGGGAGAGAGAGAACGAGAGTGGTATAGAGAGAGAGAGAGAGAACGAGAGTCCTATAGAGAGAGAGAGGGAGAATGAGAGTGCTATAGAGAGAGAGAGAGAGGGAACAAGAATGCTATAGAGAGAGAGAACGAGAGTGCTATAGAGAGGGAGAGAGAGAACGAGAGTGCTATAGAGAGGGAGAGAGAACGAGAGTGGTATAGAGAGGGGGAGAGAGAGAACGAGAGTGCTATAGAGAGAGAGAGAGAGAACGAGAGTGCTATAGAGAGGAAGAGAGAGAACGAGAGTGCTATAGAGAGGGAGAGAGAGAACGAGAGTGCTATAGAGAGGGAGAGAGAGAACGAGAGTGCTATAGAGAGGGAGAGAGAGAACGAGAGTGCTATAGAGAGGGAGAGAGAACGAGAGTGCTATAGAGAGGGAGAGAGAGAACGAGAGTGCTATAGAGAGGGAGAGAGAGAACGAGAGTGCTATAGAGAGGGAGAGAGAGAACGAGAGTGCTATAGAGAGGGAGAGAGAGAATGAGAATGCTATAGAGAGGGAGAGAGAATGAGATTGCTATAGAGAGGGAGAGAGAGAACGAGAGTGCTATAGAGAGGGAGAGAGAGAACGAGAGTGCTATAGAGAGGGGGAGAGAACGAGAGTGCTATAGAGAGGGAGAGAGAGAACGAGAGTGCTATAGAGAGGGAGAGAGAGAACGAGAGTGCTATAGAGAGGGAGGGAGAGAGAGAGAGAACAAGAGTGCTATAGAGAGGGAAAGAGAGAGAGAGAGAGAGAGAGAACAAGAGTGCTATAGAGAGGGAGAGAGAGAGAGAGAGAACAAGAGTGCTATAGAGAGGGAGGGAGAGAGAGAGAGAGAGAGAGAGAGAGAGAGAACAAGAGTGCTATAGAGAGGGAGAGAGAGAGAACGAGAGTGCTAGAGAGAAGGAGAGAGAGAATGAGAGTGCTAGAGAGAGAGAGAGAAAGAGAGAGAGAGAGAGAGAGAGAATGAGAGTGCTATAGAGAGGGAGAGGGGTAGAGAAAGAAGGAGGAAGGAGCTAGAGGAAAAGAGACACAGAAAGAGAGAGGATGGGAAAAGAGAGGATGGGAAAGAGGGAGAGAATGAAACAAAGCAAGTGAGAGAGAAAGGGAGAAGATAGAGGGAAGGTGAGAAAGGGAGAGAATGGAATAGAGAAAGGGAGCAGATAGGGAGAGAGATCGACTGAAAGAGAGAGGGAGAGCTAGAGAGAAGGGAATGAGAGAGAAGGTGGAAGACAGGGAGAGGATGGGAAAGAGGGAAAGAATGAAATGTATATAGAGAAGGAAAGGTAGGATAAGAATAAGAGAGTGAGAGGGAGAAGGGGAGGAGAAAGAGAGACAGAGGGAAAGAATGAAAAGAGAGAGAGAGAGAGATACAGAGAGAGAGAGATACAGAGAGAGAGAGACAGAGAGGAGAGAGAGGACGGGAAAGAATGAAATATAGAGAGAAGGAAAGTTAGGATAAGAGAGTGAAAGAGAGAGAGAGAGAGAAAAGGGAGGGGACAGGGCTTTCTGCTGAGCTGGAAATCCCATTAAATCCCCTCTACCAAGCACACATGCAATATCAGTACCGTAGAGTACAGAACCACACATTGACAAATACATATATCCACAAGACGGCACCATAGGAAAATACAGGGTTGTCAATAATTGCTATATAGATGATGACGTTCTCGAGAACTTTTGATACCTTTGTTGAAATAATTAATTCAGTATTTACCAGTCATAAATGCTTTCGTTTAGTCACATCAGTATTTTTTCTGTATAAAAACAGGAAAACTACACCATAAAGAACCAACAAACACTTAATTCATAATGAACACATACTAATTTAATTTCCGTACTTAATTAAGGGGTTAGGGTATTAAGTTCTCAAGTATATTAAAAATGTATTATAAAGCTTTGCATATTTTTCCCTCTCTCAAGAACATTTCCAAACCTTCACAATCTTCAGGAGTGCCAAGTTGGATTCATTTTTAAACATATACACAGCTCTGGGAAAAAAATAAGAGACCACTACAAAATTATCAGTTTTTCTGATTGTACTACTTATAGGTATGTGTTTGGGCAAAAGGAACATTTATGTTTGAGTCTATAAACTACTGACAACATTTTCTCCAAATTCCAAATAAAAATATTATTGTTTTGAGCATTTATTTGCAGAAAATGACAAATGGTCAAAATAACAAAAAAGATACGTGTTTTCAGACCTCAAACAATGCAAAGAAACAAGATCAAATTCATTTTAAAACAACATAAAACTAATGTTTAGACTTAAGAAGAGTTCAGAAATCAATATTTGGTGCATTTTTGGTGTATTTTGGTGTATTTTTAATCACAGCTTTCATGCGTCTTGTCATACTCTCCACAAGTCTTTCACATTGTTCTTGGGTGACTTTATTCCACTCCTGGTGCAAGAACTGAAGTAGCTCATCTTTGTGTTTATGTTGGAATTCAACAGACGCTGGAATGGAATGGCTGTAACACATGTAGAGATGCTGATTTCAGAAAAAAATGCAGTGGTCTCTTATTTTTTTCCAGAGCTCTATTTTTTAATAGATTGTTATGATCAGCTTAAACATCTTATGATATAGATGTTGCCTTTCCTGATAATGTAATAGGAATATACAGTACATTTTCATTTTCACAGTAATAGGCATCACAGCACACACATAGGTAAAGCTTTTCTCATACCAGACCAACTGACTGTTACTCTCAGCTCTGTACTGGACCAACTGGAGCGATGCAAAACCCTCTGCCTCCCCTTACACCAGCACAAAACACTCCCACCTCAGCCCTCAGCGGCACAACATGTCAGGAGGCTGGAGCAGAGCTAGCCAGGCGCTTCCATATTGTGTTTGTTTGTGTGTTGTGCTTTGGTGATATGGATGCTGTTGTCTCTGCGGGTGATCGGCGTGTCCTTTGGTGTGTCTTTGGAGCGCTGTGTGAATCCTGGGAGTGTTGTGTAAGCTGCCATCATGTCATCCATATGTCTGTGGGTAGAATGTTTGACAATATGGTTCTATTACTCAGTGTGAAATGTGCAGCCACATAATTTGAACTATTTCGTTAAACTGCAGTTTTTGCCGTAATTGCAGTGGTACACCCAATGAGAGAGTTGTTAAAGCTAATGAGTGCTATGTGAGTGCAGCGAACCGCCTCACTAGCCTTGGCCTCGGTGTTTCTTGAAGTTTCTTTCCGACGCGTCACGTAATGTAAATAAAGAGTCTTGAATCAAAAGGTTTGTCTTTTCTATCTTTACTAAAGTGAAGGTTATACAGAGTGGATACAAATAAGGTGAATAAAGAGGGAAATGGAAAGATGAATTTCTGAGGCTTGTGGTTTTCCTATGCGTGTTGTGTTAGGCTCTGTATGTGTTGTGATGTCCTTCTTGGCGTCTTTGCGTGTCGTATAGTGGTGAGCTCCTGCCTGTCACTGGGAGACCGGGCTTCCTTGTACTCCGTGGCTCCCGACAGGACTCACCCTATGTTGCGTTGTTGATGATGCTATTCGACTTCCTTCCTTGCTGTCCGTATGTGCCTTGTAGCGGTGCGTATCCCGTCTATCACCCGGGAGACGTCCGATGTTACACTCTTACGTGACAATTACGCGGCGTTACATGACGACCTCCTGACGTCCTCATGCGCTACTTAACGTCGTTCTTGACTTCCCTACGTGACGTTTCACGTGACCTCCTTGTTACGTGACGTCCCCACGTTGTTACGTGACGTATACGTGACGGTCAAAAGACTGTGTAGCTTCTGTGGCCCGAGGCGTCCTTATACCTCGCCAACTCTTGGCTCGAGGTAACCTCCTGGCCACCAGACCGCGGCTTCTATATACACTACGTACGTAGCGTGGTCCCTTTCTTCTTGTGTGTGTATGTGTGTCTTGGTGTGGTGTGTCTTCTGTCTTCTGGTGTGCCTTCTTCGGTGTCTGTGTCCTCTCTGAGCCCGTGTGGTCCCTACATCTGTATTTTATAGTAGGTGAGATCAAAGATAAAAGAACAAGGAACAAGGATCAAAGTGGACCAATTACAATGCATTTCCTGAACCTCAAGGTGGGACAGGAAGTGCTGTTATAAACAGAATATTCCAGAACACAGAATGTACGAAATGGCTCCTACATAGTGTCTTCTATTGTCTCTAAATGAGTACAATACACATTAGAGATGCACTGTGGAACTTTTACTTTTACCGTGTGGTTGTCTCCATGGAGATGTTATAGCTTTGCCTGGAATATTCGTCAATAACGTATTGAACATTTATCTCCATGGAAACACAAGAAAGATGCTAAGTATGCTGTGTTTTCAGCATACTTAGCATATTTTTATGAGGGATGTACTGATCCAATACTGGTATTGAAAACCGAAAAATTTGCCGCATCAGATATTGACTTCCAAATATCGGTTAAACTGATGTCCTGGTTGAAAGCTGAAGTATTTAAACATGTTCTAAAGTCTGTAGTGTCAAAGTTTAGAAGCACTTTACTCCATATGAAAGAGAAATATGTTCCTGCAAACATCATCGGAGACATTGTTGTCTGATTATTTGCGTATCCATGGTTTTTCGGCAGCTAAAGAATCCGATCGCATTCTGTACATGAGCTCCGGAGAAACGGACGTGTCCCAAACGTGTCCCGTGGAGAGTTTTCCTTCCGTAGCATCGTAGCATTTACAGTCAAAGTTACAGATTTTTTCATTTTCACTATCCTTATCCTCTTCAAATGCAGCGTAAATATTCACGAGCTGCTCACAGCTGATAGGCGAACAGGCGAAAACAAAAGAGCGTTAAATTGTCACGTGAATGGCCAGGAGCACAATTGTAGTATTTTACACACTCCCCGTTTCTTTCCAAAAAACTAGCAAATTTCAAAGAAAAAAATGTATGCTTTTAAAGCATACATAAAGTGCCCTTATCTGAAACATGGAGTGGCTTCTTCATGATCTCAATTAGCACATTCTGCAAAAAAATATGAAAATCCCAAATTTTGGGAAAAAAAAAAAAAAAAAAAAGCTTCTAATGTGATTTTCTCGTATTCGCCTGGCCCAACATGACTGGTTTAAGCGTGGCGGGTCACATATTTGCTGGTTGTGATTGAGCTTTTATTTATACTAAGTTGCTCAGCAGTTACATGAGGGATAAATAACAGCTACATAACATAAATGGATGAGTTTTGTCTGATTTTATTTTTGTATGAAGGAATTAAATGTTGTCATCTGGTATTGGCTGATAGTATCGAAATTGGTATCGGAACTGCTTTTTATGCTACAATAACACCTTGAATGCTATGTATGAATGTATGCAGATAGATGCCTTAGTTGTAATACCATAATAATTTGTAACATTCCACGCAAAAACATCTCCATGCAGACAAGCAGATGGCAGCAAGTTGATTTGATTATGGTTTGATTATCCATCCTATATTGTGGTCAGTTTAGCATAGGGCTATATCACAGCCAAAACAAGGACCTAAAATCTCCAAACATTAACATTTACATACATAGATTATGATTTATATTTAATAGTTGCAGCATTATTCCATTGCATTACGTCATTAGTCTTTCCCTGCACATGTGCCTGCCTCTTTATTTAAGCCACCTGTTACTAAAAACAGTCTTTCTGTTGTGTTCTCCTCTTTGCACTACACCTCTCTGTTTTCTCACCTCTTCATCTGTCCCTCCCTTACACCTCCACTCCACCTGTTTCCCTCCATCCCTCGCTCTTTTGTCAAGGCCGCTTCATCTGTCATCTCTCCGCCCCACCCTTACAGCCACCCACCCACCCACCTCCGTCCAGGGGGGGCTAGCGTGACATTCTATCTCTGACACATCATGCATGTCCTGCACCGATGATGCCAGCGCCACTGAGAGATCAACCACATGTCTGTCATCTGGTTAAAAGAGAGACAGAAAGAGTGAGGGAAAGAAAGAGTGAGATGGGCAGACACACAGAGAGAGAGAGGGAGAGTAAGAGAGGGATAGGGAGAGAAAAAGGTGTTTGTTTTTGTAATTTTATAAAGGCCAAGCTTAAAGAAGACATTATGTAAAATCAGATAAGATTATAAGAGCTTATAATCATGTTATAATATTTTTCTTGCTTTGTTTTCTTATTTTAATTGATTAATTCACTTTTATCTGGTTTCAAGGCTTGAGTGCTCACAAAATGGCTGTCAGTCAAACCTGTTGTGGCAGCCGAGGCAAGAAAGGATCTGATTGGTTTGTTATTATTGTGCAGATCTAAAATGATGGGCAAAATGGCTAAATAAAAATGCCAGGATCATGTAGAGCAAGTTAAATTAGCATTTTAATACCAGAGCAGCAGAAAGAGGGGTCATTTTTCAATAGAAGTCAATTGAAATCAGACTGCAGTGGAACCACTTCGCCCCAATGCTCTCTTCCTATTTGTGGCGTGGTGGCTAACAGGCTAACAATGTCCATCTATAGATAGTCTATGGTTAACACGTATCACACCTTTTTTTTTTAGATCAATACGACGGTTTACAATGTACAGAATCTATCTGAGCTATGCACATATGTGTTAATTTATAACTAAATGCCAAAAAAGCATATTACCACACAGTTCATGTCACTACAAACAGCAAATGCCGCTCTACTTTAAAGGCCCTATATTTCTCATCTTTGGCATAATGTTATTTCCTCATCAAAACCACATCTGGAGTTGCGTTTTGTTTCATTCACATGTTTAGCACACAAATCCTGCATAGTCGTCTTCTCTCAAACAGAAAACGCTGTTACACCTTGTGATGCCATGTGATAATACAGGAAGTGCTCCTCTGTTTACACATTTAGTAGAATCATTTGGATCATTTCAGCCCTGGAATTGCCTACGTCTACTGAACAAAAAATAAAGGGTAGCTTTTAACTTGAAAACTACCACTGAATGACATCACAAGGTGGAACAGAGCATGTTGAGCTTGGAAGATGATGACAGTCTAATAATAAAGGTCTGTCCAGGTATGCTTCTGAAGAGGTAACAGCATTGTAGCATGGTTTAGTCCATTTAATGTAATATAGGACCTTTAACACTAAAACGGTGTGATTTCTGAGCCCATTTTACGTTTACATGGTGCGCTTTTGTGCATGCAGAACAAGCCAATCATTTCTGTATGGCTGTGCAACCCCAGGCTTAGCAATGCCCAGTCCATGCCCGCAGCACGTGCAATACATTATGCATTCAGCAACAAAACCAATGCCGTGTTTACCCCGGTATAGACCTATCAGCTCAGCCTTCTCTCTGACCCCTTGATCTGCCAGCAGGTCATACTAGCCCTTAAATGCCCGTTAGTCAAAGCAATCCTATCAGTTATGTCACGCAAGGATGACAGGCTTATTTGGCCCACCCTCCCCCTGCTCACCACCCCTCCCTCCCTCAGCTGCCCAGCCTAGCGTAGCCTGGATCTTGTACTCCCAGAAAACAGTACACAACCATTTGGCCTTCTAGAGCTAGACCTGACCAGTGTAGCACCGGTAGTGGTTTTATATTAGTTATTACAAGAAAGCATTATTAACACAATTCTAAGAAGTGTAGCCATGAGTGCCAGTTAAAGGCTTAGCTTTTGTAGCATTTTGTAATATTGCATGTGCTCTATACAGCCCTGATCAAAGAAACCATCTTTAATTGCATTCCATTTTAGTAACTTAGTAAGTTTTAGTAGAAATAAGAATTATGTGTTCTCATTTCCTTAGATTTTTTTTTTTTTTTTTAAGATTATCAATTATGGGCGGCAGTAGCTCAGTTGGTAGAGCATTCGTCCACTGACCCAAAGGTTGGCGGTACAATTCCAGCTCCAACAGATGAATGCTGCCGTGTCCTTGGGCAAGACACTTAACCCCACCTCGCCCCCACTGTCTGCGTACACTGATAGCCCCCATGACAGAAGGTACATCAAGGCCAGTTGTGTCAAGAGACGTGTGGCCATCCTCCCGTGGACCCACCACCCGCAGGAAGATCCGTGGGGGCTGGTGCACTGAGATCCGGGCTGAGATCTGCTGCCCTGCGACCCGAAATCTCGGAAAAAACGGATGAAAATGAATGAAAGATTATCAGTTAGATAACTCTTGCCACTGTCTGATTATCAATGATTGTAAAACATGTATTCAATTTTAAAATGTCTTAAAATGTCTCTATAATAGAATGATGTTGGTGAACTAAATTGGTTCAAATGAAAACTGAAATGTATCTAAACTCTAAAACCAATCGTTTTTAGAACTGCTACTTTACTTCTGTGTACTTGCACTTCTTTTGTCTTGCTTTGGCCCTGTACTTCCTGTCCACTGCACTCTCCTTCCCTGGAGCTCCTTGAATTGTACCAGGCTCTTTTTTGCACCCTTCACCCCGCCTGGATCTGTGCCTTCATAATGAACTCAGTGCAGTGCGAGAGAATGAGCAGGATTAATCCAGCCAACGGCAACAGAGGGATTTGATGATGTCATCCGTATGAATGAAGCCGTCAGAGGATTATTCACTTGGAGGTGGAAGAGATCCAAATAAATGAATTCAAATGCCGAAGTAGAGGGCGGAGGGGGCAGAGGAAGCACATGGGGGGTGATTGTGCGGAAATGGCCAGGTTTAGTGCTTTGGCTCTGAAACTTTTACTTCTGTTATATTGGCTTGTGGTTGTATATGTGAGGTTTTCTGGGTGTAACCAGTCTCGATTAAAGGTCCTATATATATGCAAAATAGACTCTTGCGGCACGGTGGCTAGCGCTCATGCTTCACAGCAAGAAGGTTCCGGGTTCGATCCCCGGGTCGCCCAGGTGGAGTTTGCATGCATGGTCTGGGTTCGATCCCTGGGTCACCCGAGCCTTTCTGTGTGGAGTTTGCATGTTCTCGCCGTGTCTGGATGGGTTTCCTCCGGGCACTCCGGTTTCCCCCGTCAACCCAAAACATGCTCCAGGTAAAATCCTCCAGCTTAGGTCCTGACCAAGCCGAGCAATAAGATCATGGAGATGGGTCCCCGGGCGCCTGAAAGACGAGCTGCCCACTGCTCCTGATGGATGGGTCAAATGCAGAGAAATAATTTCCCTACGGGGATGAATAAAGCGTGTCTTCTTCTTCTTCTTCTTCTTCTTGTGAGCTTTATGCCATGTTATAATGGTGTTACCTAATCAAAACACATCCTCAGAGTTAGAGTTTTGTTTCATTCATACATGTTTCAGTAATCCTGCGTTGCTGGTTCTACATCACCAAAGCTCAACATGTTCCACATTGTGATGTCATGAAGTGGTAGTTTTGAAGTTAACAGTACAGATTGGCAATTCCAGATCTGAAATTATTCAAATGATTCTAGTGAAGGTGTATGGAGATGAAAAACATAGTGGAGCACTTCTTGTATTACCACATGACATCACAAGATGGAAAAGAGTGTTTTCTTTCAGCGATAAAAAGTCGTAAGAAAGTCCTACATTTGCAGGATTTGTGTGTTAAACATGTGTGAATGAAAAAAACACAACTCCAAGTATAAATCTAATGTGGAGACAACATTATAACATAGATCAGAAAATAGCGTAATATGTACAGGCATTTTAAAGATGGGGGTCTTCCACCTGCTTTCCGTTAGGGAGATAATGTTTTGCCTGGAATGTTCCAAGATGTGGCACTAAACTCACCTATCTACATGTAAACAAGCTGGTTATTACTCAGAACAAGTTACATCTCATATCAATCTTGAGGCATTAAAGAACTAGTTATAGAATTATAAAGATAGTTGAATTGCTACACTGTGGTAGATCAGGCAAAGCATCTCCATGGATACAAGCAGGTTGTGTACCCCCTTTAGTCTTGAGAATGACATAAATAGGGTAAATGGAGTACAGGAATATACAACAGTATAATACCTCAGCAGTAAATGGGATGAAAAGCCTCTTGTGCTGAATGCTGAAGTAGTTGCAGTGAAGTACCCTCATATTGCAGTAGCATCTTGGCACTGGATTTGCCTTTTATGAATACTACTCAACTTTGAACAATCTATATAGTATGTGACTAGTGACTCTGACAACTGATCCTGGACATTAAACAGTGGAATTATTGCTCCGTAGTTGGCATGTGTATTTTGAAAACACCATTTTAAGTTCTTGCGAGGACTTGGCGAACTAGAGAACATGATTGATGAACGAACAGAGGGGTGAGAGAAGCTCAGACCGGTGGAAGAAGGCTGGTATCAGAGCGCACATCTCCATCTGTCAGACACACGGACATGCGAAGAGCTTGTGTGAGCAGACAGTGCTGTGCTTAGTGGGAGGTGTCAGCTTTGAGCTATGGGAGCGGCCGAGGAATCTGTCCCGTAGGCCCCAGCTGTGGCAATCAGTGCTCAGTGGGCCGCTGGAGCAGAGCAATCAGACCACCAGCGAGCCTTCAGCTGAGCTCGGAGCGTCTCCCTCCTCTGCCGTGGCCCCTCACACCTCCCCACTACAGCACCATAACGTGGAAATTGCACACCTGATTTATAATGCATGCGATCTTTGGCTGGACAAGGCTCTGTAAATAACTTATGCTGTTTGTACAAATAAGTCGGCTGATTGAACTTATATTCAAATATGTGCTCTTGCAATAAGACCCCTGGACAGGCAATGGATGCAATGCTTTACAGAAATAGACCCTGTAATCAAGCCAGTGCGATAAAGATAACCATTGAGTGAAGCACACTGGTACATAAACAAATAGGGTCATGGAGTTTTGTTTTATTCTTTTATGGTTAGAAGTCCTTATAAATGATTTCGTATAATTTTAATTGACATTTCTAGTGATAAGAATGGCATGTGTCTAATTGAGGAAGTGTGAAGAATCCCTCAGTCGTCCAGGTAGAATCCATGATAAAAGGGAGAAAGTTTATTTGGTTCGACCAAATAAACTTTGTGCAGTTGACAAATTGAATTTCTCCCTTTTATCACTAATTGAGGAAGGGCAATTCAGAGGACTTTAATTGGGACTGAGATTGTTTTCTCAAAATGCCAATAATCATCTTAATCGAGAGGCCTACAGTCAGTCCTCTCTCTGTAAAAGAATGTGGTTTAGAGGAGAGTTCAGACTTAAGAAAAAAACTAACTATTTTTGTATTAAATGGCAGTTACTTAGACTTATCTTGATTATGTTCAAGAAAAAAATTAAAAAGTCATTTTATTTGAGTTTTGAAAAGAAAAATAAAATCAAGTTGGATCAATATGAAGATAAAATCACTTTTTTATTTTATTATTATTATTATTTTTTGGCCATAATGCCAGTCAATGTAATACATGTCAGCACCTCAATGTTATGATCTTTACATCTAAAATATTTTATGGGATTTTTTTTGGTATATTTTTGTTGTATTCATTAGATTTTCAAAAAGTTGCTGCACACAATGAATCACCTTAATATACATACTACATTTTCTAACCAGCACTTTCTCTCCCCTATCCCCCTTCATAAAGGTCCTAATGAGTTGTCAGCCGAGCTGAGGCAAGACATCCGTAATGTGCCATGAAATATGTACACCAGGGCTTTTTGGAGAGTGTGCCAGAGTGGACCCCTCCAAGCATTGTGTGAGAAGGTAGTTCCTTTAGCCTGATTTATGTGCTCCAGTAGTGGCGGTCGGGGCAGGTATAGGGGACAAGGAACACCTTTCCCCCCTCCATCCCACATCCCGACACTCTGTTTCCTCTTAATTAGATTATGGGACTGATGAGCTAGCTACCAGGGATTAAGGTCTTCATCAGTTCTCAGGAGGGAGAGGGAGGAAGAGGAGGTCTCCAGGGGGATGGTGCAGTATCAGTCCTGAGCACATCTCAAACGCTGAAATATATGGGATTGAATGAGCAAGGCATATACAAGTGATATCTGTATTAGTAAATAGATTATAATGATAATTTGGTGTACTTATGTTGTAATACTTTCATTTCAATGTCTATTTTGATACTAAGAAAAAATGTCAATACTCTTTGCCAATTTTGATACCATGCTGAAGTGGAGAAACATAAGATAAGGCATATTTTATTATAGAGAAATCTGTCCAGTGCATTTGACCTATTCTTCTGTCAGGAACTTTTGGAGGGCACCATTATCTTCAGATCTTGAGCTTGGTCTGGTCAGGAGCACCTTAGCTTGAGTATTGTCCTATATTGTGCATGTTTTAGAAGAATGGGGGAAACTCGATGTGTGGAAGAAGCCCACCTAGACACAGAGAGAAACATGTAAACTCTGCACAGAAAGGCCTGTTTGTCTCCAAACCTGAAACATTCTTGCTGTGAGATGAGGCTGTCAGCCACTGTGCACGGAAGTAAATCTTGTCATCTGCAGAAATAAAGAGAGACTGGGGCAGCCATAGCTCATTTGGAAGAACTATTTGGCCTTTAACTGTAATTTTGGTGGATGTGTAAGTGTTTGAAGCCTGGGCAGCCATGGCAACAATACAGCCTTCTAACCACCAAATGATGCCAAAGAGAGAATGAATTATGGTCTCACAGGGAAAGCTTTTTGCCCCTCTGAAAGTATAATAAATCAAAACCAATTTTCATCAGCATTATTCAATATTATTATTACTGCATAACATAAGTGTCTAATTTATGAAATGCCAAAACAACAGCACAACTCGACCCAAGCTTGGAACAACAACAAATCTTTTACTTGTAGAGTCACCCAATACTTTCACCTCATTTTCCGTCCTTTGCCTAAATTTACAATCCAAATATTTTCAGTTCTTTTTATATGCACCCCATATTCATCCAGCCTTCCCAAACATACATAAATTGCCTGCAGACTCCACCCCTCTGGGCACTGGTGCTTAAGGGCTGGTTTTCTGATGGGGAGCGAAGGGTCCACGCAACTCTTGCACTTTCATGTTTTATGTCCCCCGGTATGTTTCTTTCTTTGTCTCAGCAACCTTCTTACTTTGTATGACAGGTTTCCTTGCTTCACCAGGTTGTAACCAATGCAAATGTGCATCAGTGTTATGCAATGTACTACCTCCAGTCTCATGAACTCTGTCTTGGCCGAACTATAGCAACATATAAATTACATTAGGTGCTGAATGAAATTTTGGCTTCACAGCTTGACTGGGCTAGCAGCCAGTCTCGTGTCCCTACATAAATGTGTAGAAATAGGTGACCCAGCTTTGGAAAGCCCTTTGTTGGATCCAGGCCGAGTGGTTGGTGCGATGGGTATGTGACCTGGGGGCTACTGTTTGTTCTTGTTCCCAAACTTGTTTTTGGATATTCTGAAGTGGGTACATTTGAAAACATTTACTTGAGTAAGGTTTAAACTCTCAATAAACATTACATACTTTGCAATAAAAATGCATTTTAGCTGTATGAGGAAATAATAATAGCCATATATATATATATATATATATATATATATATATATATATATATATATATATTTTTTTTTATTGTAAGCAATTAGTCAGTTTACAGTACAACTTAAACTACAACTATTCTTGGGTCTGTTTTTTTGTACCTTTTAACAGTACATTCTAACATATCCCCGACATCAAATACATTATCATTCTTTTGTTTTGTCTGATTTTACACATTTTTCATCTCAAGTAATATGATTTGTAATAATAATAATACTTACATTGCCAACATTTTTGGTTCCTATATTTACCTGTGTAGTTGTCTGGTGAACTCTGAAGCTAAAAAAAATCCTTTGAAACCATCTGTCTGAACTAGGTCACTCCTTCTTGATTGAAGTGTCACCGTTTTATGACAGTCTCAGTTTTCATTGAAGATTGCAGTTGGTGCACAGTTGGCTGCAGGATCCAAGCCACTGTTGGAGAATGTTCTTGGCCATTAAACTCTAGACAGAACAAATCCTGATTATCTCCATGTGGCTATGTTGACCATTCACAGTGCAGAATCTTTGTTTGGAGTCAAGTTATGTGTTAGGATTAGTTTTGGCAATAGTACAGGACACCAGGCATAATAATTATGATCTATCTTAAATGTTTTCTTAGTAACAGCAGCATTCTGTCAGTTTGAACATAAGGTTAAGTTGGGACTTGGGCTGAGGTCCCAACCGGACCTCTAAAACATGCAAAAAGACACTAAATTTTCAATGATTTTATTTTGTAGAAAACCATTTCCATTCTAAGATACAAATATATCATAATTTATCATAGACCATTTAACTGAACAATGTGACAGTCAACATTTCTTTCCATATATAAAAAGAAATGTTAAAACTTGGAAACATTGTTGACATTCAGTTGCAATGATGTAAATGTAATGCACCTAACCTGGTGACCTAAATACTGATACGCATGTTCAGTGAAAGCTGGTGATCCATTAGTGACAAGGTGTTGTGATATACAACTTACTTATTGCCTTTGACACTATGTGCTCATCTTTGACGCTGTTTCAAAGCGTTGTTTTGAAGTGTATTTTTGGAGGGTGTCCACGGACATTTACAGGGCTGGCGTACGTACCTGCATACAAACACAGCAGATGATTTCATTATGTTCAAAATCTTTATGATCCTCACATACTGAGGCACTTGGCTACTTGACTGTTGATCAAATGTGGGGCAGAATGTCCTGGCTTACGCCTAAAGGACAGTATTCTGAACAAATAAACATATAAATAAAACTGACTAGATAAAGTAAGTTTCAGCTTTTTTTTTTTTTTTTACCAAAATTCTTTATCAAGATTACACTGTTTGATGCTTTAACTTTTCTCAATCTGTGTCAGTTTATGTGCATTTAGTAATTATTACTTCAATTCTTTTATTTCAAAACGTTTTGTTTTATTTTTTATTTTTATTTTTTTTACTTTAGTAGGAAAATTGAGTACAGCCACCACTGTTCATAGGCTAATATTTTTTCCCTTATTATTTTAGCTTGAGTACTGAAATCCAGTTAAGAATTTCATAAACAAAATGCTATTTTGCCAAAAAGAAAATGTAAACTCATAATAACCCACATCCGTAGGAGTACTCGGCCATTGTACTGAACTTGGACCAAAATTCTTTGGTCAAGAACAAAATTATTCCTTAACGTCAGTGGCAACCGCCTCCTGATCACCAATTTTTGAAACGGTAAATATGTTTTATTCTACCCAGTCGTTGTAGGTGTCTATCACCTGAATCTCCCTGGATGACTTCTGGTAGTACTTGTTGATAGGGTCAGAGGTGTGGACTCGAGTTATGTGACTTCGACTGGAGTCAGACTCGAGTCACAAATTTGATAACTTTAGACTCGACTCGACAAAATGTACAAACACTTGCAACTCGACTTGGACTTCAATATCAATAACTCGTGACTTCACTTGGACTTAGGCGTTTTGACTTGTGATGACTTCCTACGTCCAATGAAAAAAAAAACTCTAAAAGCATGCTGATAAGGACCGCACTCGTACTTGTGAATCTGCGAAAATGTATGCAAAGAGCATGTGCGCGCGGCCTGCACAACATCCAATCACAGTAGATCTACGTTGCTTTCATTCAACCGCATCCAAGGCAGATCTTGCAGACATTATATGATTTGTAGAAATTTTATTTCTTTGTAAAGGGGACTCGAAATGACTCGAAACTAAAATGCTAGGACTTTGGACTCGACTTGAGACTTGTGAGCTTTGACTTCGAACTTGACTCGGCACTTGGATACTCTTGACTCGGGACTTCACTCGGACTTGAGTGCAAAAGACTTAGACTTACTTGGGACTTGCCCAGCAATGACTTTGTCCCACCCAGGCCCGGCGCCAGACATAAAATAATAGGGGGGCGATTAATTTATCAGAGGGGGCGGGGTCGCGTCGCACACACACGTACACACACATATCCCACAACAAAGTTCGCTCCTCGCTCGCGTGTGTAATGGGTCAGGCGCGCTCGTGTATTTAGACTACACCTTTGTAAGAGACTGGCTAAGAGTAAAAAGTGATGAGAGTTTTTTTTATTATTATTATTTGAACGTTGACCCTCGTGATCTCCTGCATACCACAAAACCAAGCCAACAAGTGATCTGAGCAACGCCAAGAGACAGTACATTAACGCCACATAGCACTCCACCACACATATATTTATAACAACACATAACTTTTCTCTCACTATAAAGTCCACACCTTAACATAAAATACTGTGTAGGAACTAGAAGCTAGCCTACCTCAGAAAAGTTGAAGCCTTCGGGTTGGATGCTCCGCTGAAGAAGTCTGTAAGGCTGTGTCGGGTGGTGCTGGTGAACAAGGTCTCGGATCCTCTGGAGGAATCTTACTAGGTTTAATCCACATTCGTATATCCATCATTTAATCCACTTCCACTACAATGAAGCCTAGCAACCATATCCCGCGCAAGTTGTGCGGTGCGCGGCGCAACCCTCAGCCTATCAAATCGCTTTGAACAATTGCCGTATCCGTTTGTTTTAAAAATAATTAATTTGATCTATGTTTTAACTCATTTATATTGCTGAATAGCGTGGGCTAGTATTTTTGCAGTATTTATTTTAGTTTCCTTTTTCTTTTACAACTCTCACCTGAGGGGGCGGGACTGATGACGTGAGGGGGCGTCGCCCCCAAACGCCCCCTCGTGGCGCCGGCTGTGGTCCCACCTCTGATTAGGGTCTGGTTGAGACAAAATTTCCACAAGACGAGACACAAGATTGGGTCCACGAGTCAAGATGAGATTTTCACCTAATTTATAATTTGTAAATAGTGTGATTTAGTTCCCAAAGTTGGCTTCAGAATTTGTATTTACTTCATTTAATATTTTAGTCGTGATTTTAGTTTGCTTTTTGGAACTACGGCTTCTCAAACAGGAAGAAAACCCAATCCAAATGGGGGAAAAAATCTCACAAGATAATTTTTCTCATGTGTACCCAATCTTGTATCACTTTGGTCCAGTACTTGTATCTTTGTTCATTCATTCATTCATTCATTCATTCATTCATCTTCCTCCGCTTTTCCATTTTCTGGGTCGCGGGGTCAGCCGTCCAAGCACATCTGCTGCCCAGAACACAATGCACCTGCCCCCATGAATCCTCTGTATTCTGTTTTCGGGAAGCATGTTGTTGTGTCCACATAAATATCATTAGGGGCTTGAACTGTTGGACAATCGCACGCACTTTCAAAGCCCCCTGTAGTGCATAGTGTGTTTGGAATCTTGGGTGTCATCATAGGCACTTATGAGTTACAACTTGGTGACAATGTTACAGCACTGTGGTCTCCTGTTAGGTTGCCGCACGGTGACCTGAAATGCCCAGGGTCAAATAAACGTGCACTGTTGGCAGTTCAAATACTACACAGAGAGCTAATCTGTTGGGAAACCGCATGCTGAACATAGCACACCAAAAATCTCAGAGGTTTGAAGAGCACAGGCTAAGGGGCCATGTTACAAAGCTCGTATTGAGAGACGGAACTTGATACATCTTAGTCATACAAAACGGGGTGTCCATGGATCCGGTTTAACATTTTGAAGATTGGCGACTATTGGCTGCCCACAATTGTGATGCACTGTGTTCCTGTCATTTTTCCATTAAAGTTAATATGATTAACAAAGTGGCTTGTCAGAAAGCATATTATGTGCATTTTTAGGAGAACCGCAGGAAGTGGTCAGTAAATTGCAAGCTAATGGGTATCCCAATAATACAAGAAGCAACTTTGACACACTTCATCATATCTTTAAACACCCAAACAATACTTCAAGCCATTGTAACTGTAGACAAGATAAAACATAAGGAGGAAATCTTTAGGGCATATGCAGGAATTCCTTACACTAGCAGATTATGTAGAGTTACGTTTTGAAACCTAAAACATGAAGTACTGATAGTATACATTAGTGCTTTCTCTGACCAATTGGTCCCTGTAGTAAGTATCTCCTCTCTTGGGGTAATCCTGCTGCTGCAAATGGGGGGAAACAACACTCCCCAACTTCCGTCTCTCACTCCCCTGGGTTTCAATTACTGTCTGTGTTCACCTCTCATTAGCACAAACAGGCCTGCTCATTCTTAATACTCCAGATACACACGCAACATGGCGGTCAATCAACACTCTGGCACAGGCTTGTATGTACCATGTCGGGCCATGTAAACATAGCACAGCAGTTTCCCCCAGTGCATCTAAGTTGTGATGAACTGCGACTGCCTTCCATCATTCATATTCATCACTCCATCAAATGCAGAGCGTCTTACCTGAAACCACACAACATCCCCGTGATTGATGGTGATAATTATCGGGAGCTGATGTTTCACTCTCAAGGCAAATAAAGTTGGGAGCAATATAGCAGCAGTGATGACATAGTTTCAAGTTTGTAATTATGTTGACAGCATTAAGGAAATTTCCTATTGATTTTGTGGGCCATAAACTAAAGCAATGGCAGTCGCTTGTACAACAGTAGAAAGTAGATGACAACACAATGGACAGAGTTTGTATCAAGTGTTTGCAGGATCAGTCTACCGTATATTCTTCTTATTCAGCTGCTAATTCCTTTGATTTGGTCTTGGGTGACATGTCACAGCAGCTATAAATCATTGGTGGAAAACACAGTAGTCTGTAACCAGTGCAGGACCCACTCTGATTTTAGAGTCTGAGGATCTACCCTACTTCCAACCTTCTTGCTCCAAGGTAGAACCACTAAAAGCTATCAGTCCAGCTCCGCACTATATTCTTCTTTGAAAGATTATATTTTGAATGTTTATGGGCTTGCTAACCTCTGGGGTTTTCCTTTAATCCGGTATCCGTAACCCTTATCACATGTCACTGTTGCTGCTGTGGTCCAGGCAAAAGGAGGCTGCTTGAGACATCTGAGTTAGCCAGCAGGCTAATTCTGCTAATACAGATTAGCTCCCACGGGAGCTGCTTGTATTGATTGAACAACAAAGGCTGGGAGAAAAACGCTCCAACATTCAATTATCCACACCGATAGACATAATGCCATTCTGCTCCTCCCCTGTCTCCCCCTTTCTCTTTGACTGTAAGGTGGAGGAAGGAGTGCCCAGACACATGTTTGTGAACTAACTTTAAAAGCACACTGTAGGGGGGCTGGGCTATTTCCCCCTCTTCCATCAGCTTCATCCTGTCCACCCACTCCTCTGCCCTTTTTGCATGTTTAGTTTATTTTAACATTATGCAGATGCAAGACTTCTTATTGTTCAGAGGAAGTTGTGTTAATTCCAGGCCTGTGCATCCCATAATGATCGTGGTTTAATGTCACTGAGTGACATATGCCGTCTGTCAGGAGGCTCTGATTTCCCTGGAGCATACAGCTGTAATGTGGGTGACATCTCAGTTAGCCAGCCTGTACAAAGCTGCAGGAATGAACAGCATGCATCCTAATTAGTGCAACACTAAATACACACTAACATTGGAACACACTGGAGAAAACAGTGGCATAAACATGGTGCAGATTGTTTAAAAAAAAGAAGTTTAGTTTGTCCTTTTTGCCTTTACCCCAAGTTTCACTGACCTATGCAAATATTAAATACTTCTTTCATTGACAAAATCTCATATGAGTGACTCCAAACCATCCTTGATAATAGTAGCTTTATTTTGAAAGACACTGCTATCAATAAGAAAACACAGGAAAACTGGTCATTCTTATACATGACATAGTGTGGAAATATTTTGTCAAGACTCTAAAGGCTTGTGATTTAAATAACATAATAGCAACAACAGATAATAAAATGGTTGGAAAAGAAGTCTTGCAATGACTAAAATAAAAAAAATAAAAAAATGTAAAATAAAAAAATGTTAAAATCAATTTTATGTGTATTACAAGTGGCAAATTCCCCACAAACTTAATTTTCATCTCTTTTCAGTGGTGGAAGAAGTACTTGATTTTATTAAGTAAAAGTGCAGATGCCAGAGTAAAAAAAGTAAAAAGTATCACATGAAAAAAATCAGCTGAAGTAAAAATATTAAAGTACCCATTAAAAAGGTAAAAATGTATTGAAGATGTATTGAAGTAAAAATAAAAATGTACTAAAATGTAGGTAGTTGTACTTTACTTAAGGTGCACTTTGTAACTTTTTTGTTGGGTCTGTCACCTACTTGTTTCTATGGATTTCTTTGTCATTGCTCTGCCACAGTATGACTTTAAACAGCTCTATCTTGGATGTATTCAGTTACAGGTGGTTTTATAGCTCAAACATTTCTAGAAAAACAGGCATTCTGAGTGTGAGCGGGGAGGCCTCACCACAGATCTGACCTATAACTTGATCTGGTTTGGTCTCCATGAAGATCGAAAGAAAGCAATATCATCTCCATGGATAAAAGCACTTTACTACCTATACTTTGCCACTTTGTCTCTTTTAGATCTTGTGCATGTCAAAACCAACTAAACACAGAACTTCGCATTAGCAAGATAATTGCAATGTGTGAGCTACTGTGTCCAAATAATTTCCCTTGTGGACCAGTAAAGTTTGTCTTAGCAGCAGTTCAGTCTCTATGGCTAGCAGTGCCCTCTCATTAGCATCCGTCGTTAAAGCTAATTCTCTTCGCCTTGGCTCTGACCACAATTCTAGATGGCCTGAGGCTAGGGCACCTCATCTCCCCATCGCCAATGACACGTGAAGGCAGCACAGGTAACAGATGCTGAGTGGGAAGGCCAAAGTTATATATGGGCCATCAGCATTAGCCAAGCAGGCGAGTATAGTAAATGACTTCTGATCTGAAAGAATTATTAGCTAATGGCTGGGGCTCGCGAACAGGCCGTGATCTCTCAAGGGAGCCTCCGAAATGAAAGCGAGATTGGATGGAGCAGTAATCAAAAGAAAATTTGCCGATCAGCATCATTGGCTCGTATTCAGTCACGTGATCAACTGGTGGAGCTGGCGGACACGCGGATCTCAAATGTCAAGCCTTATGAGCAGGTGAGGAGAGATGCGTCTTAACGGAGGCGGCCATTTTGCTGCTGTCTAATTTATTTCCCATTACAGAAAATGTTAACAAAGCATTAATGAGGTGCTGACTACATCATCCCAGCTTTAAAACACTGTGTCAAGGGAACAGGCCTGCTTTGTATGCCACTGGGGTCCTCAGATGGTGCAGAGTTTCTTACAAAAATCTGTTTAGTTAAGTCGGGGTTAGAGTAAAAACTATTAGATCCATCTTGAAATTAAAGCGTACTGTATTAGTCGACAAGATTTGCTTCATGCTTTATGTCTGTGCTCTGACATTTGGTGATTCACTGTTTTTGAAAGAAGATACCAAACAGAAATACATGAACAAGATCATTTTTTTGTCAGTTGTTGGGTTCAGAAATTTGCGACCGTTATTTTTTTCAGAGGGGAAAGAAATTTAGCTTTGTGCCCAGTATTTGTTTCATGCAGATTGGTCATAATTAAAGAGATTTTTAACTGTAACTCATGTCAAAAGATACAGTACATACAGTACATATTTCCCTTTACATATTGGCAAACACATTTTGACCTACATTACCCCTTAAATTTGACTGCTGTGATTGCCTGGAAGAATCCATGACTCATCGCTGTACCAGCGGCGAGTCTGGTAACGCTTGGTCCAGAATGCGCTGCTGTAGCGCTTAGACAGACAGCTAAGTGAACCAATCAGAGAACAGTTAACGGACAGCGACGTGAACCAAGCCGTTAGGAAGCAATGCAAAAACATCTTTTTTGAAAAGAAAGGCCTCTAGAGCTGTCAGCTGCTGTGGTTTTAAGGAATCGATGTGTTTTAGGTCATTTAAGACCAATTTTACAGCTGAATGGAAGGGACGTTGCGGACAAAGGCGGGTGCACTGACGTCACCATCTTTGAATGAATCAGAATCACGGAGTCCGTTGTTAACCGGGGGAGCGAGGGTGGAGCGAGGGTGTCCAAATGGTATCGCGCTGTCTAGGAAATACAGAGAGATATCATTTGGATGGCCAGGTAACTGCTGTGATAACTTATGAACCAAACCTATTTTCCATTTTGACATGAAAGCTATAGTATGCGAAAGTTAAAACGATACCTCGAAACATTATCCATGGAGAAGTTGTGCATATGTCATACTATGATTATAACCATAGGAATAAGAACAACATTTCCATGGAAAAAGGTCAAATAAGTGTCAGGTTTGTGGAGATGCAAGCCCCCCAAAAAATCAGCTGATATATTAAATATTTTTAGCTAAAAGTTAAATACGTGAAAAGTCCCTCAGTCGTCCAGGTAGAATCCATGATAACAGGAGAAGTTCAATTTGTCAACTGGACAAAGTTTGTTTGGTTGAAAACGTTTCGCCGCTCATCCGAGAGGCTTCGTCAGCTCTAATAAGAATACTGGTAAGACACTTGCTTATACTGTATCAAGCTGTAGGGAGGAGCTACCTAGCTAACTACTTTCCGGAACTATCTCATTGGTTTCCGTCTTTTGTTTCTCTGGCGTCTAGCTAACGATCCCTATTCATCCCTACACGCCTGTTTTTCACACCTCTGGCCCTGACCTGGCTAGCCCTATTGTTTCCCTGTTTGCTTGATCTAGGCTTAACAATGGAATTGTAGATGGGATGCAAATTATGTCGGACTCCACCATTTCTGTTCAGAGAAGGATTCTCTTTTTTGACAAAAATAGCCTCTTTAACTCCCCTCTCAAACCAATTATTTTCCCTGGCTAAGATCTGAACCTCACTGTCCTCAAATGAATGACCCGTGGCTTCTAGGTGAAGATATACGGCAGAAGACGGTCCACTCTGGCACGCCCGTCTGTGTTGGTACATCCTCTTGTGAAGTGGCTGCTTGGTTTCTCCAATATAGCGCTCACTGCAGTTTTCACTACACTGAATGGAGTAGACCACATTGCTTTGTTTGTGGCTCGGTGTTTTGTCCTTTGGGTGGACGACTTTTTGTCTTAAAGTGTTTGTGGGTTGTATTTGAGGTTCAGATCTTAGCCAGGGAAAAGAATTGGTTTGAGAGGGTAGTTAAAGAGGCTATTTTTGTCAAAAAAGAGAATCCTTCTCTGAACAGAAATGGTGGAGTCAGACATAATTTGCATCCCATCTACAATTCCATTCTTAAGCCTAGATCAAGCAAACAGGGAAACAATAGGGTTAGCCAGGTCAGGGCCAGAGGTGTGAAAAACAGGCGTGTAGGGATGAATAGGGATCGTTAGCTAGACGCCAGAGAAACAAAAGACGGAAACCAATGAGATAGTTCCGGAAAGTAGTTAGCTAGGTAGCTCCTCCCTACAGCAAGATATAAGCAAGTGTCTTACCAGTATTCTTATTAGAGCTGACGAAGCCTCTCGGATGAGCGGCGAAACGTTTTCAACCAAACAAACTTTGTCCAGTTGACAAATTGAACTTCTCCTGTTATCATAAAAGTTAAATACTATGGCTTTACACTGTGTTCCAAATTATTATGCAAATTGTGTTTATTATGTTTACTTTTCCAGTGAAACTCATGTATGGTCTTGTCTCAGTGAAATCATCTCACACACCTGTGCCAGTGAGTTTGTCCGGTGCGTCCAATTAAAGGAAAAACGACTTAAGAAGGACGTTCCACATTATTAAGCAGAGCAACATTTGGGAACATATGGGAAAGAAAAAGGATCTCTCTAGTCCCCAAAAGTGTGAAATAGTTGAATACCTTGGACAAGATATGAAAACCTCAGATATTTCATGAAAACTTGAGCGTGATCATCGTACTATTAAGAGATTTATAGCTGATTCAGAACACAGACGGACTTGTGTAAAGGCACAGTGAGGAAGGTTTCTGCCAGACAAATACATTGGAATAAGAGAGCAGCTGCTAAAATGCCATTACAAAGCAGCAAACGGCTATTTGAAGCTGCTGGTGCCTCCGGAGTCCCTCGAGCATCAAGGTGTAGGATCCTCCAGAGGCTTGCAGTTATGCATAAACCTTCGATTCGGCCACTCTTAAACAATGCTCACAAGCAGAAACGACTCCAGTGGAAATCCAGAAAAACATGAAGACTAATTTTCAAACAGTCTTGTTCACTGATGAGTGCCGTGCAACCCTGGATAGTCCAGATGGATGGAGTGGTGGATGGTTGGTGGACGGCCACTATGTCCTGACAAGGCTGCGATGTCAGCAAGGAGTTATCGGAGTATGTTTTGTGCCAGAATCATAGGGAGAGAGCTGGTCGGCCCCTTTAGGGTCACTGAAAATCTGAAAAGGACCTCTGTAAAGTATGTGGAGTTTCTGACTGACCACTTTCTTCCATGGTACAAAAAGAAGAACCGTGCTTTGCATAGCAAAATCATCTTCATGCATGACAATGCTCCATCTCATGCTGCAAGGAATACCTCTGCATCATTGGCTGCTATGGGCATAAAAGAAGAGAATCTCATGGTGTGGCCCCCGTCCTCCCCTGACCTCAACCCTATTGAGAACCTTTGGAGCTTCTCCAGCGATCTCTGAGGGCGGGAAGCAGTTCACATCTAAACAGCAGCTCTGGGAGGCTATTCTGACATCCTGCAACGAAATTCAAGCAGAGACTCTCCACAAAGTCACAAGTTCAATGGATGCAAGAATTGTGACGCTCCTATTCAAATAAGGGGTCTTATGTTAAAATGTAACTGAACCTTTTAAGATGGTTTGATTGAAATAGCTTTTGATTTCAGAAATATGCTAATACTTCTAATTGAAAAATCACGAAATGACCATTTTCAGTTCTTTACAACAGTAACATGGTTTGAAACTCTGTTGTTCATAATAATTTGGAACAGTACATTTTAAATTTTATTTTTGAAAAAAATACTGTTGTCATTGGGAGGTTTGTTCAATAACATTTGAATTGTACTTGTAAAATATCATTTGCATAATACGTGAAAAGTCCCTCAGTCGTCCAGGTAGAATCCATGATAGCAGGAGAAGTTCAATTTGTCAACTGGACCAAGTTTGTTTGGTTGAAAACGTTTCGCCGCTCATCCGAGAGGCTTCGTCAGCTCTAATAAGAATACTGGTAAGACACTTGCTTATATCTTGCTGTAGGGAGGAGCTACCTAGCTAACTACTTTCCGGAACTATCTCATTGGTTTCGGTCTTTTGTTTCTCTGGCGTCTAGCTTAACGATCCCTATTCATCCCTACACGCCTGCTTTTTCACACCTCTGGCCCTGACCTGGCTAGCCCCATTGTTTCCCTGTTTGTTTGATCTAGGCTTAATAATGGAATTGTAGATGGGATGCAAATTATATCTTACGCCACCATTTCTGTTCAGAGAAGGATTCTCTTTTTTGACAAAAATAGCCTCTTTAACTCCCCTCTCAACCCAATTCTTTTCCCTGGCTAAGATCTGAACCTCACTGTCCTCAAAAGAATGTCCCGTGGCTTCTAGGTGAAGATATACGGCAGAAGACGGTCCACTCTGGCACGCCCGTCTGTGTTGGTACATCCTCTTGTGAAGTGGCTGCTTGGTTAGTGGTCAGTGTAGTGAAGACTGCAGTGAGCGCTATATTGGAGAAACCAAGCAGCCACTTCACAAGAGGATGTACCAACACAGACGGGCGTGCCAGAGTGGACCGTCTTCTGCCGTATATCTTCACCTAGAAGCCACGGGACATTCTTTTGAGGACAGTGAGGTTCAGATCTTAGCCAGGGAAAAGAATTGGTTTGAGAGGGGAGTTAAAGAGGCTATTTTTGTCAAAAAAGAGAATCCTTCTCTGAACAGAAATGGTGGCGTAAGATATAATTTGCATCCCATCTACAATTCCATTATTAAGCCTAGATCAAACAAACAGGGAAACAATGGGGCTAGCCAGGTCAGGGCCAGAGGTGTGAAAAAGCAGGCGTGTAGGGATGAATAGGGATCGTTAAGCTAGACGCCAGAGAAACAAAAGACCGAAACCAATGAGATAGTTCCGGAAAGTAGTTAGCTAGGTAGCTCCTCCCTACAGCAAGATATAAGCAAGTGTCTTACCAGTATTCTTATTAGAGCTGACGAAGCCTCTCGGATGAGCGGCGAAACGTTTTAACCAAACAAACTTGGTCCAGTTGACAAATTGAACTTCTCCTGCTATCATTTGCATAATAATGTAAATACAGGTGATGTTATTGTATAGAGTTAGTTCATAGTCTTTCATGGATTTGACTTTTCTATCTCATCCTACCCATTCTTTTCCATTTTAGTTAAGATACGTTTGTGTCCATTCACCACTAATGAAGCAAAAAAATCCAGTTTTAAACCATTACAGTCATTACACACCCTGCAGTAAAAATCTAAACTGAAACAATAGCATTATGAAAGTGGGCTCAAGCTTGATTATTACCAAAAGCCCGCTAAAAAGCCAAGTAATCTCTACCCCAGGGCCTTTTAACCCATAACTAAAAGTGGCATGAAAATGGTAGCTAATAATACAGTTATACATACATTTTCCCCAAATTCCAAATAAAATATTATCATATAGAGCATTTATTTGTAGAAAATGACAAATGGTCAAAATAACAAAAAAGATACATGTTTTCAGACCTCAAACAATGCAAAGAAACAAATTCATTTTAAAACAACATAATACTAATGTTTACATTTAAGAAGAGTTCAGAAATCAATATTTGATGCAGTAACCATTATTTTTAATCACGGCTTTCATGTGTCTTGATATGCTCTCCACAAGTCTTTCACATTGTTCTTGGGTGACTTTATTCCACTCCTGATGCAAGAACTGAAGTAGCTCAACTTTGTGTTTGTGTTGGAATTCAACAGACGCTGGAATGGAATGGCTGTAATACATGTAGAGATGCTGATTTCAGAAAAAAAATGCAGTGGTCTCTTATTTTTTTCCAAAGCTGTATATATCCCTTTTAAAGGAAGTCACTTTAACCAAACAAAGCTAACACCTGTTCGGCAGTTCGACGTGAGTACACCACAAGCTCTAAAAGTAATTTCAGGGTTGGGGCAAAGGAGCTAACTTGTCCAAATGAAAAGGCCCTCGATGAAGATAGGTGGCCATTTTCCCCTCGCAGCCGAATTGACTGTTGCAAACAAGAGCCATGACCAAGATGAAATTGGCTCACCTAGATCTGTTCCTAGAAGGGTGCAGCGAAGGAGGGAGGGAGTGAAAGAGGGAGAGATGAGAGGATAGTTTCAAAGGCGTGACAGACAGTAGCAGAGAGAGAGAGACACACAAGAAGACAAATGAGACTATGAAAGAGCCCGAAGAAAATGGTTCTGTGGGTTCAGGGCCAGTGGAGATGACAGGCAAGTAACAGAAGAAAAAAAAGAAAAAAAGGATGTGATATAGGTAGACGCTGGACCGCTGAAGGTGTCATCAGAGATAAAAATCTTTTTAACACGACAACTTGTTTTGAAGCGTCAGACGAAGCGATATCCATTTGAGCATAATCTTCCAAAAGGGACAAGTGTATGACCATCCATTTCATTATCAATAACAGACGGCATATCAGATATCAAAATGAAAAATACACAGTTCTTCTGCCGGGTAAACTGTTGCAAGGAATCTCACCATACACAAACGCACAAAGAGCATTCAGCAATATTTTAGTATCCAACAATTACAGTGTATGAGAAGTAAATTTAAACTGATAAAATAAAGAAATTCAAATCAAGTAACATCTTCTTAATTTGAGTATTTGGAACTTACTCAGCTATTACTTTTTGCAGGGTAGGTTTTTTGAACGTGGGGGGGAAAAAAATTGGAAATGGAAAATATTTGAATTTGAAATCACAGCTTCCATTTGGAATTTGGCGACACTCCCGCTTGCCTCTGTGGTTCATTTCTCTTCACCCTGAACGCTGCATGTTTAAACACACTCTCGCCTTGCTTTGACTACAGATAAACGCTGACGTAACAATGATGCAACCACTTCCTCCCGTCTTCCCATCATAATTGCACATCACATTTCTCCAATAAATTCCAAATCTGGACTCCTCTTCTCAGCAATTTTGAAAGTCTTGTGAAAGTTTGGCGCTTCGGTCAGTATCACACTTTTACGGCCAAGCATAATTGGGACCATAAACCTGGTCTGAGCCCCATTCTGTAATGATTCCTTGCCTCAAATACCTGCTGGCCTTTAGCGGAATATTACTTATTAAGCACTCCAAATTCTAGAGGAAGTATTATCCGTAAGGTCAAGCATGGAGAATCGGTAAGAGACCAGGTTTTATAGGATGGGTTTTCTCACAACTCGACGCATTGCAGATGGCATGTTAATGGACAGCACCCCTCCATCTCCTGTGTTGCTGTCCCCTCTAGGATACTCATTAAAAAATACACCGACACAGAATATCAGTTTTTATTTTTATACTGGAGTTTTGTGTATGGTTTAGTATTGGGAAATTAGAATTACTTCTTGTGATGGGTGATACCAGTGATTTTTATTTATTTATTTATTTATGATCCAATACCGACACGCTATGGCAAGTGATATTTACCTGATGATTTTTAATTAAAATGCATTGAAACTTCTTTGCTATGAAGAATTTTACATTGAATTTACATAGCGCTCGGCTCCAGTCAAAGGGCGTTGATGATGCTAGCGGTTTTAGGAGTGAATTTAGAGCATGGTACACTCATATAATCAGTCTATGGCTTGAACTCATCTAAAAATAAATGTAAAGAACATTTTTAGTATTGATGTTTTTACAGGAGAATCCATAGTCCTACTTTTCTATACCCATCACTAATTACACTGGTCTACAAATTTTTGGACTCGATCTGCTTCTGAGATAAAAGTGGCTAAATCTCATTTATATTGATAAGATGAACTGAAAATCAATTGATAACTGTGCTGGTTAGCTAATGTATTCAAGATATTTAATGATATTGTTTTACATCAAAATCGCATCTGTTTATACAATAGATTTAGGCATTTTTGCATAAAAATAATATTTATATTTTGAAAATATTTAACTTGCACTTCTTTATCCGTCAAGAAATATCTTAAGGCGTCAGGTGCACGCAATTTCGAGGCATCTCTTATGTGAAATAAAAAAATATTTTATGTTAAAACTCTAGACATATTAAAATGAATGTATTGGAATGTGCAGACAGGCTTTCAGATAGAACTGGTTGCTTAGACACACTGTACCTTCTGATTAACTACCGTTTTTGCCTTATTTTACATACATTTCCTATATAATACTATATCTTGAAAACTATAGCCAGGCAGCACTTCTGACTTACTTTTTCTTTATTAGTGACCTTAACTAAGAAGCATTTGCTTGTAGACCAGTGTTACTGCTTCCAGTTCTTCTTGTCCCTGTTGAACAAGGCAACATTTTATTTAGTTTTTTAATAGCTGAAATGTTTTGGTCATGTTTTCACCCTTTATCTAAAGACTTGAAGAAAATTTGTAGATGGATCGATAACTTTCAATCTTCTTATAATGTTTCTTTCTCTGCTAGCCACAAGCGGATGTATTTTATATACTGGAGACTAAGGACTAAATTGCAGTCATGAAAAACATTACAAAGTTTTTTTATGTTTCAAATGAAAGTGTTGGTGTAAAGGTATACTAAATAAATTGCATCACATTTGTTGTATTTTATGTTGATCTATTGGAGGATGTTGACAGAAGAAAATGAAGGAATGAGCAAAAGCAACACAATTCACAATCTGTGGCGTTTGTCGAGACATGACTGAAAAATACAAGCATCCATTTAATTCCATCTCATATCTTGCTGTTTGCCCAAAATTGAACCAGGCTTCCTTGTAATGTTTATATTCCTCTTCAATTGCCTCTCGCTCCGAAACACACACACATTTGACATTGGCGTTGTAACCCAATCTCGATGGCGGATTTGCTTGATTTCTTTAAGACAAGGACTTCAATCATCCTTGCTATCCTGTAGTGTCACTTCAGATTTTATCACAAGGGTATGCTGTGTGATTATCCCTTTACAATGGAGATAAAAATCCTTCTCCCTCCCACGCACACATCCAAATAGCAAACGAACCAGCCCCCATTGGGTCCAAACACAATGCAGGAAGCCCACAGAGGTGCAATTGTTTCTGTGTGTGACCAGTAGGGTGCCCATTGTACACCAAGGCTATCAGAGGAGAGTATCACCTATGAAAGAATGACATAGATCGCTTCAAATGCCCCCCCTTTTCCAGACCTAGTCCCCGGAGACTGGCAAAGAACAAGGCACATCCGTCCAATCGAATGTCACGTAAATACAGCAGCAGCAGTAGTCCTGTGATTGCTGTTGGTATACCCTGCTTATTGACCCGTGCTATGAGCTTCAGAGGGCCGGTGTGCATGGTGAGATAGAGAAAGATGGACTGGGAAGGCCAATGTGAGACTAGAGACGAACAAAGATGTACCAGTGTATAGAAGGAAAAATGTGAAATGGCAAAATCAGTGTCAGTGTCCACTGATCTGAAGGCTGAAGGTAAGAATCCCGCTTTTGACATAAACATTATTGGTGGAGTGATCAGATCCACTGACCTACAGGTTGGCAGTGCAATTCCAGCTCCCATATATGAATATGGTTATTGTGTCCTTAGGCAAAACACTTAATCCACCTTTCCCCCAGTGCCTGTGTACACTAGTGTATGTGAAGCTCTTTGAGTACCCTAAAGGTGGAAAAGCATGATATAAAAATGTGACCTTTTACCATTGCAAATCTTGGAGTCTGGAAATATTGTTCAGTTTAAATGCAAATTGTCCCAGTTGACTAAAAATCTTTTTAACCTAAAGTTCACTCCTTGTTTTTGGTCTCTGTTAAATTGTATGGAAACTAATTCAAAACCGTTTAAATAGTTTGTTTAGCAGCATTTTTCACAGTGTACTAAAAGCAGTTATGTTTTGAATAGTTCAATAAGAAGAGTCTATTGCCCTGAAAAAGTTGGGAGATCAGCCATCACTATCTTTGCTGTGTCCTTGAGCAATACGCTTCACACTGCTTGTGCCACTATGCATTTGGTACTGAGAGACCATTTGTCCGCTATGGTTGCTACATCTTAGTCAGTTATTATCTACGTCACCACTGTGCAATGTAAAACACTTTGTTGACTAAAATTGTTTTGTTGTACAAGAAACCAAGCAACACCAAAGCAGATCCTTCCAATCGAATGTCACACAAACGCAACTCTCGCCTATACAAGTCGCTATAGCCTGCCTATTGACCCGTGCTGTGTGCGTTTGTGAGACCAGCGTGCAGTGGCCGCTCGTATCCGTGATGGATCGGGAAGGCCATCGTGCTCTGGGTTGACCCTATCTGGAGGCACCGTGGTGAGATCAGAGTCAGGCCCACTGTCTCCTGCTGGGATGGGAGGACAGTATAGCCGTAGATGTGTTTGCAGAGGAGATGACATCGCCCAAAGCCCCTCTGCAGCCCGCTCCAAAAAGATAAGAGAGAAACGAAGATGGGCAGCTCCACAGATGGCCAGCGACTCCAGTCAATGTTTTTCCTGTTTGTGGTGCATGAGATGACAACACTGGTGAAACATATATGCATAAAGACGCATTTATGGTGACAGAAAGTTAAAGTCAAATGCAAATAGTGTGTCCAAAACTCATGGTGCTCTCAACAAGGTTATTTTGCGTTGCGTAGGTACTTTGAAAGATTTTGGAGCCAAGCTTTAACCTGTCCAGAAGCAGAAAAATAAAACAAAAATATAAAATTCTCACAAGATTTTTATTTTATTTTTTTACTTTAGTGGAGGGTCTGTCATCTAGTTCTCTCTCCAGGGAGATGGCGTTTACTTGAATGTTACACAGTATAACAGTAAACATTATCTCCAGGGAGAGAAGGTAAAAGATACAGGTCAGATCTGTGGAGTGGCAAATCCATTCAGAATAAGCGTGCATGTTCAGTGTTTATTTACTTCTTTATTGGAATAAATTAAGACCGATAGAAGTATAATGCTGTACTATGGAACATTCCACACATTGCCATAAGCTCTCCAGGCAGTGGACCAACAACTAGAATTAGAAAAGCTACATAAGACACCTTTAACATTCGCACAAATGAATAAATACATCCATCCATCCATCCATCCATCCATTTTCTTCCGCTTATCCGGGGCCGGGTCGCGGGGGCAACAGTCTAAGCAGGGACTCCCAGACTTCCTTCACCCCGGACACTTCCTCCAGCTCCTCCGGGGGGACCCCAAGGCGTTCCCAGGCCTGCCGGGAGACATAGTCCCTTCAGCGGGTCCTGGGTCTTCCCCGGGGCCTCCTCCCGGTGGGACATGCCCGGAACACCTCCCGAGGGAGACGTCCAGGAGGCATCCGGAACAGATGCCCGAGCCACCTCAGCTGGCTCCTCTCCACGTGGAGAAGCAGCGGCTCTACTCTGAGCGCCTCCCGTGTGACTGAGCTCCTCACCCTATCTCTAAGGGTGCGCCCAGCCAATCTGCGGAGGAAACTCATTTCGGCCGCTTGTATCCATGATCTCGTCCTTTCAGTCATTACCCAAAGCTCATGACCATAGGTGAGGGTAGGAATGTAGACTGACCGGTAAATTGAGAGCTTCGCCTTTTGGCTCAGCTCCCTTTTCACCACAACGGTCCGGTACAACGACCGCATCACTGCCGACGCCGCACCGATCCGCCTGTCAATCTCACGCTCCATCCTCCCCTCACTCGTGAACAAGACCCCGAGATACTTGAACTCTAAATACAAGGATGTCTTATAGAGACAAGGAATCGCTCACCCACATTCACACAGGCAAAAGCGTCTTGCCAAAGGACACATCATTATTAGGATGGAGCTGGAATCAAACTACCAACCTTCAGCCACTATTTAATCGTTTTAAACATTTTTTGCACCCTATCATTTCACCACCTGACGGTGCTCTCCTCAGTTCATATTGTAGTGACTTTTTGGTCTCCGTTGCAGTTTTGAAGACTTCTCTTGATGTTAATGGATGTGACAGTTTTGACAGTGTGTTGTCACTTCACTGGCATGTCTTAAACAGCGAGAATGAGTGAACAGCGTGGCAGCAGAGGCCTATTATCATAATAAATCACTTGAACCTAACACATCAACTTTGAGGACAAATTATTTTCTTTTGTCTTTTGAATACATTTGACTCACTAACCAGTGCCAAGATATAATAATCTGAGTAATGTGTTTGGTCTGTTGGTCTGTTAAAGGTCCTTTATTATGCAGAATTGACTCTTTAATTCATGTTATCGTGTTATACTAATTCTAATTCAAGAACATACTTGTTGTGTTTTGTTTCATTAACACATGTTTGAGTAACCTTTTATTATTAATTTGTGTACATCTCCATCTTCTGATGTCATGTAGAGGTCGTTTTCAAGTTAACGGCTACCTTTTACCTTTTTGTTCAGTAGAGATTGGCAATTGCAGGGCTGAAATTATCCAAATGTTTCTAGTGAAGGTGTATGGAGTTTAAAAACAGCCTGGAGCACTTCCTGTATTACCCCATGCTATGACCAGCTGGAACAGAGTATTTTCAGTTTGAGAGAAGAGCACAGCCTAAATATTATGTTTGTGCTGATGAAAAAAAAAAAAAAAAACGTAATAAAACATAACATAGATAAGAAAATAGCTTAATTTTTTTCCAGTGCTTGGTATCTTTGCATGTTTTTATTCTTGCTGTTGGTTCTAATTAAATCTAAAAGTCAGATAGTATGCATGAATGTGCTAATATTTTCTAGTTGCTTAAGAAAAATCCAAAAAAACAAATGACTAATTCCCATTTGTATGCACCAGTGCTCTGTGTGGCACCATTAAGCAATCAACAGTCACGCTCAGTGGCATGTATCAAACACTTAAGTGACTCGGGTCATTCTATTTTTGGATCTAAAAACAAAAACTGACAAGGAACCAGAGAACTTTGATCATGAATTAGTTAACTGTGACAAAACATTCATTGAAATTTGCAAGTAAAAAAAAATGAAGAAATCGTCTCAAAAGAAATGCTGAGAAAATACAGATTGTTTTTCTAATTTCTAATTGGTTTCTAATCATCTTAAAATTACCATTACAACTTAGTTAGCCTTAATAAAGCATTAATAAAGATTTGATTCATTATGAATAAATAGCATATTAAAGATCCCATGACATGGTACTTCTTGATGCTTTTATATGGCTCCTTAATGGTTCCCTAATACTGTAAATGAATCCTTCTTCAAAATCAACACTCATGCATGAGAAACAGAGATAAGATGAGAAAGAGTCATAAATATCTCTCTCAAACTCTTTATTCTGGGCGTTGTTGCTTGAATGCAAATGAGGAGAAAAGAGATGGCCAATAGTAGAGGGTGGGGGCGTGGCCAAACTCTCCGCTCAGAGCTCAGAGCCCACAGCTGATCCATTTCCTTGTTTTTGCACGGGGGAGAGATTTGAAGCGTTCCATTGAAAAATAAACACATTTCCACATAAAATAAAATTAAACCACTGCTGTTCAAAGGTCCAGAGGCTCAGATAAAGGACCTCCGAGCCTAGAAACACTCGGACGTGCCTCCAGGCAAATAAAAAAACGCATTTCGCATTGCCTAGCGCATTCGCAGTTCAAACTCTCTGGGCGTGATTTACAGAGACGCTGAGTACAGACAGACGGGGGTGGAACTGCATTTGCATTTCTTTTTTCGATCTGACGTCAATAAGGTGCCTTGTTCAAAATCGCCCGTTTGAGCTCCGACTTTTTGTAACGCAGAAAAGGATTGCAAATGCTCAGTTTAGACATTTCACAACTTTTAACCATAGGGGGGCCTAAACAGGGTAGGGGAGCTCACATTAACGTTCAAAAACCTCAGAAAGTGAAAATTTCATGCCATGGGACCTTTAAGATTGAGTCAGATTTAGTAACTATTTAATTAATACCCTAACTGCTAACCTTAAAGATGTGCTATGCAACTTTTCTGATACGAGTTAAGCACCTGGTTGGGTCCATGGAGATATACTGGGGAGATTGCTTTCCCTGAAATGTACCACAGTATGGCATTAAACTTGCGTATTTCTTAATTATAGGCCTTAATAATAGGCCTTGTTTGATTGATTGTTTGATTGAATAAAACAATACCTTGAAAAATATGCATTCTACTCTAAGCTGGCCCATCTCTTCACAAACTGGACCTGCAAGTTGACATTGTGCTTGTCTCCATAGAAATAGATCATTTTAATAACATACTGTGGAAAAATTCCAGGCAAAGCAACATCTCCATGGTGATGGACCCTCGACCCAAAGTTACACACTGCATCTTTACCATCTTAACTCGGTAGTAATAAGACAGATTCACTCTTAATATACCTTATTCATGCCTTATTGAGGCTAATTATGGTTTAGTTATTATAAAGTGAAATTATATATTGTCCATTCGTCTTATACAGCTCTGGAAAAAATAAGAGACCACTGCATTTTTTTCTGAAATCAGCATCTCTACATGTATTACAGCCATTCCATTCCAGCGTCTGTTGAATTCCAACACAAACCCAAAGCTGAGCTACTTCAGTTCTTGCACCAGGAGTGGAATAAAGTCACCCAAGAACAATGTTGAAAGACTTGTGGAGAGCATGCCAAGACGCATGAAAGCTGAGATAAAAAATCACCAAATATTGCACCAAATATTGATTTCTGAACTCTTCTTAAGTGTAAACATTAGTATTATGTTGTTTTAAAATGAATTTGATCTTGTTTCTTTGCATTGTTTGAGGTCTGGAAACATGTATCTTTTTTGTTATTTTGACCATTTGCCATTTTCTGCAAATAAATGCTCTAAACAATAATAGTTTTATTTGGTTTATAGACTAGTAGAATAGTTTATCGACTCACACACACACACACCTATAAGTAGTAAAATCAGAAAAAGTGATACATTTGCAGTGGTCTCTTATTGTTTTCCAAAGCTGTATTTGTTTTGCCTTTAACAATATTTTATTCCACACTAAAAGCACTTTCACAGTACTCGAAAGTGCAAGCATACTACAATGAGCCTACTCTTCAGATGATTAAGAATGTCAGTGCGTGCCCTGATCTGGCCATTGGCAGGAGAAACCTTTTGGGGTATATATTAAAATTTCATTATGGAATTCACAGTTCACCTGAAAATGAGTTTTGATGCCCGCCTCCTCCACACCCTCTTTGACACATTCAGCTATAAAAGGTCACTGCAATGAGTTACTGCCTGAATGTTGATGCATAGAGATGATCCCTGTGATGAGATCTGATCATGGAACAAGCTGCTGTCAGGGCAGAATACTATGGGTATACTTCAAATACATTTCAACTACAGTACATGATAGATTGAGAGAGAAGCTCAGCCTAAATATGAAGGGGGAAACAACATTATAACAGATAAAAATAGTGGTATATGTACTGTATATGTGGCCATTAACTCATGCACTAGATTTGAAATTGCTTCATAGCTTAAGAACATAGCGAAGTGTCTTGGTTATGTCCTCACTCAAACGTTAACATGAGAACAGCTGTGCCTTGTAACTGGTCTAGCCTTAGAAGTGATATGAGATGTAAGAATGAAAACCAAGGATCCTTTGTGACATCTGGTCCACTCGGCCCCACTCCTCAGCTGTGCAGCAAGTGGCCATACATTACACAGGACAGTATTGTAATCTGTATGGTGTAGAATGCAGTGCAAAATTAGATGGAGCACTATCGTTCGGTGATTTTCACCGGACAAATGTATTTACATGATTTTCAATATGTTGCATTTTTCTGAGTCATGGGTCCCTGGGGAGCTTCACCATTGTTTTTGACATTTTTGAAGGTGTAGGTGTTTCCCTACCCCAAAGCCCACTTTTTCCTACAGGCTTTCAAGTGATTTTCACCCGGCAATAGTGAAAGAGGAATTTAAGAATGTCATGAATTTAATGTAAGAGGATGTAAAAAATAGTTAAGTAAGAGTGGTCCTGGAATGTGTATCTATCCTTATTTAGTCCAGTGGTTATGAATAAATATCACAAAATGGTGATTTCAAAGGGAATTCTTATGGTGAAAACAATATTTTAGTCAACTGGTTCATTTTAAACACTGAAAAAAATACAATTTTTTGTTCCTCCTGCAACTGTTCGTGTGTCAAGGAGTCTGTGCTTCACCAGGGAAGTCTCACATGTTCCAGGAATGGGTGGACCAAAGATCAATTTTCCAGTCATCATTATATTATATTATATTATATTATATTATATTATATTATATTATATTATATTATATTATATTATATTATATTATATTATATTATATTATATTATATTATATTATATTATATTATATTATATTATATTATATTATATTATATTATATTATATTATATTATATTATATTATATTATATTATATTATATTATATTATATTATATTATATTATATTATATTATATTATATTATATTATATTATATTATATTATATTATATTATATTATATATTTTATATTATATTATATATTATATTATTTTATTTTATTTTATTTTATGTTATTATTATTCTTTTTTTTTTTTAGGAATTTTTTATTCTCAAATTCCTAATTTTTCAAATAATTTTGGAGCATGTTTTTAGGGTCTTCCTATGTTTTTGTTTTCCATTTTGTTACACATACCACAGTTGAAAATAAAAGAAAACCACTTTAATTTATCATGTGTTGTCACATTTTTATCTATTTTTCATGACAAGTACTTTTTGTTGGGTATATTATATTGGGTAAAAATTACCCGGCAAAAGTGATGGTGTTCTAGGGTTAATAAAGGCAAACTAGTATCCCACATTGAGCATTTACCTCATGCCATTATTGCTTTGCCTGGAGTGTTCCAGAGCATGGCATTTTACCTATCTATTTCCATGGAGACAAGCAGGCGACGCCACTATTGGCCAGGTTTTGAATGAAAGTTAATGCCATATAGTGGAACATTCCAGGCAAAGCAATAACATCTCAGTGCAGACAGGCAAATTGCAACCATCAAAAAGTTAAGTAGTACACCTTTAACATTCCAAAGTATGTTAACATCTGATTGAATTTGTTAACTAAAGTATCCCTGTCGTGTAGTAGAAAGTGGCAGGGACCCAGAGCAACAGCTGCTGTAGGCCCGCGGCTCCCCTCACAGCGCAGTCTAATCCTTATGCAGGTTAATCCAACTCTGACCTCTTCTAGTCCTCCCTGACGATCCTATCTCCTCCCCGGTCCCACCCCCATGCACCGCTCTATACCGCCACATTCTGTCATGTACCATCACCACCAGTCTCCTCCTCTCCTCTTATCTCCGGATGTCGTCTTTTCCTAGCTTTGACCCTTAGCTTGCGTTGGCTCTCCCTCTCCGCACCTCGCAGTTGCCTTAAGGAGATTTTCAAAGTCTGTTCGGCAGCAGTTCTAACCACCCTGATGGCCAGATAAAACCTACATTTACCTTGTCCTCAGTTCCCCATTAAAGCCGTTTTTGGAGACTGTAACTTTAGGAGGAAATGAAAGGAGGGGGTAAGAAAAAAAAATAAAAAATAAAAAATCACCTGCCACCCTTAAGCTCTTTGCACTGTTTATTTGCAGCAGCATGAAGGAGGAGGGCGAGTTTGTGGAGTATAGCAGAGGCACCGAAATAGGGCTGGAAAAGGTGACTTGGAAGTGTCAGTAGCCCGTTACCCATAGGAAAGCATAGCAGTGTGGAGCGGAGTGGCACCCTCAGGCAAGGTAGCTTCATTGGCAGAGGAGATGGATGATCCGGAACATTGTACACTGTGTGCGTATAGAACTCAGAGTTTTTTACCAGCACAAGGGCATTAGGCTCTCCAAGTAGCTCAATTAAAATGTATATTGCGCTCATTTACTAGCCTCTTGGGTGGGCTAGAGAGATGACAGTGAGGTTTTGTATGGCTATTTTGGCAGGTGAGTGTGTTTTAAAGCTGCGTATTTTAGGTCATGGGAGGGGGTAGGGCCTTGTTGGCACAGTTACACCCACCCGTTCAGTGATGCATGCCACATACTCTCTGAGGGCTTGGCATGTGGCCAGTTGAGCCTGGCGCTGTCACCTTCGCTGACTCGGGCAGAGCTTTCTCCACAGGGCTCTGCTTTGTGTTTTAAAACAATGCATTTGCCTTTTGGCCACTGACATATTCAAGTAATCATTCCTTTCAATGCTTTACGTCCTCTGAGAGTTGAATGTGGGTTGGAGCCTAATTAAACATTGTTGCAGAAGTTTTCCAATGGCTTTTAGAAACTCCATTCAATCACTGGTATTCATTTTGTTTTCTTATTATAATTTGTATTGTGTTCTCTATTTTAAAATGTCATATTGGTTGTCTTCAAAGTAATCCAAGTCAAATAACTGAGCCATACAATGTCATATTTCTAAGATGGACTATATAGCTTTTCCATGAAGATGAGATTGCTTTGCCTGGAATGTTCCACACTGTGTTTTTACATTTATCAGCCTCCATAGAGACAACTGTGTGACACCACCAAGTCAAATCTGTAGAGAGGAGACCGGGCCACAATAAGAATGCATATTTTTGAGTTAATTTCTGAACACTAGAAACACCTGGAATATATTTAATGCAGTAATATCTTTAAAACCAGTGCTGCTACCGGCCCCATGCATCTTCATAAACCAACAAGTTATGTATATTATAATTTCCACCCAATTTATTCTTGATTTAGTAGTGGTTTTGCTGTGAGTCTGTCCCAGTTAAGTCCTGGTTTGGTCGATATTTTATTTTTGTTTTTTCCTGCTTTAGTTTTGGTTCAGACTGAATTTTGTCTTGGCTTTAGACTCGTATTTTATCATGCATTAAATCTACATCTGTGCTTTGTCCTATAGCATAAAAGGAAGACTATATTTGGACTGCCGCACATTTCTATTCTGTTCTTGGGAGCAATCAGAGGCCTGAGAACTGGCTGTTAGTCCAGGATTAAAGCAAGCCCTCTTCACATCCATCAGGGATAAGGCACTCACAGCTCAGCTACTCAGGGCAAGACAGACTCTGCCCCGGCCTGGACCCCGATTGATCCTCATGGTCATTTTATAGATTGCAGGAAACTTTCACTTTCTATTGGAATGCTATCATGGAATACTTCTATAGATGTAGTCCATGATTCAGATTCAGATTTTGAAAAATTATTGCTTCTTTATGTCTGAATTGCAGTCTGAATCTTGATTTTGCTTTAAATTGGGAATAGAGTTGGTCGTATATTCCTCAAAATTGGCTCTTGTCAGCTTTAAACCATGCTTATAATGTTACCATCTTATCAAAAACATACCTGGAGTTGTGTATTGTTTAATTCACACATGCTTGCATAGTCCTGTGTTATTAGGGTGTCTACATCTCCAAAGCTCAAAATGCTCTGAAGCAGTAGTTTTCAAGTTAACAGCTACCTTTTACCTTTTGTTCAGGAGAGACTGGATTGTTACATTGCATCACAAGGAAGAACAGAGTTTGAGAAGAAGCCTAAATATGAAGGGTTTGTGTGTTAATCATGTGTAAATGGCACTATATGACTAACATATTCAAATGGAACTGTTTTACTGCTGAAAATCACTTGCTTGTTACCATAGAATTGCATTTAATACTACACTGTGGACCATTCCAGGCAAAGAAATAACCTCTCTATGGAGACAAGCAAGTGGGACATCTAAAACCGCACCTTTTAAGCCTTTTTAACTGCTAAATTAATCCCAGTAGCACCCCTCACCTACATTGCATTTGAATGACTTTGAGACATTTTTATGTTGGTTAAACTTGAAGCAGGAGCAGAATAACGGTGCCAAACAAAAACTTTCTACCACTCCATCATCACATACTTCAGTAAATATTTATTCATATATATTCATCCTTTTCAGGCCTGGAGGAGTGGGATTACTGCTTGTTGTCATACAGTGCCCTTTGCTAACCCAAAACAAGCTTTCTTTATGATGGACCTCCATATTTGCTTGATCCATGCACGTTTCTATATTACCCCTTTCAAATAGGGGTTACAACACAGAGATAGCCGTGCCTTGTCTCATTCTTATTCCCATTTCTCCTCTGTCAAGTTGCCGATAGAAACAAGGGGTTATGGAGGGGTTAGGACAATCTCATGCCTTCTCTGCTGTCCTCATGGCACTCTTTGCAGCCAAGCGCCGCTAATTGCAACAACAGCCTCAACAGCGTATGTATTATGTATTGTGTGCATATATAGCCCCGGACGTTAAATATACCCACGCTTGATGCATTTCAACATTGTAACTTTTTTTTCTTCATACATGGTACGGCCTAAAGCACACTGTGTAAAATGTAACAGTTGTTGGGTTTAAAGGGCTCATATTACGCTATTTTCTGATCTATGCTTAAAATTTTTTCAAATTGAAAACACCCTGTTCCACCTTGTGATGCGATGTGGTAATCCAGGAAGAGCTCCACTGTGTTTTTAGACTCCGTACACCTTCAGCGGAATCATTTGGATGATTTCAGCCCAGGAATTGCCAATCTCTACTGAACAAAAGCTTCATGACATCACAAGGTAAAACGGAGCATTTTGAGCTTTGGAGATGTAGACAGACTAATAATAAAGGATTACTCAAACATCAACAAATAAGGTGGCGGCGTGCGCATACGCTGTGGTCCCTCCCTGGCCGTTACTATCACTGTCTCTGCTTGGCCAGGGGAAAACGAAATTTCGATTCACTGTATGTCCTGTACATATGGCAGAATTCGACAATAAAGCTAACTATCAACTATGAACTATGTGAAAATGAAACAAAACACAGGTTTTTGAGGCGGTAACAACATTTTAACAAGCTCACAGAAGTCAATTTTGCATACTATAGGATCTTTAATGTAGGAGTTTGGGGAAGGAGCATTATCACCCACATATCACTATGCAACTTAAATGTGCTGTACCTGATTTTTACCATCTTAAAAACATGAAAAACGGAACTCATTCATGATAACTGCGCACGCCCTGATTCTCTGACGATAAAAACACTTTCTAATTAGATGCAGACATTACACAGCAGACTATTTTGACCTCAAGAGTTGCTTATATAGTAAATCTGTACTGAGGTAAGACAAATTTTGCACAAATACATGGGAAAAATCAAATCCAGGCCCTTAAAGTATAAGTAACAGAAGTGAATCCATCCTTATTTGAATGGTGTTTGTGCACCATCCTGAAAGGATATGCAGAAGTGAATTTCTCCTGTGTGTGAGATCAATAAAGTCTAAAATCTTGAAAATCTTGTTATTATGACTCATTTCTGGAACTGATAATGTAAGTTCCATCTTTGGTTTGGGCTTAAGTGCCCATAAGTCCGTCCGGAACTGAGAAGACCCAGCCCCCTTCCTCTCCGGTTCTTTAGTTGGTCCAGTCTTTCCTGGACTTTCCTGTAATACATGATTGATCTATGTGCAGCTGGACTCAGGTGGGCTCTTTTTATCCAACGCATTTCTCAAAGAAGACTTGTGCTTTTCAATGATTAATGGCTGCGTGCTCTTTCTATGTAGGTATATGTGTGTGAGTGTGTGTGCTGGCAGGACTGCATGCATGTTAACCATCATGTTTGCGTCATCAAGTGTCTAAAAAATATATAGCACGCCGACAACACACGAATGTCCGCCTCAGGCAAAGTACTATAAACAAACTACAGTATGATCAAGAATGCTCAGAGAGACAGGGGATCTTAAAAGCTGTTCTAAAGAAGGATTTAAAAGCAGTAAAAGTAAAAATACTGTAAATATATGTTTTTTTTAAATAGAAGATTCAAACGGCCCTGATCATTATTTTTATTTCCATCCATCAGTTTTGGAAACATGGCACCATACAACAGGAAGCTTAAATGTGCACTGTGCATCTTTTCTGGTGGAGGGTCCATCACCTGCTCATCTCGAGATATCATTGCTTTTCCTGGAATGTTCCATTGTATAACATTATACATATCCATCTAGCATTTATTCAATATGGGTGTTTCTAATGCTCAAAAATACAGTAATTCCTTCTGCGAATAGGGGCGGCTCTCCACAGATCTGAATTGTAATGTAGCATAGTGCTGTAACCTGCTTGTCACTCTTGATAGGTTTAATCTATACTATGGAACATTCTAGACAAAGCAATAACATTTCCATGGAGACAAGCACTAGAAATGTCCATGAATAGATACTATTATTATAGGTGTGTCTATTTTTTTTTTTTAAATATGAGAAATATTTTTTAAGACCATCCACGTACATCAACAAACACAATTATTTCTCCCAATATATCACTATTTTATCTATTTCCTGGTTTCTGGTAGTCAAATATGAAACTATAAATGAGTCATTTTGGAAACTGCCCATGTATTTGTAGGCCTACCACAAAATATACAGTTTTATTAAGGAATCCTGGTTTGCCTCATCTTGACAGGCGACTTGTAGGTCTAGATGGCCACATGGTTGGAGTGCAAAGGTCTTGATCCACATACAAGACTCCCATCCATTAAAAGCCTCGACATCTCCCAAAAGAGTTCACCAAACTAGGACACGATTCTCACGTCCGCTGACCACCCGCATCATGACAATCTGCCCAGACCGAGTGAGAGGCTTTTGTGTAGCCCCCGAGCCCATGAATGAGGTCAGTCCATGTGATGTATGCACAAGTGAGCTGTGATTGGTGGATAGGGTCATGTGTGTGCGGGGGCGTGTATTTCCCCATAAGTGCCAATTACAACTTTTATACCAAGATGGATTGAGTGCTCGGTGTAGTTAATCAAGGTTGAGCTTAGTTGGGTCAAACAAGAATTGTATTATTATTTGGATGTGATTTTAAGTACATTCCTTTTGATACTTTCTAACTGCTAACTGAAGGCTCTACTCTGTCTAGGGCTTTGTTAGACCGGTTTAATCTGCTTTATTTTAACACAATCTGGCCAGAAAGAACTGACTTAGCTGGAACTACCACCACACATAAAATTAAAATCACAACTTAGCTAGCTTTGTGTTTTTTCTTGAGCTTTCAGACAATCTTATAATGTTTTGGTGTGTTTTTATGCTTGTGCATTTTACTACTTATAGATATGTGTTTGGGCCAAAAGACATTTTTGTTTGAGTCTATAAACTACTGACAACATTTGCTCCAAATTCCAAATAAAAATATTATCATTTAGAGCATTTATTTGCAGAAAATTACAAATGGTCAAAATGACAAAAAAGATACAGGTTTACATGTTAGACCTTTAAAACAATGCAAAGAAACAAGATCAAATTCATTTTAAAACTACATAATACTAACGTTTACACTTAAAGGAAAAGTAACGTTTTTTTTACAATCTGAGCCTTCTTTCGGCAATAAAACAAGTAGTTTTACTCACCCATAGCAGTTTGGGGTCAATTGGAGCAGTATCGCAGAACTTATGTTGAGCCGTTCTGTTCTACTAATGATCCTGTATCTGTTAGCGTGAGTGCTCGGGGCACTGATTTGCGGTGTCCAAATAACACAAACTTTAGCACTTTTCAAATCACAGAAGATTGCTGTGTCAGGGTAGACTTTTAGTAGATTCCAAAACGGCCTGAAACCCGATATCGCAACAGAAAAGTAAAGTTCAGAGCGGTGTTAGCTTCTTTCGGACTAGCGGTGTTTACAAAACAGCTGAGTTCACGCATGCGCACTGTCCTCTCTGATGACGTCATCAAATGAAACTATAGCTGGATATCGGGTTTCAGGCCGTTTTGGAATCCACTAAAAGTCTACCCTAACACAGCGATCTTCTGTGATTTGAAAAGTGCTAAAGTTTGTGTTATTTGGACAACGCAAATCAGTGCCCCGAGCACTCACGCTAACGGATACGGAATCATTAGTAGAACAGAACGGCTCAACATAAGTTCTGCGATACTGCTCCAATTGACACCAAACTGCTATGGGTGAGTAAAACTACTTGTTTTATTGCCGAAAGAAGGCTCAGATAGTAAAAAAAAACGTTAATTTTCCTTTAAGAAGAGTTCAGAAATCAATATTTGGTGCAATAACCCTTATTTTTAATCACAGCTTTCATGCGTCTTGGCATGCTCTCCACAAGTCTTTCACATTGTTCTTGGGTGACTTTATTCCACTCCTGGTGCAAGAACTGAAGTAGCTCAGCTTTGTGTTTGTGTTGGAATTCAACAGACGCTGGAATGGAATGGCTGTAATACATGTAGAGATGCTGATTTCAGAAAAAAAATGCAGTGGTCTTTTTTTTTTTTTTTTTTTCCAGAGCTGTATATAGAACATCCCCAGCATGATGTCATTGCAAAGTATTAGTGATTAAAAACCAAACAGCACCCAAACACTAGAAGCACTCAAAAATGATTAATTATTATCACAAAAGTAAAGTGCCATGGATCTTCTGATTCAATGGCCCAGGTTGTACTCACCTGGCTTCAAAACTCCTATATCTCATACATGCATTGGAATAGCGTAACAGTGTATCCTTGGTTCGATTCTATATCAAAATATATTAGAAATGAATTGTGTGCCAAAGTGTATACAATATCAAAGGAAATTCAAACCTGAAGACGCGTTCATTCTGATATAAACAAATACAGCTCTGGAAAAAAATAAGAGACCACTGTCAGTCCAGCTGCCATATTGGCTCTGGAATCACGCAGAGGTTTATTTTTAGTATTGAATAAAATATGTATTAAAGGTGCACTATGTAATTTTCTGGAGAAGGGTCCATCACCAACTTCTCTCAAACGTTACTCTTTACGGTATTAGCTTATCTATCTTTCATTTCTTCAATTACAGGTGGTTTATTACTGAAATTATTTGGTTTGAAAGAGTCAACATCTCCCTAAAAAACTGAAAGTTTTAGACCCTCCACCAAAACTTACATGCCCAAGTTTTATTATTACAAATACTGTTATTATATTCTGTCCATCTGTAATCTTTCTCTACAATCTTCCATGACAAACCCTGTGTCCTATTTTGTCTCTTTGCACTCAGTCATCCCGAGAGAAACAACACTCTTGCTTACACTTCTTAGTCATTCTTTTACTTTTTGTGTTCCCGCTCTGTTTTTCTCTCCCACTGTCACTTCAGATCGAAAACCAACAAATCACATGCACCCGGAAATTAAGCTGACATGTTGTGAAAGGAGTGTCACGGCAAACTAAGGAAGCCAATGCTATGATTAAGTAAAATGAAGTGGCGACGCTCCTACATCCCGAGTAAATGTCAGCCTCTTTGATATTCTGATGGTTCACCTTGATTTCTCTAAGCAGATGATGCATGGCCACTACAAATGAGGTTGCACTCACTGTTCTACTGTGAGGAGAAGGGAGCGGGATGGGGGCATTTAGCGGCCACATACAGGTTGCGTCTGGGTAAAGCCTACGAGTAAAAGAAAGTGGAAGAGTCAGTTAACTTTGAATTAGCGATTGCTTACTTCAAAGGGCCCATAGGACTCTCTTTTCTGATCTGTTATAATGCTGTTTTTTCATCCAAAACATACTCAGAATTGTTTTGCTTCATTCACATACAGCTCTGGAAAAAATAAGAAACCACTGCAAAGTTTATCAGTTTTTCTGATTTTACTGCTTATAGGTATGTGTTTGGGCAAAAGGAACATTTTTGTTTGAGTCTATAAACTACTGACAACATTTCCCCCAAATTTCAAATAAAAATATTATCGTTTCGAGCATTTATTTGCAGAAAATGACAAATGGTCAAAATAACAATGCAAAGAAACAAAATCAAATTCATTTTACAACAACATAATACTAATGTTTACACTTAAGAAGAGTTCAGAAATCAATATTTGGTGCAATAACCCTTATTTTTAATCACAGCTTTCATGCGTCTTGGCATGCTCTCCACAAGTCTTTCACATTGTTCTTGGGTGACTTTATTCCACTCCTGGTGCAAGAACTGAAGTAGCTCAGCTTTGTGTTTGTGTTGGAATTCAACAGACGCTGGAATGGAATGGCTGTAATACATGTAGAGATGCTGATTTCAGAAAAAAAATGCAGTGGTCTCTTATTTTTTTTCAGAGCTGTATATTTAACACACAAAACTCTGCATATTTAGGCAGAGTTCTTCTCTCAAACTGAAAATACTCTATTCCACCTTGTCATGTCATGTGATTAATACAGGAAGTGCTCCACTGTATTTTTAAACTCCTTACACCATTGCTAAAATCATTTGTATAATTTCAGCACATTTTGAGCTGTAGAGATGTAGACAGACTAATATTAATGGCTTACTCAAACATTTGCGAATTAAACAAAACACCACTCCAGGTATGTTTTTATTAGGTTAACATTAAAACATTTATAGTTTAAAGAGTAAAACGCAAGAGTATAATTTATTGTCATATATATTCTTAAACTTTACCACATTTTACCACTAGAGATGGAGTTAGAGTGGGTTATATCCTTTTCAATACATACAGTATTTATTATACAGTTTCTTAAAGACGTTATCTTTATAAAGGTGAACTGTGTAACGTCTCTGATGATGGGTCTGCCACCTGGAGATGGTATTGTTCTAGATAGAAAAAAAACCCTTTTATATCTTGCAGGTATTCGATTACAGGTGTTAATTATTATTATTATTAAAATGCTAAAATATTTAGAAAAACATGCATCATGATCAAAATCATCTCTCCAAAGATCTGACCTGTAACTTCACGACATCACCTGCTTGTCTCCATGGAGTATAAGTTTACTGCCATATTGTTAAATATTCCAGGCAAAACCATTACATTTCCACGGAGAAAACTAGAGAAGTTACATAGAGCACATTTAATAAAATGTCCCCAATTTGATTTTTGTGACTAACGCAATTTACTCAGTTTTATAGTTGATGCCTGGAGGTTTTTCTCTTGAAGTTGTACTTTTAAAACCCCAATGTCCAATCTCAATTAACATTTTAAACTATAAATGTAATCTATAAAGTAAAAATCTGTAGGTAGCAGTTATATAACCCTCTTGAATCCAATATCCCTCGCCGGGCTCCTGATTGCTTGACAGCGTGCCGTGGTGCCGATTGCCAGCTCAATTGTTTCTTTCAACTTTTCCTCGACTGGCTTCTCTTTGACAGTAACCCCCTTTGTTCGTGTTCTCAGGTGTTTTGTTTCTGACATAACAGTTCCTAATCTGTTTCGGAGAAGATTAGTTCATGAACTACAAGAGAAGAAAAGGAAGAATCGCAGCGGGATACTGAACAATGCCTTTGGAACTGCTTTGCTCTAGTCCGGAGTTTGCCAGACTGCTCCTTGCACCCACGTTTGGCAGAGGGCAGGTGAGCAGGCAGTGGGTGCCAGACTGCTCCTTGCACCCAGTGCCTGCTCACCAGCCCTCTGCCAAAAGTGTCACATCACTCACTCCGTATGTTGCCAAATATTTGAGGGTGCTTGTGAGGTGAGTTGTGGGCTCTAGTTTTAATTCAACCACTGTGAATCAGGTCTTTCTTGCGATTTCCCCTCCTCCTTGTACTCCTGGCCTTGTCCGGTTGAACTCAAGTGAGGTAAAGTTCATGTGAAGGGCGAACGGGTTTTACAGTAGTAGGTAGGAGAGAGTCATGTGTCTTAGCAGTGCTTTTAATTGACTCCCTCTCTCTCGTAGGACTTTTTTTTTTTTAAATCTGAGTCCATTCTGTCCAAAGCTGGTGCTGACAGGACATACTATAACGCTGGATGGGAACAGGGAGTTCATTCTTCTAAACTCTTCCTAATTACTGGGACGACTCCTGCTCTGAACCTGAGCCTGGAGAAATGAAGACACACAGGGAGGTAATCTGAGCAAGTTAGAGCAAATATCTTTAAACTTGAAAAACAACTTGTCAGGGGTAAATTGGCAAAATACTATATCTAGGTACATTATGTTCCATTACTTTTGAAGGGTCTGTCACCTGATGCTGTTGCTTTGCCTCGATGATTTCACAGTCTGATGTTTACCTTATCAATCTCAGGTGGCGCTACCAGGCCAGGCAAGCCAGATCTGTGGAGAGCCAAGCCCGCTCACAGTAACATACATACATGTTTCTCAAGATTTTTTTAAATTTCAACAATAGACCTGTAACACTGGTCTATAAGCAAAATGTTTCCGGAACAAAAGTAGTGACATTTTTGATTTTTAGTTCATCTTATCAATATAAATGAGATTTAGCCACTTTTATCTCGGAAGCAGATCGAGTCCAAAAACAGTGTAAATAAATATTGTTCATTTTTATATATTTAATACAATATTGAGTGACTTTTTAGTAAGATCTCCAACAAGGCAAGTCAGGCTCTCACAACTAAAAAGTTACACACTGCATAACAACAATTGTATAGCTGAAGATCTTGCATTGTCTATCTCAAAATTTCACTGGTTTTGGTCACTATCAATATGGTTACATTTTTTTTCTTCAGCTTTGTTCTACATGGCCCAAAATGTTGCTTCTTTATTTATTATTTATTTTGTGCAGCTACATAATAAAATGTAGAGAAAACAGCAGAGATAGTGGGAGACAGGGAAATAAAAAGGCAACTGAAATGAGCATGCCCTCTCAGGTATGAAGGTGCCTGGTACTGGCTGTGTAATATTTAGGCGAGGTGCAGCCCAGGTTCAGGGCCTTGTCTGTATATGTGTCATCTACCCCCCCACCCCCTCCCACCCCGATGCCGAGAGCTGCCGATTCCACCAACCACCAGTCAATCTAAACGCATACAATCGCTGGGGGCCAAAACAATGCACAGGGAGAGGGGGAGTGGGCGAGGGGCAGGACAAAGTGATGCCAAGATCCCTGTCAAACGCATTACCAAATACATGCCTTTTACCCTTTTGTATCGTCGTCATAACATGTTTCATATAAATGCATATTCGCAACAGATAAGAAACTAATTACACAGAGCAATAAGAGAGATTGATAGTTAGTCAGAGAGGATAAAATCTGGCTGTATGGATATGTTAATAAAAACATCTTTGTCTGGCTGTAGCTAGCTGTTATGCTTTGTGTTATTAGAAGAAGAAGAAGAAGAAGTGACTTTATTGATCTCACACTGGAGAAATTCTTCTCTGCATTTTAACCCATCCTATATATATATATATATATATATATATATATATATATATATATATATATATATATATATATATATATATATATATATAAAATATAATTCAAAATCCACCCCACCTCACAGGTGCGCCACATCAAGATGCCGATCCGACATCATGACCAGTGCACAGGTGCGCCCCAGACTGCCCACAATAAAAGGCCACCCCGAAATGTGCATTTTTTTTGCTTTATTGGGGGTCTGGGGACTCAGAACCAGTCAGTATCTGGTGTGACCACCATTTGTTGTGTATCTGGAGTGAATTTTGGATCTTTGGGTTCATCTCAGGAAAAATGGGAGCAAAAACAAAAGTGTTGCGTTTATATTTTTGTTGAGTGTATATATATATTAGGAGCAGTGGGCAGCACACTTCTGCGCCCGGGGACCATCTCCATGATCTTCTTGCTTCGGTTTGGTCAGGACCTAAGCTGGAGGTACCTATGGTGCATGTTTTGGGTTGATGGGGGAAACCGGAGTGCCCGGAGAAAACCCACCCAAACACGGGGAGAAGATGCAAACTCCACACAGAAAGGCCTGGGCGACCCGGGGATCGAACCCGGAACCTTCTTGCTGTGAAACATAGTCTGTATGTGGTAACATACAGACTCGATAATAAGCTAGTTCTGATATAATGAGGACAAATTACGGTATAGTGCTTTGTAAGGGCTAAAGAGTGACACCACACCATGTTCAACCTATTCTTAATAAAGAAAGAAAAACAGGGAACATTGCAAAGTTGCTAAAACACACACACCTTAGTCCTGTTTTAGTCCTGGTTTAGTCCTGTACACACATGTACACACACGCTAATGCTGACACAAGGCCCCTGCTTTCACCTAATATCTCCATTTGATGCAGAAATAATATAATAATAATATGACTCACCATGTGTTTCCGTGTTGTCCGATAATTCGCATATCTCCACGTGTATGCGCATATCGTGTATATCCATATCCATCCGTGTCAAAGTACAGCCCATTTTCACTGTCCTTATTTTCTTGAAATACAGTGTACATATTCACGAGCTCCTCACAGCTGATAGCTGAAAACACAACGGTGCTATTGATTGGCGGGAGCGTGAGCATGGGTAATTATAGTGATTTATACACACCCCATTTCTTTCCAAAAAACAAGCCAATTTGAAATTAAAAATGTATGTTTTTAACGCAACCAATGCTGTTATTTGTAACATGGAGTGGCTTCTTCATGATCTCAACTAGCACATTCTGCAAAAAAATGAAAATCACAATTTTTGAAAAAAGAAAAAAAAACAACTCTAAACGTAATTTTCTCAGTTTCACAAATGCCAAGTTGTAGCGTTTTTTTTCGTGGCGGGTCACAAATTATGTGTTAATATTATGTTGAAATTATGTTGAACCGCTGGCCGCCACGTTACAAATAGGAAGTGAGCATGGTGCTTTACTTCTACTCACTACTATTGTGAGCCTTATCATTTTAGTCTTAAAATGTTATAAAATGTATTAACCCTCTCTACATGATCCTTGTTTTTTTTCTTTTTTATTTCACTATTGTGTCTGTAAATAAATTCCTATTCCTACTAGGGAACTGGCTCCAAACGCTGAACACTATGGGTGACATCGTACTAGTTCTCCTCTTTATGCAGTCTATGGGAGGAACATGAAATGGTTTTGTTGATTACTGAGGTGATGGGATTAAAGGAGTCCTCCTGGTTGAATACAGGCTCCATCTTCATTACTCCTGCTGCTTTTGAAGTACTATAACATGCATACAGTACACTGGTTACAAATGGCCAATCTATTAAACCAGCCTTTACTACCCAACTATAAATACCCTCCACACAACATGGAACATTTCCGTATGCGTACTGCAGCATGTTTCTTACACACAATTACAGCTAATTTGCATAGACACGTCTTCCCATTCAGGCTCTTTGATTCCACTTCCATCACATTTGAAGCACATAAGAGAGGCTGACACTTTCATTAGACTGTATACATGCACACAGCGCCCGTGATGATGCCATGGCACAAACTACAATACTGTGCCACCGTTAATCTGGCATTAGAAACCAGGCTGCACATTGGTAGCCTTGTGACGCAGCTTATGTTTTCTCAACGGGGAGTCCAAGGGTGCTGGCTACGCTCCCCCCCTCCGCTCCTCTCTTCTGCTTCCTCTCTCCCAGGCTCCAAATCACTATGAAATGAAACCAAGGCCAAAATAATATACTGCATTGTTCCTCTACCTAATTACAAGGCAGAGAAAGCAATAAAACTCATTTGGAAAACATGGCACGAAAAGAGGGAAGTTAATTGGGACACAAAGAAAGCCAAAAAAGCAAATGAAATAATATCTATTTATTGAGCTGGAGAAGGGCACGTCAGATGATGAAAAGCGCTGGACTGACAGATGAGGACTGCCCCGATCTTGCTAAATTGAAAAGTTGTTTTATTATTAAACCATTTGTGATGTTCAAAGATGACAATGAATGCTAAGCATACATACATGACACCCATATTAGCTAGAAACCATCTGACAAGAATCTCATCTTCTCCTCCCTAACAAGCACCAGTTAATTTGACTGCTATCTCGCCATTTTAATCTCCATTTGCCAGTATCTTCACTCATTTCTATATGTTTTATAATTGATTAGTTGAGCTAATGGTACATGGCTCAGTATTTTTAGATGCTAATCTGAGTGACGCTGAATACATATTAGGTTGTGTTCATGTTCTAGGATTTGATGATGTTACAGACTGGGCAAGTGCATATATAACTCTATATCTCAAAGAAATATCCAAATAAAAATCTGCAATCCTTGTATTTTATCAATTTGTGTTAGGAATTGGGTGAACACATTTCCCACATTAATCTTATGTATTGAACTGTCATGCCTTAAGAATATTGGCACCACTTTCTGGGGCTATTATGACAAAATGATTTCACTTTTGTGCTGATAAAGAAGACATTGAAATTTATGTCAGGTTTTGTTTCATGTGGATAGGCCCAGTTAATACAAATCTTAAAGGTCCTATATTACACAATATTCACTCTTGTGAGCTTTAAACTGTGTTAGAATGCTGTTATCTACTCAAAAACATACCTGAAGTTTGTTTCATTTACACATGTTTGAGTAATCCTTCTATTATTGGTCTGTCTACATCTTCAAGGCTCAAAATGCTTATTTCCACCTTGTGATGACACGAACAGCGACCTTTTACCTTTTGTTAAGTAGAGATTGGCTGAAAAACACAGTGGAGTACCAGCTCTATTTCCACATGAAATCACAAGGTGGAACAGTGTTTTCAGTTTGAAGAAGAACTTTGAAGAAAGGGTGTGTTAAACATGTATGATTGAAACAAAACAAAACACAAGTACAACCATGTTTGTGATAAGGAAACAATATTTTATAACATAGATCAGAAAATAGTGTAATAGTGTAATAAACCAGGTCAACAAATCTACAAACTGACAGTGAAACAGCAAATTCCACGATAGAATTCTAACCATTTCTCCAGCTCAGTTTAAAACCATAGGGATCTTAAGGATGTTGTGTCAAGTGAACCCCCAGCACACAGGGTTGTAAAAAGAGGAAATACCTATGTATAAATGCAGACCGGTGTGCTAGCTTATTTTGCACCAATATCAATTATTCAAACTGACAAAATGGCCACGGGCCACCTGGCGTTTTGGCCAATTACAAACGGGCATACTGCGGGGCTAAACAGGAGCCGCTTTGGCCTGGGGCACTTCTCCTGACGCCTCGCACAGTGTGACAAGTCGGGACCCAAAACACAGTCATCGCCACAGGTGGGGTTTGCCTGAAATCCACCAAAACAAACAATTCCCAAATGTCAAAAACCCACTCACTTGTGTGTGCGTGGTGCAAGCTGACTGCAGGAGCATAATGTTTATCTCACAGCGTGTTCAAAAAACGGGGGCTGTGAACCTTTTCTAGATAATTCATCTACTCTGTTTGAGCTAATGCTGCTACCATGCTGGTGTTACAATAGCCATAACCACCACTTTCCTATTGCGTTAACTCGTGTTTTGACCGCTTTGTGACATTTTCCAGGGGCTGACCTCGAGGCCTGTATTTATGTTTGCTTTGTATGGACAACAGTTTGGCTTGCTGACATTCTGGCTCACCACCACATAACAAAAGTGGGCAGAAAAGTCCAGTTTCATTCTTGTACAAACAGTTTTATATGGTCCATTAGCACAGTCGTCACTATTCCTGACACATCAAATTATACTGCAGCTCTGGCAATTTCTATGACCACTGTGTTTGTGTACAATGTACCTGCTTCTGAAGGACTGGTGACACAAAATTTCACCCAAAAATTGCTGAATTTCTGAGACTATTAGCCATTTTGATGAGCAGTTAGCATTTAAATGAGCTTTCCTTCATGTGGATGATCGCTTTGCCTGGAATGTTCCATACTATGGCATTAAATGTAACCTCTGTTAATTGATGGCAACAAGCTTCATCAAGTTACAGGTCGAGTCTGGAAAGAGGCCACCCTACTCACAATAAGGGCAACAAAGAGAACAAGATATTGAAAATATGTCAAGTTGCATACATCTTATTAATTTACTGATATTTCAATGTATTTTTCATGCGCACTTGCAGTTAATTTGTGGTTCTTCAGTATAATACTTGCACTCTACCCATGAGCCCCTAGGCACCATATCACATGATCAAAACCATCCCCTTTGAAGCTGCGTTTAGATGCCCCTGCTCTAGCACAGCTGCCTCATCTGATTGGCCAGTCACGTTTCAGGACGTTGTAAAATAGCTAATAAACTAGCACCTTTAACCTCCATATACTGAATTTCAATGTTAATGCACGGGCTAGAAATCATATCATGTCCTGGTGCTATAACTGTAATGCTTGAGTTAATTTTTAACAAATATTACTCATTACATATAAAATATTATGGTCTGTTTAATGCAGTTACCTTTTGCAGCTTTTGGTTTAAGAAAACTTGCAAAAGACCATTGGCAATTTTATATTTGACTTGGATCGACCCTTATCATGAAGCACACTATAGGCACACTATAGGCAATGTAGGTTTGAGTCTATAAACTACTGACATTTCCCCCAAATTCCAAATAAAAATATTATCGCTTAGAGCATTTATTTGCAGAAAATGACAAATAGTCAAAATAACAAAAAAGATACATGTTTTCAGACCTCAAACAATGCAAAGAAGCAAGACCAAATTCATTTTAAAACAACATAATACTAATGTTTACACTTAAGAAGAGTTCAGAAATCAATATTTGGTGCAATAACCCTTATTTTTAATCACAGCTTTCATACGTCTTGGCATGCTCTCCACAAGTCTTTCACATTGTTCTTGGGTGATTTTATTCCACTCCTGGTGCAAGAACTGAAGTAGCTCAGCTTTGTGTTTGTGTTGGAATTCAAAAGACGCTGGAATGGAATGGCTGTAATACATGTAGAGATGCTGATTTCAGAAAAAAAATGCCGTGGTCTCTTATTTTATTTTTTTTAGTTGTTTAGTATTAGCCAATTACAGTGTCCATCCGGTCTGTGCATTCATTTGCCAGGAAGGGCGGAGTGAGTCACACACTTTAAAATGGGGAATCCACGAGCAATGGGAGTGTGTGAAAGTGTGCACTGCTGTGAGTCACTTTGCATTCAGAAATGATGGGCCCAAAACATCTGTTCTCATGATCAGCATGGGTTTTCTGTCTCCTGGTTTATGGCATGCTTCTTATCCCTTTTCCCCCTCTTTTATCCACATCCTGATTGATTGATTACCAGAAATAAAAAATAGCATTTATAATATGTCAGGGGAAAAAAAAGGTAGACTGTGTAACTTTCTGGTAGAAGGTTCATCAAATGCTTTTCTCCATGGGTAAGATATTAAACAGCTCTATTTTTAAGCTCCAAAATACATACAAAAACAGGCATTCTCACTGTGAGGGGAATTGCCTCTCCACAGATCTGACCTGTAACTTTGGTCTGGTTTGGTCACAATGAAGATAGAAAAGTTTAATGGCATACTGTGAAACATTCCAGATAAAAGCAATAACATCTCCATGGAGAAGACCCTCCACCAGAAAAGTTACTGATTAAAGGCCAGTCATGATGACTTTTTTTGTTTTAGTTTACAAGTGTGTACTAATGCTGAATCAAGTGTTATGCTACATGTAAAACTGAAACACTTTATGCACAATGTTCAGTGCACAGAAAATATCACTTGCATTTTTTTCGTTCAAATTTACAACAGTTAAGACGGGTATTAGGAGATGTATTTCTTTTACAGGGTTTCAGCAGAGCAGGGCTAATTTGGACTTAAAATCCTGCAGTTATTTTGTTGTTTGGAAGGGACAATGCGATTGTATACACCTCTTTAGTTGATAAATGTGTCAGTAAATAATGTTTTTATTTTTTTGTTTCCTTTTCTTTCCTTTGTGCTTGTTACAATACTGCATTTTTGCTTTTGGAGTGTGATTTAAAAATAGTCTAGAGTTTTCATTCACTACCGGGTACCATTATGTTGCTAGTTTAAGTGATTGAAAATTGAACTGAACTGCAAAAATCTCTCCTCCTTTCTCTCTCTTGCCCTCTCTGCTCCTCTCTCATTGAGTGGTGTGTGTGATTGCGTAATTCGCCCGGTCCACCTGCAGCGTGTGGAGTGCACTATAGTGTTTGCATAAGCAGCACCTATGACGTCTGTGGAAGGTTCGTTCGCAAGAGCCAAATAATAAGATTAGCCAATAACTGAGAGGCCCGCCATGGACTTTTACCACAGGGGCACCCAAAGCCCAGACCACCCATCAATCTGCACATGGCCCTGCTTCAATATCACACCATAAATGTGTACTCTGACGTACACTGTGTATGAATTGTGCTATACAAATAAACATGCCTTGTCCTGACCGTCACTAAAATCAAGCAATGAAACACTGAATCAATAACAGAAAAGAACTGACCTATATTCAGAGAATCTGTTGGACAACTGTCCCAGGGCATCATTTGTCATTTTTGACTCTTCATGTCTGCAAAAAAAATAAATTCATTAAAAAAACTCATAAAAATATTTTCAGTATCTAACATTTTATCTTGATTCAAAAAGAGTTCTTCATCAGGATTCCAAATTAGTTCTGATAATGTTTTTTTGTACCGGACCTTGCTCAGAAACTATTTTGGAATGAATTATCTCCAATAGCATCCTTGCATGTACCTAAACTTGACTTTCTTCTCCATTTCTGTATTTTGTGATTTCCAAAATATTCCCTGTAAACATTGCCAGTGTCCCAATCCTTCATAAATGATAATCACCTCTTGCTAATTCCCTGTCTCACTGGCCTTCACCGACTTATTGACTCAACTAGTCCCAGTCTTCTGACTCATACAGGAGGACCATCCCAGCCTGACCCAAGCCCCCACACACCAACACACACCAACATACTGCACAGTAATGAGTAACCTCCAGGGGTCAGAGGTCAAGAGCTGCGTGTGTGCTGGATAAACTAAACAAGAGGGTTAATGACTGTTGGGGGAGAGACACAAGGCCAGAACGTTAGGGCTTTCGGCTGGACTGAGCTGTTAACCTGTATTTATAGTTCTGTCATAGTGCTGTACTGTCTAAGAATGTGAATTAAAAGGCCTATATACGTTTTTTTTATCTGTTATAATTTTGTTTTCTCCTCAAAACATACCTTGTTGTTTTTTGTTTAATTCACAGATATTTAACCTGTATATTTAGACTAGTTCTTGAATATGTGAAGTTGACCTTATACAGGAAAGTAAAATGTCTCTCGGCTGGCCTGGGAACACCTTGGAGGAGCTGGAGGAAGTGTCCAGGGTGAGGGAAGTCTGGAAATCCCTGCTTAGACTGCTGATGGGCTAATTTCATGGAAAATGAAATGGCAAATTAGTTATGTAAGTATTGTTCAATTGGACATTAGACCAATCTGGTTAAAAGTAGAAAGTTGCAGCATTAAATTACCAATTAAAATGAACGTAAAGGTACACTGTGTAACTTTTTGGTTGGAGCTCTGCCATCTGCTTGTTTCTATGGATATGTCACTGCTCTGCCTGGAATGTAATGCTTTCCACAGGGTTGCTTCTCCACAGATCTGACCTGTAACTTGTGGTTTGGTCTCCATGAAGATCGAAAGGTTTAATGCCATACTGTGAGACATCCCTGACAAAGCAAAAATATCTCCATGGAGAAAAGCATTTGAAAGCTGCTCCACCAGAAAAGTTACCCAATGCACCTTTAAATTACCTCATTTAGATGAAACAATTGGCCTCTGTAGGTTTAGGAATAATTCTAACCTCCTTTTGGCTTCTCACCTTGGTATTGCTTTGTTTAGTTTTCCTTCAAAAGAGAATGGAAAAACCCACATATTCATCTTGATCTGGTGGAAGCTAGTTGGCACTGTGTAAAGAAGTTGTTTTAATTATGGCAGAAGAGCTACATGGCATGTTTGCTTTGGCCCCGACCCTGGCATTTGCTCAGGAGCCAGCAGACACGGAGGACCAGGTGACTCCAAGCATCAAACCAGGGCCCCAAAATAAGTCGTGACCACCTGCCCCCCATGCCCTAGGCTACAAATGAGCTAACATTAAGAATAACTGCTCTGCTACTGCTACTGTGTGCTTTTATCGGCAATGTAGGTTTGAAATTCAACAGCTATAATTTCAAGACTATAAAGTAGACTACGCTATAAGACTAAGAATGGAAGAAGCAATTGGACAGAATATAGATCTCTTAAAGAAATGTTTCTAACTTGCAATAATGCCCAGATTTGGATTTCAGTTCCTGTGTCAATGCTCTTTTTATTAAGATAGAATATAATAGTATATAATTGAATTTAGTTTTGTATTGTCCAAAATCATAACAGCAGCCACGTTATCGTTTTCATCGAACTTTCAAGTATAAACAAGCTATTTTTTTTGTCGAGCTAAGGTACCCAATAATCTTTGACATTTGTTTATGTCAATTGTTGTCGCCTCTGTAGATATAGCAGCCAGGTAGAGATGCTGGAGGAAGTGTCCAGGGTGAGAGAAGTCTGGGAATCCCCTGCTTAGACTATATTTTTATCGGTTACAAGTTTAGTTGATATACATTTTGTGTTATTATTAAGATTATTTATTCATAAAAAGAAAGCAGCTCTTTTTTTCCTACTTCTAAACTTTTCCACCCACACTTTTATTGCTTTTTATACTTTTTTGCACTATATATGATCTTTCTCCACACCCAGGCAGTAGTGCGTGGCATACTGTCCCTTTAATACATCAAACACCAGAATTATGTATTCTCTGGGACTACAAAGAGAACTATTCTGTGGCTGCCATTTCTAATAATAGCTCCATTTACATATCCTACAGGGCCCAATCTACAGGGAGATGAGTGCTGGCATGTGAAAGAACAACTCTGGATGGGAAATCTGAAATACAACTTGAGAAAAAGTGGTTCAGAAGAGGTGTTTCAAATTGAGTAGAAAATATCAAATTGTATTACTATTGACATTTTGACAACAATATTTGCAGGAGTACAATGGTAAAGAGGTTAGCCCAAAACTTTGAAAAACTGAAAAAAGATGAGTGATTGAATGTAATATTGAATAGTTAGACTCTCAATATGCTTTTATGTATATTTTTACGTACATTGGTATACCCCAAGATTAGCTAGCATGGGTTCTATCCAGAGGTGACCCCCTTAACAGGTATAGGTGAAAATATGAGTATAAGCCAAATGTGAACTCTATATACACTACATGTTCATTTCAGTTATAATACAACAAATACATCAAATAATACCAATGTGGTTATCTGCATTGGCAACAACAGAAATTATACTGTCCTAGTCCTACAACACAAATACATTGGCGCCACTTCACAACAGGTACACCTTAAGTAGCCTTAATAAAGCAGGAACAAAGACTTAATTCATAACAAACAAATATTTCTATCAACAATTATGAAAAATGTACTCTTATGAGCTTTTAGTCATGTTAGAATGTTCTTACCTGATCAAATACATACTTGAAATTGTGTCTTTTTCATTCACACATGTCTGAGTAATCCTTTATTATTAATTTATCTACATCTCCAAAGCTCAAAATGCTCTGTTCCACCTTGTGATGTCATGAAGCTGTAGTTTTCAAGTTAACAGCTACTTTTTATCCTTAGTTCAGTAGAGATTACAAGTCCGCGGCTGAAATTATCCAAATGATTCTAGTGAAGGTGTATGCGGTTTTAAAACATAATGCAGCACTTCCTGTATTAACACATGACATCACAAGGTGGAACAGAGTGTTTTCAGTTTTAGAGAATAAGTCAGTATAAATATGCAGGATTTGTGTGGTAAATGTGTGTGAATGAAAAAAAAAACACAACTCCAGGTTTATTTGTGATGAGATGGACGGACGGACTGATTATCACTCGTTCACTCTCTTTATTGATCTGAAATTCAGGTGTCCATATAGTTCATATTCACGCATCATACACTAAAACGGTTAAAAGATTAATAAAAGGAAAATTGTCATTAAAAGTTTGTGCAACACTTTCATAAAGTGCTAGGGGTTATGACAGGTTATAGAGCCTGATGGCTGTGGAGACAAAGGACTTCTTAAACCTTTGAGTCCTACACTGGAGTGAGACGAGCCGTCTGCCACTGCTCCACTGTGCAGTCAGGACACTGTGGAGGGGGTGGGAACAGGTGTCCATTATGGCCTCCAGTCTGTTTCTGATGCATCCCTCCCAACAGGACTGAGTGACTCCACTGCCCTTCCAATCACAGAGCTGGTCGTCTCCACCAGCTTCTGCAGCCTCCTGCTGTTCTTATCGGTCAGACTGCTGCCCCTGTATACCGCCCCGTAGAAAAGGGCACTGGCCACGACCATGTGGTAAAACATCAGCTCCTCACAAACATCAAATGCCCTCAGCCTCCAGAAAAAGGAAAAAGAGGCAGCTCTGACCTTTTTTATAAACGCCATCTGTGTTTGGAGTCCAGTCCAATTTGTCATCCAGAAGCACCCCCAGATATCTGTAGGTTCTCACAGCCTCAATGTTCTCTCCCTGAATGATGACCAGCTGAGGAGTCGAGTTTGTCCTCCTGAAGTCGAAGACCATCTCCTTTGTTTTGGCTGCATTCAGGGCGAGGTAGTTGTCCTCACACCACTGGCTGAAGCTGTTGATGAGGTTGGTGTTTTCTCCCTTCTGTCCATTTCTTATACATGCCACTACAGCCGTGTCATCTGAAAACTTTTGGATGTGACAGGACTCAGAGTTGTACTTAAAATCGGCAGTGTACAGTGTATAAAGAAATGGTGCCAGCACTGTACCCTGCTGTGCTGCTCAGTACAGTAGCAGACCCACAGTCGCCCAGCTTGACAAACTGTGGTCATCCCGTCAGGTAGGCCGTTATCCACCTGGTAAGTGACGGATTTAGTCCCAGGGCATTGAGCTTCTCCTTCAACATGGAGGACTGAAAGTCAAGAAACATCACCCTCACATAAATGCCAGGTAGACCGGATCTATGAGTATCTACTCGTAGATCCGGTGGAGCATGTAGACGATGGCATCCTCCACTCCCATTTCCCCACGGTAACCAAACTGAAGAGGACCCATTCCATGTTCCACCTCTGGTTTAATGAGGCACCAAAAAAGCCGCTCCAGAGTCTTCATAATGTGCGAGGTAAGTGCTCTACTGGTCTATAATCATTCATCTCTGCCGAACGACCAACTGTAGGTATTGGCACAAGTCAAGATGTTTTCAACAGTGTCAGGACTCTCCCTGTCTCCAGACTTTGGTGGAAGATCCTGTGCAGTGGTGGAGTTAAATGAGCAGCACAGTCTTTGAATAGTCTTCCTTTTTTAGGAATGTAAACAGCAATGGCGACGATGTGTGAAAACTCACAGGGCACATAATGTCTCAGCTCCACCACCGAAAGTTCATTGAGTGCGTGCACATGGTAGGATTGGATCAGGATTGGATTAGTTTTTTCACACTTGCTCGGCGGGTGGTCTGTCGTCCAATCCGAGTGCACATGCATGTCGCGCAATCAGATTCAGGTCAGCGACCTGGCCGGCTCCGCAACGCTATGTGGCGCTGTAGTCCTACTACTTCCGGGTGATGACTGCTCAATATAAAAACAAAACACAACACAGCTATCTGGCGGTATACTGCGATGGCTTTTCGAGGAGTTTGTCGGAGCGACATTGGCGTACTTGTTGTGCATTCTGTAGAGTGTGGTTGTTCGTATGAACAACAAAACAGCGTTTTTGGTTTCTTTAATACCACACGAACTGTGTCGTCGGCGTTTCTCAGTAGTAGGCCTTTCTTTAACCATAATGTGTGCCGGGTTGAACCATTTACTGTTCACAAAGATCACCAGACCTTTGGTCTTCCCACTCATTCTCGGATCCCTGTCCACTTGCACTGTTGTGAAGCTGGGTAAGTCCACACAGGAGTCAGGATGTCATTCAGCCAGGTCTTACTCAAACAAATGAGACTAGCCTCCCGGTAGAATCGGTCCGACTTTACCAGTGCCTCCAGTTCATCACACTTGTTTGATATTAGGTTTACATTCCCCGTGATGACAGATGGAATGAAAGGCTTGTACCTCCACCACTTAGCCTTCGTCTTAGCCCTAGCTCGACACCCCCGATACCGCACTTTCAGTTCAAGTATAGGGTATTTGATCCTACAGTTGGATCTTTTTGATGCTAGCAGGTCCCTTGTGGTCCCTCCCTTGTGTATACGACTTTATCCATCGTAAATACAGTCATATTCTCAGTAGAATGTGGCAAAATAATACTTTAATAAACTCACGAGCTACACAGACTTGCTGCCACTGCTGGCAAATCACAGACATTTCATGAGGAAAATCAGGAAAAAACATATCATAGATCAGAAAAAAGCATTATATGGGCCCTTTAAGAATACAGGCTTAAGAACAACATAATTAAAGGGTTAGGGTTAGCAGTATGTAGAATGTAATTAGTTACAAATCTGAATATTCCTTACTCTAATAATAATCATAATAATAATAATAATAATAATAATGTATTAAGATTCTTTTCATGCTTTACTAAGGTTATTAAAAGTGCAGTAATGATAAAGGGTTACAGACTGTCCAGCTTGCTCACACAATAGCTGTTAGCTGAATGCCACCCACACTGAAGCAGCTTTAAAAGCATTTGATGCGACGGCATGTTAGGTCACCAAATGTGCAGGGGAGGCCAAAAGGAGCACCACTGTTTGCAAGTGTTGTCAAGTCCCAATTTGATGAGTTTGTCTTTGTTTTGCCCACTCAGAGCAAAGCACGGCGCGTTTATCCGATCAAATGCTCTCAGCCCGGGCTTATCTGCTTGGCCGCCGCACAGCTTTGTCACATTTCAAGATGCTTCGTCCTGATGTAGTATTTTTCTCACCCTTCTCTCCCATTTTTTCACTTGTTCTTCAAACAAATCAATACCCCCATAGTTTAGCCTTTCATAGGAAAGATTACAGAGAAATGGCTATTAAGGGCTTAGCCTCTATCACTTCTCCCATCTCAAAGCCACTTAAAGACTCTGGCAGTCCTGGCTCGGGACACAGGACCTGGTGCCCCTTCAGACTGCAGGGGCAGTGAGAAAGACCACAGCTCACATGGACCCAACCTCGCCTCAGGAAAAAACTGTGAGACATATGGGACAGACGGCAATGAGGACAAGGGCACACAAGAAAAGGAAAATCAAACAAATTGGCTTTTTACTGTTATTGAACTTTTTCACTGAGTCACCAGACACTTTTTATTCATCTGAAGGCATGGACCACTCCTTTAAAATGCTCCGTGTGTGTGACTGGAATGAGCAGCAGGGCGTCTGGCTGTTGGATCTGGCTGCAGAATCAGAATGGCCTCGATCACAGCCAATACAGTGGGGTTTAAGGGGCCATCAGAGCAGCTACAGAGTACAATGACTTAATGACTGCAAGGAATAAAAATGAACAGGAATCAGTAATATTAACTTTTCACACACCTAAACCTCTTGCGTTGTGTGATATTTACAGTATATATAGGAAAATACACTAACTCTATATATGATATGATTTCCCCAAATTATTTTTTTCCCCTGTGTTTTGTGCAGTAATCCCTTCATATTAAAGTATTAATACATAGATTTGTGTGTATTTTTTAGGCAGCAGCTGACCAAAAGAAATATTGGCCTATGCAGGAGATTTAAGGCCAATAGATGATTCGTTCAACATCAATCTCGTGCTATTTTTCCTACTAAAGCCAGTAACAGAGTAACTGGCGAGGGCTATTGTTCTTCGCCGGTTTCTTCTTCTCTATTATTATTGCGATTTTGAGAGCCTAAACGGCGACGAAAAGTCCCCAAACTAGATATGGGATTGACTGAGCCAGTGAAAAATTAGATAAAATGGGCATCAATGCGACAATACCCAAAGTGACATGACTCAATAGCCCCTGGGAGTGGGGACAAGCAGTATAGAGGTGGCAAACGAAATTCTGAACAGTGATAAAAGAACATTAAGACAAATCAATTGGTGCATGGCGCTATGATGAACAGAAGGTTACCCATATTGGATCAAAAATTTGCCACAGCTTTGACTGCGTGTTTGTAAAACATCGAGTTGGTTAATTTTTGGTCCAAATGAGCTCACATTTGGCACACCACAACTAGAGACATTCACACGCTCATGCTTAGTCCGATCATGCTGAAATTTGAATCACTAATGCATGATCTTGGCCTGAGTATAATACACTATAAAGCATATGAAAAGTATACTCCATAGCACCCCCTACCATGCAAATCCAAATCAACCATTAAAAGTAAAAGCATTTTTTCCCAGAATTTACATACATTATTTTTTTTTTCTATTTCCATTTTACCAATGAATAAAACTCAAGCGACTGCAGCTGTGGGTGGCATGTGAATTCATGTTTTGACATCTGAAACAATAAACATGTATAACTACCGCAGACATTTAAGAGAACAACACCAACACGTTTTTTGTATTTTTTCATAATGCTAAAGGTAAAGGGTAATGTTTGGAGGGGCTTTTAGTGCTGGTAGTTGCGCTGGAGCACCTTCCTCTGCTCCTTCACTATGGCCGCTTTTGGGCGACTGGATGGTTGTGCACTTTGATTTTCACAATGAATCTTCAGCTGTATCTCCACCAACTCCAGTACCAGTGATTTGAGAGTCTCTGCAGGTCTCTGGATCCGACCTGTTTGTGTTTCTCATCTCATTGATTATATTGTCCTGTGCCTTAAGTTGTTCCTTCATCTTTACAAGGACTTAACTGGTGCTAAATAGCTCTTGTTTGAGCTGGACACTTTCTCTCACGGAATTGTTATACAGATATTGGATTTCCTTCTGTGCATTCATTTGGGTTTCCAGCTCTTTGTCTTTCTTCTGGAGAGAAGCTTTGAGTTTTTGCATCTCCAAATCGTCAGTCTTATTCCTGACTTTATTTTTGGAGTTTGCAATCTCAGCTACACATTTTCCTGTACTTTGGAGGTATCGGATCTCCTTATGTGCATTAATCTGGTCTTGTAGATGCTTGACTTTCTTTTGGAAAGAATCATTGAGTTTTTTCAACTCCAAATCTTTTTCCTGGTCAATTCTCTCCTGAAAGCTAAGCTTGAGGTCCAAAGAATTGCTTATTTGGACCTGATCTGCAAGTTTGGCCCTTGCTCACTCCAACTCTTCATGGAGCACCCTGACCAGAGAGCTCTCCTCCAGGGGTGGAAGTACTTGTACCAGACTTCTGTCCTCTGGGTTTGAGGGGCTCCTGGATGTTGGGAGACACCAGTTGAGTCTCCTGTGGCTCTTGACCACTCCCTGTTGCTGTGGGGCAGAGCCTCCAGGTCGAAGCTCTCATCGTAGAAGTGGGTGTTGTCCCCTTTTTCTACATTTTCTTATTTACTTATTTTATTATTATTACTTATCTTGTCTGTATGTACTTTTTTGCTTCTAATTCTCTTTTGCACTAAGCTGCCTGGAGCTAATGTGGCAAGTGAATTTCTCCTGTGTGAGATCAATAAAATCTTATCTTATCTTAGGGGGACATTGTTGGTACCTCTATACTAATTTTTCATGTGTCTGAGCAAACACACTAACTCCCTGAGCATTCCTTGGATCCCCGTGAGCAACATCCGACATGCCCACTGTGGCCACACCAGTATCACACCTGAGATCATTGCAAGTTACAGTACATAGCTTATTAATCTAATTACTGCAGTTATTTCTGTTAGATTCCTTTTAATATATGTTGTCAGTGTGAGGGTCCTGCTGTGGTCAGTACTACATTGAACATTACAATATTTTGAAAAATAATCTCATAAATAAAATTAAACTAGAGGAAATAGTACAAACCACGAAGAGAGATTTTTTCAGCTTGATAAATATAGCCTGCATATAGCCGCATATTTTGTATGGACTATAAGACCTATAGGCCACTATTAGATTGGGTAAGTGTTAGGACAGTATTTCAGATAATCTGCATTCATCTGTGTTGAAAATAATATGTGTTATGTCTATGAATGTCTACAAGCGCAAAAAAAAAAAAAAAAGTTTACAGACATGGGGCATTTTTCATGATTGATTAGTTGGGGTGCAAATATTCCCCAAAAAAAGGCATTTAAAGGTGTAATTTCTGATGGAGGATCTGTGGTCCTGGGTTAGGGTTGGGGTTAGGCAAGGGACAAGAGCATGCTGGGCGGTTGCATGGGAAGGGCGAGGGCCATCATTGCCTCGAGTGGCTTTAATTTTGAACTCATTATTACCAATTACATTTTTGCCCGTTGCTATTATATTATATTGTGATGTGTGAGCTTCTGTGTACAAATAATCTCCCTTGTGAATCAAGTTTGTTTAAGTCTAATATTGTTCTATCTCTACCATAAACTTGAAAATGCGACACAGTATTGCTAGTTTAACCATGTGCTAGTAAGTGATAGCACCAGTTATAAATTGGCAGTTTGTTGTCTTACAGAGTATTGTGTTTCAGCAACTAGTATTAAGTAGTATTCCTTAAAGGTACAGTGTGTAGGATTCGTGGCGCATAGGTGGTTAGTAGCTATTCCACTTCCTCTTTTGGCTATGGCAGACCTCGAGGGTCACCCGGGCGCGCCGTAGCGCCGACAGCTCGCATGCCCGCGCACGAACCGCGCGCCACTGTATACATAAAACGCGGTCCCCCGTTCACTTTTTTTTTTTCTTTTCGCATGAAAACACACAATCCCGATCATGATTCATGACAATCTACACATCAAATGAAACCTTACAGTCTCCTCTTTTTGACTATGCAATTCATTTCCCTGCAAAACAATCACTCCCCGAGCACATGGGGCTTTTATACAGAAAAGCACAAAACGAGGTTTGTTACTTAGCTTACCTTTGAAGGCTCTGCACAGGTCAAACTCTGTATTTCACCATAAACTTGGTCTCAATCTGTCCATAAGGATCCAGCGAATAAAATCCAGTAAAACAATTTAGTCCAAAATACGTGTTATATCCATTACGAGTGTGATACAGCAGCATGCTGGTTTACACGAGGCTCCCCCCTTCCCCCCTCCCCTTCCCCTTCTCTCCTTCGCTCCTCTGCTCCCATATGCAGCGCGGCTGAGCAGCTGTTAGCAGGAGCCGAGGCGAAGGATGAGCCCAAATGTCCTTCTGCGGCTCTCGTATTCAAAATGGCTGCCTCTATATGGGGAAGATCCCCCTTTTATGTGACTATATCTAAGTCCAAAAGAATACTTTGATTTCATGATGGAAGTGAAAAGGCTTGGAAAACAATGTATTTTTGAATGGGTATCTTCAATTTCAGTAATTAACGGGTAAAAATCTTACACACTGTCCCTTTAAAGGTGCACTGTGTAATTTCTGATGGAGAATCTGTGGTCCTGGGTTAGGGTTGGGGTTAGGCAAGGGACAAGAGCATGCTGGGCGGTTGCATGGGAAGGACGAGGGCCATCATTGCCTCGAGTGGCTTTAATTTTGAACTCATTATTACCAATTACATTTTTGCCCGTTGCTATTATATTATATTGTGATGTGTGAGCTTCTGTGTACAAATAATCTCCCTTGTGAATCAAGTTTGTTTAAGTCTAATAAGTTCTATCTCTACCATAAACTTGAAAATGCGACACAGTATTGCTAGTTTAACCATGTGCTAGTAAGTGATGGCACCAGTTATAAATTGGCAGTTTGTCGTCTTTAAAATACACAGAGTATTGTGTTTCAGCAACTAGTATTAAGTAGTATTCCTTAAGTATTCCTTACTGGGCTAAGGGACAGAAAATTACAATCAACTTAAAATACATTTTAAAGCAGGTATTCAGTATTTCTCCCACTGTCAGTAACATTTTCACTACTTTTCCAGCTACTACTTTCAACTTTTTTTTTTTTCTTTTTTTGCTTGTATCCTAAGCACATTGTACTTTCTATAATTTGTTAGCAAGACTCTGGCATCATGCACATGTCCTCAGTCTACTCAAACATTCAAATTCCTGGTCACATCTGCTGTTAATTGACAGTTGTTTGAACCAGTTTTGATTTGCTATTACTATTCCAAAACATTGCTGGCCTGTTAAGTCCTTGAGCTTAGTTTTAATTTCATTCTCTCACCACGCTGCGATGGCCTCCGAGAGCTGCGCGTGCACTGGTAGCACACGACGTCGCTCACACAATTAACTAGCGTCCACAAAACGGCTACATCAGCTCTGGTTTCCCCTGCAAAGCGATGAGCGCGAACATGAATAGCATATAATTAGGCGTGTTGGCATTGCTTCCTTGTCTTCTAACCAGTGTTTGTTCTATAGTCTTTTCCCATTCTACCAGCCTGAATACCCTGACGCTCATTTGAACAAAAAGAACACGATTTGTGTTGTTTTGGAATAAATTGCTGTAGCTTATTTGCTCAGTTTTTCTGGCACTTTTGAATAGGATGGCATTGTACTCTCTCACTCTTTCTCTTTCTTCCTCTCGCTCTCAGTCGCTAACACACTTAATCCTTCTGATTTAAAGTGAAGCAAATAAGGCCTTCTCTTCATCCTCTCTCTCATCTTGTGCCACATAAAACATGTTGTCAGAAATGAAGCATAAACGATCACCAGTGGAAGGCAGTGAGGGGTAAAATGAAGGCACCCAGGCAAACCCATGGGCGGGATTAGAAGACCGTCAATCATTCTGCGATATATTCCAATGAGCAGTCTTTAATCAATAAGTGAGCCTCCAGTCAGGTGAGAAGTTCTAGGGCTACCTTCAGTGACCCTTCGCGATGCCATTTCAATTACCGGCGCGCTCTGAAGCTAGCAAGTGAATGTTTGATCATTTATGCTCAAAAGGTTGCCACTTGACCCGCATTTAATTTGAACTGCAAACTCTTGAGCCTAAGTGAATTCAAAGACTATGTTGTGGACAGTTATTAAACCAAATTATAGCAACATTGCCAGAATTTTGTATTATGGACTACACTTTTAAATAATATTGCTATCTTCTGGTCATTTGTGTTAGGACCAAAGGATGGGCGGAGCAATGCTATGAATCAGTGGTGGTGTACCCTACTGATATAGGTAATACCAGCTGAATTAAAATGCTTTTTTGTTAAAAACTGAAAGAACAGAAGAGAAAGTAGATCTGAATTAGACCCACCTTTAAAAATAAGATAGTGCATGCTGAATTAAGAAGATCTCTTTTAACAGCGCAGAAGTGCCAACATTATCTCTCAACTAAATTATACCTGATTAGGGGCACAGAGGGAACAAGGTGGGAATGGGATAGAGATATATTTAATATCGCTGTACTTTTTATAACTGTTTGTATGCTGTGTTTTGTCTGTCTCAGGGACTACAGATGGAAATGAGCTCTGAGAGCTACAATCTTGTACAAAGCATCTCTTCAATGTTTGTTTAATGCTGTACATGGTAAAATAAACTAAATGAGCTTCATGAGTTTTGTTCTGTATGTCCATTAAAAATAAATAATATAATCATCATTTATAATACAATCATCAAATCATTTATTATGCAGTGCTTTTTAAATACTATTTAAAAAGCACTGCATAATAAATGATTTGGTTAAATTTGCAGCTATTGTTCAACCAATGGAGGCATTCATTATGGGATGTGGAAGCAGATTAAAACATTTAAAGGTCCTATATTACACAAAATTGACTCTTGTGAGCTTTTAGCCATGTTAGAATGTGTTTACCTCCTCAAAAATGTACCTATTCTTGTCTTTTGTTTCATCCACACATGTTTCAATAATCCTTTATTATTAGTCTGTCTACATTTCCAAAGCTCAAAACACTGTTCCACCTTGTGATGTCATGAAGCAGTTTTCAAGTTAACAGCTACCTTCTCTTCAGTGAAGATGAGCAATTCCAGATCTGAAATGATCCAAATGATTCTAGTGAAGGTGTATGGAGTTTAAAAACACAGTGGAGCACTTCTTGTATTATCAAATGGCATCATAAGGATGCATGGAATGTTTTCAGCCTGAGAGAAAAAGCCTATATGCAGGGCTTTTGTGTTAAACACGTGTGAATGAAACAAAACCCAACTCCAGGCATGCTTTTAATGAGGAAACAACATTATGACAGAGATCAGAATAGCCTAATGTAGACCCTTTAAAAATCCATTAACATATTATTCTTGTAAATAAATACATCTTTACACAGCTATTTATCTCACCTTAGACAACGCCTACACCCAGCTAAGAGACCTTTCCCTGTAATCACATGCTTTTCAACTCATTGCCTTTCATGTCTTGTCACTGGCCTTTGGAAACAATATACTCTTGCCAGACGTAACACTACAACTACATGAGGTGAATACAATGGACCAGCTGTGATTCGATCTACAATAACATTCTGGCTTCATGGCTAAAACTGTGGCCATTTTTGATCCAGCTCCCTTTCAATGGCAGTCTATTGAAAATGATGCCCTCAAGCAGTACAGCACAATGGAGTTACAGTGGCAGCATTTTGGCCTGGTGTTAGCAGCCTGAGCCGATGAAGGTGCCAGAGAAGGAGACTGGTTTCAGAAGCAGTTTGACACATAAAGTGAAAATATGTCCTCCTTAAAACGGCTTTGGAAGAGGGGGATACAATATGTCACCAAATGTTTCCCCAAGAGATTTGCTTGGTTTAAAAGTGGGATTTTAAGGGGTTAGGTAAGAATAGAATTTGTAAACAACCCTGGCGCTTGGTTCATTTTCCTTTACATCCAAGTAGCTTTAAGGTAGTGAAGTTATGAAGGAATGCCAGGCAAACAGAAAGTAATTATTTGCTATTTAAATTAGTTTCATGTTTTAAATAGTGGCAGAAATTATGTAAAAATTCCAAAATGTGTGGTGTACTGCACATAATACTTGTCAGCACCATGAGCTCAGTTCCAGGCACCAACAGGTCACTGAGGCTACGTTTATATGATGACGGTCTGAACAGAAGACACAAAAGTGGCGTCTATTCCGCGTTTTGCCGAGTGTTTTTGGGAGGAAACCTGCGTGCATACAGTGACGCAAAAGTGTGTGGAATTCGATTGGGTATGCATGTCAGGCAGCTAGGTGGCGCTGTGATACATTATCACTATGTCCGTGCGCATGCGTAGAATCTTCCTTCTCATCTGTGCCGCTAAAAGCAAAACAAAACATGGCTACCGGTAGCAAAAACCAATATGTGTGGTCAGACGAAGAGGTTCAACTATTGCTTCAGACCACGTTAGACTACAAAGCAACGAAGGTGCAACAAGGTGTGGACTGGGAGTCCTGCCAAACAAAGTACACTGATATATGGATCGATGTGACGTAAACGCGTACGTGACGTCAGCAGATTTTTGCGTCTTGGGCAGTGTAGATGAAAACGCTATGGCAGAGCGTATTCAAGTTTTCCACTTTGGAGGGCGGTTTCAGTTTTTTGCGTTTTTAAGCGCCCAAAACGCTGTCTCCATCTAAATGAAAGGCATTTCCCATAAAATATTTATATATACTCATAAACGTTCTCATATAAACAGGCCCTGAATGTCTCTCCACACTCTTCCACCCTCTTTCACAATTACAATTGTTTTGTCTAATAATAACCCTACAGGCAGAAAACACCAAAAACAAAATGGAGGAATCTGCCAGTTGTGAATTTTAGGCATGGATGCTAACCACTCTGCCACCACACCCCTCTTAAAGCTTTTTTAGAGCTTTTAGAGCTTCATTATTGTTTTTTTTAATTATTGTAATTTCATTATTGTTGTTTAATTATTATGCTATTTTCTGATCTATGTTATGTTGTTTCCTCATCAAAAACATAACTGGAATTGAGCTTTGGAGATCTAGACATACTAATACTGCATGTGTGAACCAACCAATTTTATATTTTTCTGAGGAAGTAGCAGCATTCCCACATGGTTAAAAGCTCACAAGAGTCAATTTTACATAATATAGGACCTTTTAATCTTGTCTTGAATACTACATTTTTTTTGTTGTATTATATATATATATGTTTTTTTTATTAATTGCTTTTTAAAATACGTATAATTCCTTTCAGTTGTTGATTTTGCTCATCCTCTGCCGGCCCCTCCCTTCCTGCCTCTCCCTGGCTGCCTGTGGCTCTCTGGCCGGGGGTAGCCAGGAACACGGGTGCTATAATATGGACAGCTGGTCGCTCCATCTCCCAGGGCCCCAGAAGGTGTGAAATCTGGGATACCTTTCATAGCACATTACCCTCATTTTGGCAAAAAAAGGCCCAGACAGCACAAAGCCAGGAGCAGAGGAAAACAGAAGGGAGCCAGTTATTTATACAAGTGTCAGATCTTTTAGTTCTTTGAAGGATCATATAGCAACTCATCAATACTCCCTCCACTTGGTCAATTAGTCACTTGAATTGATTAAGCTAACGGTAAGCTTATATTAGTCATTTTGACACAGCCATTACGAAAGTGTAGTATTGTCCAATGAAGCTTCGGTTAGCTGTCAATAGATGAGAATTAATAGGTGGAAGATGACATGTGTCGTAGGAAGCTAGGCTAATAGTTTGGGATAAACTCACCACAGTATTGTATTTCTGTACCACTGTTCAATCATGGATTTAACAAGACAAATTACAAATATACGGAACATGTACTACTTTCTCTTTCAACTTAAGACATATTAGTCATATTATTAGTTATATATTATATAGATGAACAATAAACATCCTGTCATCAATCTATTCTGACTTAAAAGTACACTATATAAAATTTCTCAAGGTTCTAGGCAATGTTGGGAAAGTTCATTTTCTACATGAACTAGTTCAAAGTTCAGTTCACACATTTCAAAATGAACTAGTTTATTCATAGTTCATAATTGTTTATAGTTAGTAGTTCGTTCATAGTTCCAAAAAATGAACTAGTTCATAGTTCTTTTTTTTCCAAATACATTGCTGCGAGCTATTATTTTTCAATATCATTGCCAAAGCCCATATAGAACCATAGACAGCAATTATTATATCAGTTTTAACAATCAAACCATGTGTTAGATTCCATCTTCATATCCAATTTCACATCCTTATCTATAAATAACGGTCCCCATAATGATAAAACACCTGCAATCCAACATAATAAAGAAAATACTTAAATAACCCCCATATGATATGACTTAATTAACTAAGAGACTTAAGAAAACAAAATAAACCCACAAATTAACATTAGTGATTCCCCCATTAATGTGGCCCCCTTTAGCGCACCACTCTGTGCTGTTTCTCACAAGACCAGGAAGTGCCGCAGTTTGGCCCTTGAACCCCTCCCTCTCCCTGCGCGAGAGGGAGAGAGGTGCCGGTCGGGGGGGGGGTGTCGGAAATTTCAGATGGATGGATCAGAAATCTGAGAAACCTATTGAACGAAGTTAAAGAGATAGCGCGTGTCGTTCACAGTCACCAGAATGAACTCATTCACAGTTCGTTCATCAGGCAGTAATACAGAGCGTTCAGATCACGTTCACCCAAAATATGAACGCGTTCATGAACTATCGTTCAGTGAACGCGTTCAGGGACAACACTGGTTCTAGGTATTATGGTATTAAAGGAGAATTAAAGTTTTTTACAATCTGAGCCTTATTTCGGTAATAAAACAAATTGTTTTACTCACCCATAGCACTTTGGTGTCATATGGAGCACTTCCAGAGATGTTGTAGATTAGCGATTAGCATTCTCGGGGCATAGAGCATGTAATATATGCCCCGAGCGGTCTCCAAATAACACAAACTTTAGCACTTTTCAAATCATAGAAGCTCAATGTCTTAGTCTACGCCTTCGTTTGAGTCAAAAGTGGCCTGTAATCTGAGATTTATCCATAATTTACAGCTTTGCGTTTCATGTTTGGGTCCTGAGAGCTGAGAGCGAAATAAACTGACTCCGCACATGCGCACTGGCGTCCTCATCTACTCGAAACTATGGATAAATCTCGGATTACAGGCCACTTTTGACTCAAACGAAGGCGTAGACTAAGACACTGAGCTTCTATGATTTGAAAAGTGCTAAAGTTTGTGTTATTTGGAGACCGCACGGGGCATATATTACATGCTCTATGCCCCGAGAACGCTAATCGCTAATCGCTAATCTAAAACATCTCTGGAAGTGCTCCATATGACACCAAAGTGCTATGGGTGAGTAAAACAACTTGCTTTATTAGTGAAATAAGGCTCAGATTGTAAAAAACGTTAATTCTCCTTTAAGTATTAAGGTCTAGGTATTAAGGTATTATGGATCTGCCAGTAATGTTCCATAGTATGGCATTAAACATCTATTTTGCAATTATGAAAAACATACATTGTTACGGTGAGTTGACAGACAGACAGACAGACAGATACTTTATTAATCCCTAGGGAAATTCAAGAAATAACTACCAGCTACCTTTTACCTTTAGTTGAGTAGAGATTGGGAATTCCAGGGCAGAAATCATTCAAAACTTTCTATATAAGGTGTCTGGAGTTTAAAAACACACATAAAAGCACTTTCTGTATTACCATATTCATTTGTATTTTTTATGAGTATACAATGGGGTTAACGGCTTGTCAGATATCTTGATCACTGTTCTTGTCAACCAAGATTGAACGGCTGCAAGGTGACAAGTGTCTTGAGGATCCAGTGTCTTGTAAAAGGATTATAAATGCTACACACAGTTCCCACCATTTCCGTCGTAAATGTGAACATCCGCGGCCTTCGTTTTGAGCTCTGCTGTTCTTGAAGTCCAAAATAATCCCTCTCCTTGTGTCCAGAGTCAGAGAGCGTCCAAAGGTGAAGTTATTTATTGACTCCCTGCCCACTTGAAGGTTGGTTTAAAAAGGCATTTGAGAAATCTGTTTCAACAAGACTTAGTAGCCCAGCTCAAATGTCAAACGCATCTCACAATAATAATTTCATCGGCTGCTCTGTCAGTCACAAATTTGTACCAAATAAGAAAGCAATGTCATTTTATTGACTTGCGAAATAGAAATGACTCAGTGTCTGTACTGGATAGGTGCAATAAAAACAGAATTACCATAACAATAACAATAACAATAGAGTGACCAAGTGTTTGGAGTGTTTTACCAAATGTCAAAAGTCAACATGGGAATCAAAATGCTAACACCTGTTATAATTTTTACATGGGATTAAATACCATAACCTTTATGTGTCCCACAATGATAAATATGTACTGTGCCGCTACTCAAAGTACAAGTACAAAGAACAGTTAAATATCAAGATAAAAATAGATAAAAATGTAAATATCAGCCAATAACCTGGTTGGACATATAAATCTATGTAATAAGATTATTTACTGGTTGTATTTGGTCCAGAAAGTCTTGAACTCTTATTTATAAATAGTTCTGTAGATACTTGAGACGTAAATAAGAGCTGCTTACTATATGAATCAGTTTTGTTTTATTTTATTTTCGTATAAAGAGAATAAATCATGTTTTCAGCCTCCGTGCTTATATAGGTTGATATTGTGTATTGGCAGATACTTCAAGCTGTAAGTATCCAAATCGGTATCAGAACTAAAAAGGCCGAATTGGTGCTTGAATGCTTGTTTCAACATTGACACTACCATTCGCACTGGGGAGAAAACTACATGGGCTGCCAGTGGAGAGGTAAATGCAGTCCCACTGTGAGCAAATAGATGAGGATGAGGGAGCCTTCCGAAAAGATATCAGAGGCAACGTCGGTGGCAGAGAAGAGTGGTGAAAAAAGAACCAAAGTTTGCCGATGTGTGAACGTAGATAATGTGGTGGACTGGCGTTGCAACTTTCCCTTATCTGATGGAGACCGTTCTAAATGTATTTAAGTTTTCTTCAGCCCAGCGACCACCCAGCACGAGGAAAACTGTCCAAAGATCTTCAGCGTCGATAGGGTCATTCCTCATTCGATTAGCCCACCCCTCGGACCCCTGCGGTATTCGGATTAGAACGGACGCCCCCCTTTGTCCATGACCCATCGGAAGCTCGTCAGTATGCGCGGGACAACGTGGATCAGTGTTTATTGAATCATTTTGCAAATAGGGGAAACGATAATTACAAGAAGTGGCGGCTAGGCACATTATGCAAGTGCTGTGCCATGACTTTGGAGCCAAACGGGCAGACTTATTAAAAGGCGCCCAGGCCAGAGGAGCTCCTAATCTATTTCCAGAATTTCCGAAGCTTCAGCAATCCAGGGATTAGACATTTTCTCACAGATTTAGACCCCACCACCAACCACCCCTCTCACCGCTGTTCTCCAGGCCCTCCCCTTGCGCAGGTCTTGTAGTGTTGGCGTCTGCATTTTGTCAACCCCGTGCCTTTCTATTCTAACACACGTGTTCACATGATAGGGCTGTGTGCGTGCGGAGTCATGGGGGATACATATTTGGTGGTAGTTGTGTCTATAGACATCATTGCAGATTGGCAATGAATGTGAAATGGACCCAGGTTTGCACACCAATACACCAGAGCAATATGCTTTGATAAAATATGGATCTATCTGAATTCTTCCAGGCCATATACAGTATATGAAGTTTCAGCATCAATAATTGCCAGATTTACAGTGGATTTCACTTTAAGAGTAAAAAAAAATAGACTTAAAGTTTACTTGTTGTCTCGCATTGTCTTCAAAAGCCAAATCTTTTTAATGCAATACAAATATTATTCAATCTTTTCTTGATGAGGCCCTATATTATTAGATGTCCTATATATTACACAAAATGTATTCCTGTGAGCTTTTAGTTATAATATTGTTAGCTCCTCAAAAACATAGTTGAAATTGTGTTTTGTAACATTCACACACGTTTGAGTAATCTTATTATTAGCAGGGCTCTCAAGTCTCACGCATTGAGAGTGTGACACACGCAATTCGACGTGTTCACACGCTCACACGCCACGACCCCGCTCAAAAACTTATTAGTTTGTCTACATCTCCAAAGTTCAGATTGCTCTGAGACTTCTGCTATTTATTTAGAATCTATTATACAATTTTTCTTTGTTATTATAATACGCTGTGAGCTAATCTGTCCAAAATAATTTCCCTTGTGGATCAATAAAGTTTGTCTTAAGTCTGGCTATTCCAGGAATTTGGAGTTTAAAAGCACTTTGACATCATTAGGTGAAGAACTCTTAGGTGAAGAAATATGCAGCGTGTGAATGAAACAACTCTAGGTACGCTTTTGGAAATATAGTAATATAGTAACTAATATGTATCAAAACAAAGATATCTGTTTTTGCAAATGAACACTTTATATTTACCTTTTTTTCGCTTACTATTGCAAATCGAGAGAAATGGTTTAAGCAATGTTGGTGAAAGGTCAACGATGACAACAGTATGTGCTCTGAGCAAAGTTCACACCATTCACCCTGTGGTTGCTGGGCAAATGCTCAACCCACTGTGTCTCAGGCCTAGTCCCCACGACAACGTTCCTGTTTTGTTTTTTTTTACCCGGGGTGAAAAAAAGTGTCGTCCACACACGTGTTGGATCAGAAAACATTTGTGTCAAGATGAGCACGGAGCGCTGAGTGAAAACGATGTAGTACATATGTCACACCGATAAGTGGCGCTGTAAACAGGAAAGAGCCAGAGCCGCCGGAAACGCAAGACTACAAAGAGCACATGCGCAGAAAGTCCTTTCTCTTTCGTAAACAAGCAAACACGTGTTCTTTAGGGACCGTCAACAAAAGCGAATTTATTTTGTCCCCCTGCTCCACCAATGTAGCAGGGACTCACTCCGGTAATGTGAAAATGCTGACCGTCCCTAACATAGACAGACGCCACAGAACAAAGATTTTGAACAAGAACAAGAACAAGAAAGTTTTTACCTATAAATCGATAGTTAGTATTACTTGCTATCGTTTTATTAGATAGACATTAACAAGTAGAACTCTCGTTAACCTTGGTCGTGTTATTTAGGCAAAATGCTTGTTTGGATCTTACTACGGGAATGTTAAACATACTCGGACATTATGTTGGCTTTTTGGCGAGAATACAACCGGGGACCATCACAACGGGCAGCTATATATTTTTGTGTGTGATACTGCATGTGTGTTTGAAAAAGGTAAATTTTCATTCAATAAAAAAGACAAGAAATGGTTGCTCTTTTTCTTTATTTACAGCACACAACACACTCAAATTGGTATGGGCTCCTCATTGTCCACTATCTGCCTTTTCAGCGATGGGATCTTTCCAGTTTTAAAATACATGTTTAGCTTTGAATTGGCAAACACTCGTGTGTCGTGCGTACTGCCAGGCCACAACGTGTGTAATTGTGCATGCGTCTCCGCTGGGGTTGCACTGCATAGTATAAATAAACTTAGAAATGTCCGCTTAACAAACTCAACTCCATTGTCCTCCATGGTTGTTGTTATCTGGTCGTTACCTGCGGAAGGCGCAGGGTTACCTTCTGGTCACCGGTCACGTGATGATTACGGCAGCGCAACGTCATCATTTTCCCAACAGTCGCGTTTTTCGCCTGCCACACGGCAACACGACCCCCTGCGTTCTCCGACTTCTCCACTCTGGAACCCGTTTTTGAAAAACACCGTTCTCACCCCCAAAAACGCCGGGGCCGTCTGGACGACCGGCCCAAACGCGCACAAACTTCCCCGTTTCCTCCAAAAATCGTTGTCGTGGGGACTAGGCCTCAGTGTCTTACAAATCTTACACATTATATCCAGAACATACTGTATGTTAATTCAGTGATAGAAGTAGAGGGTTCAGCTTGGATCATTTTTGTAAATATTAAAATGTATTCTTTTTGACTGTATGGTGCCATCTTTTAATATGAAGGCATAATTTGGACGTGTAGTGTCCGTTTTTGTATCCTCACATGTCCAAAATCAGTAACTTGTATATTAAAGATCCCATGACATGGTACTTCTTGATGCTTTTATATGGCTCCTTAATGGTTCCCTAATACTGTAAATGAATCCTTCTTCAAAATCAACACTCAGTGCATGAGAAAGACACATGTACAGAGTCAGAGTCATAATCTCTCTGTCTGAACAACTCATTCTGGGCCTTGTTGCTTGAATGCAAATGAGAAGAACACAGATTGGTTAGAGGAGCGGGTGGGTGGGTGGGTGGGGGGTGGGGGGCAAATGCGCTGCTGGTTCCTTGTTTTAGCGGTGCGCTGTGCCTGGCCCCACTTCCGCGTGTGTAAGCGCAAAGGAGGAAAGGAGAGCCTTTTCAATGAAAAAAAAAAACACATTTTCACAGAAAATAAAATTAAACCACTGCTGTTTCAGAGGTCCAGAGGGTTGGGTAAAGGACTTCCGAGTCTAGAAACACTCGCATGTGCCTCCAGGCAAATAAAAAAACGCATTTCACATTGCGTAGCTCCTCCGCAGTCCAAATTCTCTGGGCGTGATTTCCAGAGACAGGGGGTGGAGATCCAGACGGTGGTGGAACTGAATTTGCATTTCTTTTTTCGATCTGACGTCAATAAGGTGCCTTGTCCAGAATCGCCCATTTGAGCTGTTTTTTTTTCAAACGCAGAAAAGGATCGCAAATGCTCAGTTTAGACATTACGCAACTTTTAGCCATTGGGGGGGGCTAAACAGGGTAGGGGAGCTCACATTAACGTTCAAAAACCTCAGAAAGTGAAAATTTCATGCCATGGGACCTTTAAGTACATCCCCAAAATTGCAGATTGTATGTTCAAATGTCTTCTTCCAAATGTGTATGTGAACTTTGGGCTTACTCAGATTAGTTGTTGGGTTTTCTTTGTTTGTATTTTAAGCAGAGAGGGTCAGAATGTGTGAGACAGGGACAGAATGCCTTGCTAAAGGGCAGGGGCAGGGTCAAGCTCCGGGCTGTAACAGTGTAACCTTACGGCACAGACGGCAGCGGTTATAAATATAAACAGAGGACCAAAGCTAATACATGTGAACTTTGAGCTCACATGCACGTACAGACCTGTTCACATGATGAGGCCTGCAGGGCTCACACGCTGCATGGTTAGAGGCACTGGAACACAATCACATGTTCACACAACTCATTTACATGTTCTGCTTTCCACTTCTTGAACATGCTTTCCACACTGGTCAACATCTCACAGTAGACCACTATGCTGGAAAGAAAAACATCAATAAAAACCTAATCTATCTTACGAAAAAGTGTTATCACTAACTAAACTACGTTTTTTCATGAAACATACTTTATCACAAATATTGATAGAAGCCACAGCTGCTTGGGCCACACAGAAATGCGCCGTGTTCTAAAATTAAGAAGAGAGAATTCTGAGATTGAACCGCCAATCCTTTGTCTGTTAGACACTTCTCCCAACTTGTCTATTATTAATATGGTGTGTGTGGGTGTGGGTGTGTCTGTTGGTGATGGTGATGGTCGGAGAGGCTGACGGTGCAGATTAACAGCCTCACTTCTGTCAGTCTACCCCAGGGCAGATGTGGCCACAATCGTAGCTTGACACCACCTACTGTGGAGTGAATGAATAATGCACTGTAAAGCACGTTGGAAGTCTTGAAAGCCTATCTAAATCCAATTCATTATTGTTATTATTAATATTATCTCCTTTTCCATGGCACCATGCATGCCCATTATGTCTGAAGTCCTAAAATGGATCTCACTCCTGATGCTGCTCCGTCCCGGGGGGATGTTGACTCACCCCTGTCAGCAGGATCGGGGCTGTGTTCTGGGCTGCTCTCACGCCTCACCAGCTAGGCAATGTGGCGTTACAGGGATGGACATTTCCAACCGCCCCCTGCTCTCTGAGCTAATTGTAGAACAGTTAATCAGCTAACGCATGCTGCTACACCCCTCTTTTAGAATCACACTATCAATGTTTAGAGGACACCGGGAATACTCTTTATGTTTACTCACAAGCCCAGTTTAGAAAAGTTGTGGTAAATGCTATAAGTAACTGTAGTTTATTCACAGTTAAAGGTGCACTGTGTAACTTTTCTGGTGGAATATTTGCTTGTTGAAGATGGACATGTTATTGCTTTTTTAATGTTCCACAGTATGTTATTATGCACCCATCTCCATGGAAACAAAGAGTTACGAATCAGATATGTGGAGAGGTGATCATGGAGAATAGTTTAATGCTATATGGTGGAACATTCAAGGCAAGTAATGTACACTCCACCTTTTAAGTGATTATTTTTAATACAAATACTATTACGGGCTAACATATTTGCATGCTGTTCATAGAATGAATGTTATTAAATTTGTAGTATTGCTTTATTATAGGTCAAAAAGGCAGTTATAACATTATTAAATGAAGATGCAACACAAGAGGGAGGAAAAAATACAGGAAATTGATCTGCGCCTATACAGCTTTGGGCATGATAACCTGATCTCAGTTTATTTTAATTCAAAAACCCAACCAAAACAAAAGGCATATTTGATAAAACAGCAGAGTTGAGTTTAGCCACTTAAAAACTGTGGCACAGTCGGTCCAAATGTGAGCAGCTCCTCCAGGGACGCAGACTGAAAGTGACCAGATAAGACACTTGTACACAGACGTCCAAAGTACACACCCCTCTGCCCTCCCTCTCTCCCGTCTCTATCCCTTCTCAATTCCCCTTCTCTCTCATCTCTCTCTTTATTCCTTCTTTTCCCCCTCACCCCCTTACCCTCCTCTCTCTCCCTTCCTCCCCCTTTCTCTATGTCCTCTTTCTCTCTCTGTCCTCTCCCCCTCTCTCCCCCCTTTCCCCACTGCATGGTGCTCAGGTGGGACTTGTCTGAGGACGGGACATGTCAGGACTCACCTGATGAGATCCACAGGAGCGGAATAACCAGCTCCGACAGCCCCTCCCCCCACTCCTCCCTGTGCCCGTTTGCCAGTTCTACCAACTCAACGCGAAGACCTTATGGGAATAGGGAACAGAAATAAACCAGCCACTGGATCACATGAAGGGATCGGGGTAAATTTAGTTAGTTAAAATAACAAACTAACAGAATAAATAAATAAAATTAAATATAGTATTTTTATGCCAAGTAGATATTATGCAAAATTGCAAAATTCATATGCACACTGCCTGACAAAAGTATTAGGACGATTGTGTATTTCTGAACTTTCATAAATAATGACAAGACGTATTGGCAATGACAAAAAATCAATTTATTGATATATTAAAGCAAATTTCATCATGTGTAAAGGCATATTATTGCAAAAATGGGGACTCATCGCAGGGTAGGTCTAACTCAGGTCTAAACCAGGACTAGACTAGACTAGACTATCGTCCTAATACTTTTGTCAGGCAGTGTAGAAAATTTTAAAGGGATAGTACAGTTTTTTTTATGTTAATCTGTATGGGTTTCCTTCTAAAAGTTACGTGTGTTGACACCGGCTTACCTCTGACACTCTCAGCTGATCCCGGTTCCTCTCGCTTTCTGGAGCTCAGGTAAGTAGGTCCGGTAACTTCTTTAGAACATTAAATAAAGCTTGTTTTTCTTCTCAAAACAAAACATTTGTCCGAAAGGTGATATAGTTGCGCCCCAAACAGTTGTCAAGGAAACATCCAGCAGCGAACTAAGAGATCGCGTATTGTGTTTGACGACTTGTATCACTGCGCTCACGTTAGCTGTATCAGCCTGTTCACTTGTAAACTTCCCCTTGCGGCGGACCGCATCTGCCGTACACTTCCGCTAAAGGTGAACAGGCTGATACAGCTGATACAGCTGATATGCGCGCTGTGATACAAGTCGTCAGACACAATACGCGATCGCTTAGTTCGCTGCTGGATGTTTCCTTGACAACTGTTTGGGACGCAACTATATCACCTTTCGGACAAATGTTTTGTTTTGAGAAGAAAAACAAGCTTTATTTAATGTTCTAAAGAAGTTACCGGACCTAATTACCTGAGCTCCAGAAAGCGAGCGGAACCGGGATCAGCTGAGAGTGTCAGAGGTAAGCCGGTGTCAACACACGTAACTTTTAGAAGGAAACCCATACAGATTAACATAAAAAAAACCCCGCACTATCCCTTTAAAAGTGTGGGAAATAAATGGCCATGGCTAAAACAAGTCTCTACACAGCATTCTGGTGTCTTTTTACATAATGCAGTTTCTATAATGCTAATATTAGATGTATTATGCCCTGGAAATATAATATTTTTTTCCTATATCGATAAACAGTGGTTGCTATCATGCACCAGCTTTGTTTTGCTAAGCCTGTCAGCTCAACTGAACAGTTGCCATCACTGCATAAATGCAGGTTTATCACACAAGATCAAGTCTACGTTTGATAAGAAATAATGCTTTTCTGCTTATATTTTATTGCTAATTGCAGTAACAGTATTATTTCTAGTAAAGCTGAACCCAACAAAAAGTGTTTGGTTGACCCAGTTTGGAGCATCGTCTGGGAAGAGGTTAGACCTTGATCCCTTCAGCTTTTGGCACGAGGCGTGGAAAAACGTTGCAGGAAAAAAAAAAAGAGACATTCTATCAGAGAATTAAACTAAGATTCAGCCTGGGCTTATGTGATTAAAAGGGGAAGAGGACAGCATCAATTAACAAAATCCCTTCCCAACATTTTCGCCAATATTTATTTGAGAACGTGCTGTCTGTCCGTGTAAGCCACGGCTGATTCCGTGCACAAATATTTGGAGTTGCTTTCACTGGCTGGGATGTCCATAGAAAATGAGGATTTTAATGAACATGAAAATTTCACAGAACATATGACTTATACATGGGAAAGATGAGATGTTTGTGCAAGATTTAAGGAGTCTCAAACAGATATAACAAAGAGAATTGTTAACTGATGTACTATTTCAGCTAGAAACATTGCAGCTTGTCTGTTTTTATTCATGTTTCTTAAATGGTCTTAGCCAGTACAGTATGTGCTTTATGGGCTCCTAATTTAATATTAAAATTTAATATTAGAAGAACAAACAGAATGAACAGAAACATTTATTATTATTATTATTAGTAGTAGTTGTAGTTGTAGTAGTAGTAGTATTTATTTAGTTTTTCAGTTGAATATAGAATTGTGTGGACATGTTTTACTCATGTCCACTGCAATGGTGTATGCTTTATGTATAAAAACAGACACAGTTGTTCCTGCGTTCTTGGAAGATGACTCAAACTTCTCGTGAACGGCAAAGCATGTATACGTTACCATTATCATAATTTCTAGAAATGAGGTGTAGTTGTCCTTTTGGTATTGCGTTTCATGTTTGGGTCCCGGGAGCTGAGAGCACAGTCCGCGCATGCGCACTGGCGTCCTCATCTACTCGAAACTATGGCTAAATCTCGGATTACAGGCCACTTTTGCTTCAAACGATTTCTTACATTAAGACATCGGGCTTCTATGATTTGAAAAGTGCTAAAGTTTGTGTTATTTGGAGACCGCAAAGTAATGCCCCGAGCAAATGATACAGCACCATGTTAACGGATACGGGATCATTAGTAGAACAGAACGGCTCAACATAAGTTCTGCGATACTGCTCCAATTGACAGAAAAATGCTATGGGTGAGTAAAACTACTTGTTTTATTGCCGAAAGAAGGCTCAGTTTGTAAAAAAACTTTAATTTGCCTTTAAATATAGAATTGTGTGGACATGTTTTACTCATGTCCACTACAATGGTGTATGCTTTATGTATAAAAACAGACACAGTTGTTCCTGCGTTCTTGGAAGATGACTCAAACCTGGACAGGACTGCATAGTGGCTATTAGGTATTAGGTAGCTAACGTGTACAAATAAAAACATTGGCTAAAATACATTTTCAAAACAACTACAACCAGATATTTAATTAGCATTTTACAGATACCTGTACCAGAATTCGAGAACACTTGATAAAGCAATCCACTACTCTCTTGGAGACTCTTGGATTGCTAATCACTTATTTAATCCTTATTGAAATAATTATCTTGCTAACACTCATCTTTGTTTTAGCAACTTCCTCTTCATCCTGCCTGCTGCTTTTGTGTTCCACGTTCCTCACCTTAACCTGACCCTGCCAAGATGTCTGCCGGCGAGCGCTCAAGCATCACGGAGAAGGCCTTTTACAACACCTCTGCGTACAGTGTGTCACCATCTCATTAGCCCCACAATATGGTGATCTGACATCCCCCAGGAACGCTCCTACAGGGACATTTGTTTATAATCTCAGCTGACACCGCGCTCTCTGGCTCATTGTCCCTCGCGCTGCCATTGTTCTCACCGCCAGATAAACCGCGGACATGTCAGCTACAGTTGGCTCGTCTCTGATTAGCTTAAACACGAGCGGTAATAAAAGCAAATGTCATACGCGTCACAAGTGGCTGTTACCAGTGCATCCTTAAAAGTTGCTGACTATTAGGGCTAATTAACAAGCTTGGTGTGGAAGAGGGCGATAACTGCTAAATAGTGATAATCATCCGGCGTGACACTCTATAAAGCGAACAGGAACACGGCACGTTCAACAGGGTGAAAGAGGAACAGACTTGGGGAGGGAGAAGAAGAAAGAAAGGTAATAAAGGAAGGAGTTAAAATGACAGAGTGATTGAGACAGCCAGTTGTTAAAACAGCAGTGCTTGGAGGGATGCCAGCAGAAGGAGGAGGAGGCAGGAGGAGGAGAGGGGAGAAAAGGCTTCTTTATCCCTGGCCCCTGGAGGATGGACCAGAGTGTGAGTGTCCACATCACAGGGCTGTGTGCTGGCAGCCGGGGTTCACACAAGAGGGACACCACACATGGAAGTGGTCTTTGCAGACAAATGGGAAATTAGGCTTTCAACAGAGGCTTGGGGTGGTAAAAGAAACCCCTGTGCCCAACCTACGTATTCATAGACTCTGTATATACACAACTCTGGAAAAAAATAAGAGACCACTGCAAAATTATCAGTTTTTCTGATTTTTCTACTTATAGGTATGTGTTTGGGCAAAAGGAACATTTTTTTTTGAGTCTTTAAACTACTGACAACATTTCCCCCAAATTCCCCCCCAAAATATTATCGTTTAGAGCATTTATTTGCAGAAAATGACAAATGGTCAAAACAAAAAAGATACATGTTTTCAGACCTCAAACAATGCAAAGAAACAAGATAAAATTCATTTTAAAACAACATAATACAGGGGGTCCTCGGGTTACGACGGTCTTGACTTACGCCGTTTCGTGGTTACGAACGCGCCCCCATTAAAAAAAAAAAAAATTACGCGTCATTCCGTCTTACGCGGTTTAGCGTGGTAAGCGAGGTAAACAAACGCGCGCGGCGGAAGAATACGCTTTGTTGTGGTTGTAGGGCGAAGAAGACGGCCTCGTGTGCGTGCCCAATGTGGGAGGAAGTACCTGATGTGGGCTCTGATCTGCTCCTATGAAAGCGGCAGTGATAACCAAGCAGCGTAGTGGTCTAATTATTAAGATAGAAAGGTTATTGGTGCTTTGGTTGGAAGATCAAAATCAAATTCCGACTTACAACGAAATTCGGGTTACGACGCGTCTTAAGAACGGATCAACGTCATAACCCGAGGACCCCCTGTACTAATGTTTACACTTAAGAAGAGTTCAGAAATCAATATTTGGTGCAATAACCCTTATTTTTAATCACAGCTTTCATGCGTCTTGGCATGTTCTCCACAAGTCTTTCACATTGTTCTTGGGTGACTTTATTCCACTCCTGGTGCAAGAACTGAAGTAGCTCAGCTTTGTGTTGTGTGTGTGGAATTCAACAGACACTGGAATGGAATGGCTGTAATACATGTAGAGATGCTGATTTCAGGGAAAAAAAGGCCGTGGTCTCTTATTTTTTTCCAGAGCTGTATAAATGGACATAGGTAACCCGCTAGCCACCGTGTTCCAAATAGGAAGTAAACATAAGAGCGGTTTCACCTCTATTGACTTGATTCCAATTGACTTTCATTGAAATATTGTCAGTTCTCTCTCTATAACTGCCTCTGTGAGCTTCGTCATTTTGGTCTTAAAATGTTTATCTTAACCCATTCTGCATGATTTTATTTTGCTATTTTGTCCCTAAATAAATTCCTTTTCCTAATATAGAACTCAGCTCCAGATTAGCCCTACATTTACTGGCCTTGTGCGCGGCATTTGACTAGAGCTGAACGCAATGGGTGATGTCACATACCCTGATTCCCTTTCTTTATACAGTTTATGGTAACTTTAAAGATACACTATGTAGCTTTTCTGGTGGAGGGTCTCCTACCGGATTGCGTTCATAAAGATGTTATTGCTTTAACTGGAATGTTTCAGAGTAAAGCATCTATCTTGCAGTTATTAAATCACAGAAAGTTTTATGCAATTTCAAATCCTGTGTGTGCAACCTGTACATATGTTTTTTTGACAATAAAGCTGACTTTGAACTTTGAAAGTATTGCTCAAAAATAACTTGTAAAAGCATGCTTTCTTACAGAAAAGCATGCATTCTTACAGTGAGTAGTTACCTCGCCACAGATCTCACCTATATCTCACCTTACTTGTCTCCATGTCGCTAGAATCCACTTTTGTCATACTGTGGAACATTCCAGGCAAAGCAATAACATCTTCATAGAGACAAGCAGTTGCAGACCCGCCACTAAAAAAATTTACATCGTGCCCCTTTGATGTACCTAGTTGCAACCGGAAGGGCATCTGATGTTCCCATGCACTTGCAAGCTTGCTGTGGCAATCGGTGACCAAAATAGACCATACAGGAATCAGCCCAATCAAACATTTTTCTCTTCTTTTTATTGCACTATTTTTGTGCTACAGCAGAAACAGTTCAGTCTGTGAAATGAGGACATAAATCTCACTATTTACAGTGGCTTGGTATGAGTAAAAACTATAAATTGTGACACATTTTAATATGATTTTTTGCTTACATAAACCCTGAATCCAGAATTTACTAAATATCCTTACCTAATATCTGCTACCTTATAGTGTTTATGTAGAAGAATGGGACACGCCCTGGATACACACTTGACTGAGCTAATGTTAAGTCTTATCAGATAACACAGCAGGTCTCATTCAGTCCATTTGCATATAGACAAAGCTCTGACAGATTCAGCACTGTGCATTGTTATACAGCTTTGGAAAAAAATAAGAGACCACTGCATAATTATCAGTTGTTTTTTTTTTTTAATTTTACTACTTATAGGTTTGTGTTTGGGGGAAAGGAACATTTTTGTTTGAGTCTATAAATTACTGACAACATTTTCCCCAAATTCAAAATAAAATACTATCGTTTAGAGCAGTGTTTCCCAACCATTTTTGTATTGTGTACCCCCTGAGCCTTTTTGTCATACCTCGAGTACCCCCTCACTCATACGTGTTGATAATTCTCCAAAAGTAGAACGTGACACAACAGATTATAAATGAAAATCATTTTATTTCATCTCCTTAATTTGAAAATTTAATTCTCAGGCATTTTCTCTCTTTTCTTTAACTCAAATTTACTCAAATTAGAATTCAAAAATTCCAAAAAATCTCCCCCTGTGCCTGGCAGCGACACTGCCGAGTACCCCCTGCAGTGTGCTCGCGTACCCCTAGGAGTACTTGTACCCCTGGTTGGGAAACACTGGTTTAGAGCATTTATTTTCAGAAAATGATAAATGGTCAAAATAACAAAAATTACATGTTACATGATACATGTTTTCAGACCTCAAACAATGCAAAGAAACAAGATCAAATTCATTTTAAAACGACATAATACTAATGTTTACACTTAAAGGCAAATTAACGTTTTTTTTTACAATCTGAGCCTTCTTTCGGCAATAAAACAAGTAGTTTTACTCACCCATAGCATTTTTCTGTCAATTGGAGCAGTATCGCAGAACTTATGTTGAGCCGTTCTGTTCTACTAATGATCCCGTATCCGTTAACATGGTTCTGTATCATATGCTCGGGGCTTTGCAGTGTCCAAATAACACAAACTATAGCACTTTTCAAATCATAGAAGCCCGATGTCTTAATGAAAGATTTCATTTGAAGCAAAAGTGGCCTGTAATCCGAGATTTAGCCATAGTTTCGAGTAGATGAGGACGCCAGTGCGCATGCGCGGAGTGTGCTCTCAGCTCCCGGGACCCAAACATGAAACGCAAAGCTGAAAACTATGGATAAATCTCGGATTACAGGCCACTTTTGCTTCAAACGAAATCTTACATTAAGACATCGGGCTTCTATGATGTGAAAAGTGCTAAAGTTTGTGTTATTTGGAGACCGCAAAGTAATGCCCCGAATACAAATGCTAATGGATACGCTACAACATAACTTTCTTCAAACAGCTCCAAATGACACGAACGTGATATGGGTGAGTCAAACGACTTGTTTTATTACCGAAAGAAGGCTCAGATTGTAAAATAACGTTACTTTTCCTTTAAGAAGAGTTCAGCAAACAATATTTGGTGCAATAACCCTTATTTTTAATCACAGCTTTCATGTGTCTTGGCATGCTCTCCACAAGTCTTTCACATTGTTCTTGGGTGACTTTATTCCACTCCTGGTGCAAGAACTGAAGTAGCTCAGCGGAATTCAACAGACGCTGGAATGGAATGGAATGGATGCTGATTCAGAAAAAAATGCAGTGGTCTCACATTTTTTGTATGGCCAGTTTGTGTTTCCATTTAGTAGTTTAAAGAATATTAAAGTATTTACACTAGCTCATTTTAGTGCTTTGCTTTTGGCCATTTTAGTTCAGCGCAGCAGCAAACTTCACATGAATCCTCATTTATTTGGATCTGACATTTAAGTGGCTAATGTGTGAATGCAGCAAGCAGGGGGCAACACCGGCGGGGCCAGGAGGTGACTCTGCAAATGAGCTTGATGGCTGCCACTTCTTTGCATTTGAGAGGGTCATTAGGAATAAAGGGATTTTTTTTTTTTTATTCACCTCCCCCCACAGGATGTCACACTCAAAACCAAGGTCAGGCTACAGTACTCCCCCCTCACGACACCTCCCCTTTAAGCACACCTCTCTTTAACCAGGGCTGGACATATGGAGCTTTCATCACCCCTATTCCCTCACTGTAAAGGCCTCTCTTGGCTCAGTGTGAGACCACCTTGATTCAGTTTGCGGAAGGAGGATGCTGCTGTTTCAAGTGTCTTTGAAAAACGTAGGATATACACAGTTTAAAGGGCCCATATTACTCTATTTCCTGATCTGTTGTTTCCTCGTCAAAAACATACCTGGAGTTTTGTTTTGTTTCATCCACACGTTTAACACTCGTTTAACTGTATATTTAGGCTGAGTTCTTCTCTGGTAATACAGGAAGTGCTCCACTGTGTTTTTAAACTCCATACAACTTCACTAGAATCAATTGGAATTGCCCATCTCTATTGAACTAAAGGTAAAAAGTAGCTGTTCATTTGAAAACTACTCCTCCATGGCGTCACAAAGAGAGCATTTTGAGCTTTGGAGATCTAGACAGACAATTTTATTTAGTTTATTTAGATTAAGATTAAGCTTAGGCTTTTACGCCTTTATTGGTCTCACACACAATGACACACAGTGACACACGGGAGAAATTTGACTTCTGCATTTGACCCATCCTTTTTCAGGAGCAGTGAGCAGCCATCTTTTTCGACGCCCGGGGGGCAGTACCGTGAAGGGTCTTGCCCAAGGACCCACACTGGTTAGCTCATTGCCCGGGGGGGGTTTGAACCTACAACCTCCAGGGGGAAAGTCCATGACTTACCAGTTGAGCTAACCAGCCGGTTTATGAGGGAGGGACAGTACATTAACCTAAACAGGAGAGATGTATTGTGCCAGGTTGTAGCACTAGAGCTAATTTCCACCTGTAGTCCCTGGTGCATGTTTTTTAGGTTTGATGGGGGAAACCGGAGTGCCCAGAGGAAACCCACCCAAACAGGGAGAACATGCAAACTCCACACAGAAAGGCCCGGGCGACCTGGGAATCGAACTTTCTTACTACTGTGCTGCCATTTTATATTAAAACATGTGTGAATGAAATAAAACAGAACTCCAATTATGTTTTTGATTAGGTAACAATCTTATAACATGTCTTAAAGCTCACTAGAGTCAATTTAGTGTAATATAGGACCTTTAAATGGTATGGTGTAGCCACACAAAGCATTACTGCACAACTGGTGAAAAGTTGCACACTTCATGAGGAAAACACAGTGCCTAACCCTACAGACACAGCTAAAGAAAGCATGCATGTGTTAGTAGTTTATTGGTGTGTGCAGATCTGTATCCTGGCTACAATGCCTGATGACTACCTTGCTTGCATGGTTTGACTGGGTTGCCAGTTGAGCCATTACCTCGAGCCATGATCTGCCAGGCAAAGGCACTTTCCTCCAGCTTCATATTTATTAGCCTTGATGTGTGTGAGCTGGCATGGAGCACGAGCAGCCGAGCGAGAGCGCACAGGACACAAACCATGCTTGACGCGGCCATCTCATGTGGAAGGCGAGAGTAAATAAGATTTCAACGGGGAGGAAAATGCACAATCATTGCCTGGGAACTGAAGCCTCCCGTCATAAGGGTCATGCAAACCTAAGCAGTCCTGCTTAAAGCCTGCAGTTAGACTCTTCACCCTGTTAACCATTCTACAGTGGTTAAGAATTGACTTTAGGAATGTGCCAGCTCCCTGTCTGCTATGGACATATTCACTAAGACCACTGAAGGTTGAGAAATCCTCCACAGCCCTCCCCCTCCATTTCTAAATGTCAATCTCCACAATATCTTCCCTATACGGAAATTCTGCCTTTCAGCATGACTGAATTCTCTCAGGGAGACATGTGAAAAGACACTGCTATCAATAGAAATGTTATTACAACACTGTGTGCACTGAAGAACAGGCCATAACTTAATCTTCGTGAGGAAATGGCGTTTAGGATCTGGGAGCGAAGACGGCTAATTTGCAAGTCCGAGCAGTTACAGTGGACTTGAAACAGGGTTACTTGATATGGAACACGTCTGTAAATCTGGTTTCTCAGCTATCTCATATGAGGAGCACAAATGAGTTAAAATAGCCAGCCGAGGAGCCAATCATAATACTTTATTTTGAGAATGTAATTTTCTCATGCCATGCCAGTAATTAACCTCCACACAATAAGCCATTGGAAGCGGCACAGACACAATCCCAGCTCCAGTTTGTTTAACAGAGCAGGCTATATGATCTGCTGTGTGTAACAGGGGAACGCGGCGCACAAAAAAGGAGCCAAGATTCGACTTTATCTTGGGCACCAAGCCTTTTCTTCTGCATTCTCCGTCCTCGCTTATTCAAAACTGCTGTTTCTTCACTTCTGCTGAATTGGGTTTTGTTCCTGGCTAATTCCAGCCGGTCTCAGGGAGTGCTCGTGGGAACCGTGGCGATCACTTACAATCACTTCAGTCAAACACCTGGGAGATAATTGACTGGGCTTCGGTCAAACTTGTTTTTTCCCTCAGTCCTCACAATGGCGACAAAGAGCATGGGTACAAAAAAAGATCAGAATCACTAAATCCATTCCCAGAGCAGCCACTGTAGACTCACACAGGAGCCAAATTGCCTTGCCCTGCAGTGGGCCAAGTGAAGATCCAGGAGGAAAAGTTATGATGGTGTGAGCTTGGCACGGTCTAAGAGAAGGAAAATACATTGTTTTATATACATGTACTCAACTACATTATTTGTTAATTGGTAATGGTGAATTTTATTATTCAGGTCATTATATAATTGTAAAAACAAAAGAAAATGTGAAATGTTGTTTATTTACATTACCTTATAATTCACAGACTTTGAATAATACTCTATTCATATACAGTACTTGAGAAAGAGTAATCTATTTAAGCATTTTACATTTTACCATCAATTGGTTGTGGAGTCAATAATTGTGAATAACATGATAAATATATGATGTTTCTTCTCTCAAATTTGATATCAAGACATTCCTACCCTACACGGAGTATAGTTTAGCATGTATATAATGTACTCTATAACCAGTTATAATTTGCAGAGCTATAATTGAACTTTTGTTGCCTTTATTGCACATAGGCTATCCCTTTTCCATTTTGTTTAAGACCATTATTAAAACTCAGTATTACTAATTACACAGTACTTAACAGTGTCCCTGTTCAGCTGCATCGCATCCCGTTCCATTATCCAAAGTTTGCACTTATAACAAAACAATTCCCCTGCATGTTCTTATAACAACGTCCATGTTATTGACTCTCTAATCTTATTCAAGGTCATGATTCACTGTAAATAAAAATCCATAAAAGGGAGTCTTGTAAACAACAGCGACCAGAGTTGACTTCTTATCTTCAAGAGTGTAGTTTCCATACATATAGAAAATGATTTATCTCATACAAGCATGTGGGCCAAACTCCTAATGCAAAACCATAATGTAAGGGGAGTACATCCTTGGCCTGGGCTTCAGTTGTTGGTGAGCTAAAGGGTAATTATTATTAGGGTATGGAAATGCTGACAGCTTTACATAGCTTTGCACACAGGATACACATAGCACACACGCACACACATGGCTTTACATAGCCTTCCACACAAGATACATACAGACGCACACATACGCACACACCAGTTTAAGCGTACTTGTTTTGAGAGCTGTCTTCCTGCATCCTTGTTTCATTGTGGTGATCATGCCTGCACACCGTATGGCAACTTTGTTTTGTTTTTTTTCTTTACAAGGGCAAAGGATGCAAATATAAAAGCTGTATTTTAGTTTTTTTGCAATAAAAATGTGCATGCCGGTTTTGACATATCTTTTCATATCTTTAGACGTTGTTCTTATTTGAATATTAACCGCAAGCATTGTGTTCAACATCCTTGTTTGACAGTTAAGTCTATAGGAATTTAAACAATCCTTTCATTTGACTGTGTCAACATGTTATCACCTGGATCCTTAGGGTGCCTTTAGGGTGTCATTATTTGGTCTTGGCTTAAGCCCATTTGTAAACTTTGATCCCGCCAGTTCAGATTTAGTGTGGGTTTATTCCCAGTTTTCATACGGTCTATCTGCAAGTGTGAATGAGTTTCAAATGGAGGCGGACGGCTGATAAGAACTCATTGTTGACATTTTCTGGTAAACTGTCAAAATATCAACATCTCATCAGGTTAATGTACTGTTCACATGAAACAAAACCTCCCACATAGTCCGTATCTGCTGTGATGTGAGTTTTAAAAACACATAATTTCAAATCCTGTGTGTGCAACCTGTACATATAGTTTTTGACAATAAAGCTGACTTTGAACTTTGAGCTTTTTGAACTTTGAACACAGTCAAAAATCAATGCAGTTTCCTTCTTTAGACCACAGAAGGAATTACAGCTCTGGAAAAAAAAAAAAAGAGACCACTGCATTTTTTTTCTGAAATCAGCATCTCTACATGTATTACAGCTATTTCATTCCAGCGTCTGTTGAATTCCAACACAAACACAAAGCTGAGCTACTTCAGTTCTTGCACCAGGAGTGGAATAAAGTCACCCAAGAACAATGTGAAAGACTTGTGGAGAGCATGCCAAGACGCATGAAAGCTGTGATTAAAAATAAGGGTTATTGCACCAAATATTGATTTCTGAACTCTTCTTAAGCGTAAACATTAGTATTATGTTGTTTTAAAATGAATTTGATCTTGTTTCTTTGCATTGTTTGAGGTCTGAAAACGTGTATCTTTTCTGTTATTTTGACCATTTGCCATTTTCTGTAAATAAATGCTCTAAACGATAATATTTTTATTTGGAATATGGCGGAAAAGTTGTCAGTAGTTTATAGACTCAAACAAAAATGTTCCTTTTGCCTAAACACATACCTATAAGTGGTAAAATTAGAAAAACTGATAATTTTGCAGTGGTCTCTTTTTTCCCAGAGCTGTATATTGTTGCTATGGGTGGGAGTGTTGGGAGCTATTCTTCCCACTGTGGTAGGGCTATCAAAGCCTGGCAGTGCATGTGATCTCCTACGTTGTAACCTACTCGGGTTGCAGTTGAAAGCATGCTTCCATTGCTCACATCTTAGCACTTCGCTCCTTGAACCATACCTCCGCCCTGCCCCCTCCTTCTCCAGGACCCCCCCCTTAGCTATAAAGAGCACATGTTCATGCTACAAACATATGATGTCATGACAGACATGCTTATCAAATGTCAACCCGCCAGCTTGCATGACAGATATTACCAAGTACAACACAAATAAGCGAATGGGCCTTAATAGATTAGGTTACTGAGATTGGACGTATTGTGTTGCTTGTTATGTTTACATTCTTGCATTGGCGCGGCCTCCTTCATGTCAGTGTAATATAAGGTGGGAGAAATGCTGCTCCCATGATATCCTTGTTTTCGAGTCTATTAAAAGCTGGCCAGTGCCTTGAAATAGGAATGGATAGATCAGATCATTATCGGGACGGCTGTAAGTAGTGCATTAAAAGATTTTTTTTCTGATATCAGGTGTTATCCTATTGTGTTATATGCCGCTATACCACTGTGCTTCTAGGGCTGTAAGGGTGGATTCTGAGACATAATTGTTTATAAGGTATTTAGTCATGTTGCATGAAAAATAACCAAATAAAATTAGTCAATTTAAATGTTACAGCAGTATATTTCACAATGGTTAAGAGAACAATGCAGAAATTCCAGCGTTGCATCGCGAAGTGCAAGAAGAGCAGGAGAGTAAAGAATATGCACTCAAAAATAATGATAAATAACTAGAATATTAGAATACATGTTGAGTAAAGTTTAGATGTATAAAGGCGTAAAAATAATAAAATACAAAATTCAAAACTGTACATATTGTAAGTTTCATTTGTTATTATTAGATACTTTTACAATCAATCAAACAATATTTATAAAGCGCTTTTCATACAAAATTGTAGCACAAAGCGCCTTACAGTGGTTAAGGATTAGAAGATTGACCTTTATTGATCTTGCACAGGAGAAGTTGTTTCTATATTTGACCCGGGGACCATCCCGATAATTTTATTATTTAGTCTTGGTCAGGCCCTAAGCTGGAGGATTTTACCTATTGCCGGAGTGCCCGGAGGAAACCCACCCAGACACAGGGAGAACATGCAATCTCCACACAGAAAGGCCCGGGCGACCCGAACCTTCTTGCTGTGAAGCATGAGTGCTAGCCACTCAGCCACCGTGCTGCCAGAGGGTATACTATATCTATCATAAAAGTACATGTTTTATGTTAAAACACATACAAATTTAACCAGAACTAAACCTGGACTGGACCGTGACTAAACCAAGTTCACATCATGAAAAACTAGGACCAGTACAGACATAATGAAATAAGCAACGACCTCATTCTCTATAACAGCAGGTTATAACGCTCAACTCTTTGGGTGGTATTGAGACAGTATATTGTGACAGGAGGGCCAACCACTCTGCCATCCTGTTTACTGTAGCTCATTTTGAATATTGCTTTGACTTGTGGAGGAATCCTTCACATTTCTGGCTCACTGCGCTTGACTGGGCCTTGATGAAGCCAAAAGTAGCGACTTTAATTGCCGTGTTTTATAGACTCCACACAAGGCTACCCGCGCTAAATACACCACGCTTAGATTAATGACACTGTTCAGCGTTAGTGCATTTTTAATGAGGACTCCGGGTTGCCAGATTCACTGTTTCTATAGGCACACTTTTCCCCTTCGTTTGTGACGCTGGCATGATACGATGTGGTGTGCCTGACGCCTGCAGCTGTTGCAAGAGCAGAAAGCCAGGAAGAAACAATTCTGTAAAAAGATGATGTTCCTTTGGAAGATAAAGAAAGAAAACCTATATGTAAAATGTACAAGCTCACAGTCCTGATGTGTTCTCAAAATTTGTATTAAAGTAAAGAATATCTTTCTTTAAAACTATTGAAAGTCAAAGTTTTAAGAGTTTAAAGCCAGGGTGAAAGCTAATCCGCTATGTACCAATAACATACAGCTCTGGAAAAGAAATAAGAGACCACTGCATTTTTTTCTGAAACACTGGTCTGCAAGCAAAATGCTTCTGGAACAAAAGCAGTGAAATTTTTCTAGGTTTAGATCACTAATAAAGAAAAAGTAAGTCAGAATTGCTGATTGGCTATAGTTTGCAAGATATAGCATTGGGCAAAATAGGAAATTTATGCAAAATAAGGCAAAAATGGTAGTTTAGTAATGTAATAAACAGTAGTTTAATATGTCTAGAGTTTTAACATCAAATATTTTTTGATTTCACATAAGAGAGATGCCTTGAAATTGTGTGCACCTGATGTCTTAAGATATTTCTTGTTTATTTCTTGACAGATAAAGAAATGCAAGTTAAATATTTTCAAGATATAAATATTATTTTTAAGCAAAAATGCCTAAATCTATTGTTGTAAAACAATATCATTAAATATCTTGAATACATTAGCTAACCAGCACATTTTCAGTTCATCTGATCAATATAAATGAGATTTAGCCACTTTTATCTCGGAAGCAGATCAAGAGCAAAAATTTGTAGACCAGTGAAATCAGCATCTCTACATGTATTACAGCCATTCCATTCCAGCGTCTGTTGAATTCCAACACAAACACAAAGCTGAGCTACTTCAGTTCTTGCACCAGGAGTGGAATAAAGTCACCCAAGAACAATGTGAAAGACTTGTGGAGAGCATGCCAAGACGTATGAAAGCTGTGATTAAAAATAAGGGTTATTGTACCAAATATTGATTTCTGAACTCTTCTTAAGTGTAAACATTAGTATTGTTGTTTTAAAATGAATTTGATCTTGTTTCTTTGCATTGTTTGAGGCCTGAAAACATGTATCTTTTTTATTATTTTGACCATTTGTCATTTTCTGCAAATAAATGCTCTCAACGATAATATTTTTATTTGGAATTTGGGGGAAATGTTGTCAATAGTTTATAGACTCAAACAAAAATGTTCCTTTTGCCCAAACACATACCTATAAGTAGTAAAATCAGAGAAACTGATAATTTTGCAGTGGTCTCTTATTTTTTTCCCCCAGAGCTGTATTATGAAACACTAATTTACTTACATGTTATCTATTTATCTGTCTGCGTTTTATAGAGATTCAGAAATACAGTATATTATCATCTATCATGCTTTCAAATTCTTTAGAAGTACTGCAACTACTGCTACTAGTACAAGTGCTGCTACTACTGATTCTAAATCTGAGTTGAGTTACTTCTTGTAGCACTGCCATCACTTTAAAAATGCTATAACTTTACAACATTACTAACAATCTAAACACAAACATGTCGAAGATTAGTCGGTTGATAATATTTTCCACACACTCACCATTGCACCTTGCTGCACACATGCCCGCTCATATGGCAGAGCGCGGGCTTATCAAAGGAAAACAAGAGTTAACAGACTGATATGTTACGGGATACGGGGTATGACCCTCATTGGAATCTGCCTGATTTGCATGAAGAGGGCAATTGAGTACACTGTCAAAATGCAGTCTGCAGATAACCCCAAACGCTTTCTCTAGATTTATGCTAGTATCCTATTCCCTTGCACTGAATTAATGCTTTAGTGTGAGCTTTAAGCCATGTTATAATGTAATTACCTCCACAAAAACATATCAGGAGTTGTGTTTTGTTTCATTTACACATGTCTGAGTAACCCTTTATTATTAATCTGTTTACATCTCCAAAGTCCAAAATGCTCTGTTCCACTTTTGATATCATGATGCAGCTCCCTTTTACCTTTTGTTCAGTTCCAGGAAATCATCCAAATGTTTCTAGTGAAGGTGTGTGGAGTTTAAAAACAGAATGGAGCGCTTCCTGGACCACATGAAATCACAACGTGGAACAGAGTGTTTTCTGTTTGAGAGAAGAACTCCAAAATGTGCTGGTTTTGTCTGTCAAACGTGTGAGAATGAAACAAAACACAACTCCAGGTGTGTTTGTCGTGAGGAAACATAAGTGAGATCAGAAAATGGCGTAATATGAGCCCTTTAATTTATGTCTCTTTGTGTTTGTGTGTTATGGTGTGCGTATTGTACCTCTCAGCAGCCACTGTTTTAGTCATTCTATCTCAATGTGAAAGGAATCCACCTCAGAGGAATGTCCGGTTCGCTATAGCGTTTAAGAAATGGCACTATTTTGCCCTCCCTTTCTCTCCATTCAAAGTCACAGCGATGGCCCTATCAGTTCTGCTGTCTGTGCATTTCCCAGCCCACAAAGAAAACGCACGTATTAATGGAATATTGCATTGAAAAGTGAGCTTAAAAGATTATAGGCTTTTTATGTGTCTTTAAAATCCACTGTTTGATACGATTCTCAACGTTTATATGCTTTCAATTTGAACTATATTTAATTCTGATTGTTACATACTGTATATATTTATGATGATTTTTGTTTAATTTTCATAATTATGTCTCATCTGGCACTGGTCTATTGCTCTTTGGTTGCTATTCCATCTATTTTTTGTTACCATACCCAAAAGAATTTCCCTTGTGGATCAATAAAGTTGTCTAAGTCGAAGTCTAAGTATTCACTGCTATTGCATACAAAAATCTGGGACAATAGTTTGAATACAAAACTAGCTTTTTAACACAATATCAGATCATATTGGGAAAAAGACAGTAGTGAATTGTATAACTTTTCTGGTGGTGGTGGTGGTCAAGAGGGCCCTCCACCTGCTGTGTTTCCATGGAAATGCTTTTACTTTGCCTGGAATGTATCATTGATTGATTGATTGATTGATTTGTATTTATTTTTAGTTTGTGCCAAGACAGAAACCATAATCATATACATATTATATATACATTGTAAACAACAGAAAAGGACATTCTTGAAAAGGAGTGGGAAGAAGAAAAACTTTTATAAACCCACTAGGGATGCAAATTATCGGTTAATTCATTAACTGATAGTTGATTGACCTTATCGGTCGATTAACGATTAACTGATAAGCGGCGTTTTTCACCTGAATTTGAGTGTTTCAATAGGGTCTTTAAGAATATAAGCTATAGTATACATAACACTGAGTCATAAATATATCATAGTATTATTATATTGTATATTCCTCAATTAATTATTCCTTAGTAAAAAGCAGACAAATGTATTGATGCTGAATAACAAAATACAGTAATCCCTCGCGCTATCCAGTTTTTATAGAGTAACATTGTGTTCTGTCCTGATTGGCTAAGAGACTAGACCAGGACTAAACGTGGACTGGACCAGGTCTGAACCAGGTCTGAACCAGGTCTGGACCTGGACTGGACCTGGACTGGACCGGGACTCGACCGTGTCTAGACCTGGACTAGACCAGGATTAAACCACTGGGGCGCGTGCTGGTTTCGCCGCGCCCTGCGCTCCGAGCCGCAGGCCAGCCGCGCGGGGCTCGGGGCGCGGGGCGCGGGCTGCGGCGAAACCGGCATCAGCGGCACGCATTCCGGGTTAGATCTCGCCTCACGCGTACACCCGGGGCTGCTGAGCAGTGCCGTTGGCGCCTGCGGTCGGCTCTGAGTCGATCTTGGCGCAGCGCGGTTGCCTTGTTTCATGACCACGCGGGTGCGCATGTCCGCGTGTCCGCGGTTAGCGGTTAATTACAATTAATGCATTTTGATCGACCAACGTCTTAATCGACAATTAACCGTTAATCGATTAATTGTTGACATCCCTAAAACCCACACCTATTCATAGTTTCAACATTTTTGTGGTCGCTTATGTACATTGATCACATCTTTACAAATATCTACATATTATACTTAATATCATTTTTACCCAAGGTCTTTTTTTTTGTTTTGTTTTTTGTTTGGATCACCCAGTGTTGTCACTCATCCTTATACCACGAAAGCAAAAACTCTTTATAATTTCTTTTGAAGCTGTGAATACTTATGTGACATTAAACTTCCCTCTGGCATTTATTTAGTTACGGGTGTTTATATACGGGCGGCAGTAGCTCAGTTGGTAGAGCGTTTGTCCGCTGATTCAGGGGTTGGCGGTGCGATCTCAGCCCCTACAGATGAGTGCTGCTGTTGTATCCTTGTGCAGGACACTTAACCCACCTCGCCTGGTACACTGGCAGAGAGCCGCCATGACAGAAGTACATCAAGGCTGGTTGCGTCAAGCAACGTGGGGCCGTCCTCCCGTGGACCCACCACCCGCGTGGGGATACATGGGGGCTGGTGCATTGTGTGATCTGGGTAGCAGATCTGTTTGGACCCGCGACCCGGAATACAGAGAAGCGGAAGAAAATGGATGGGTGTTTATATTTAAAATTATATATATATTCTTACTGTGAGCATGGTCACCACACCAACAGTGTCCATAATTTATTCCATCTTAAAATGAAAAATCAAACATAAGTGGTAGTCCTCATTTTTCCTGCTGTCACCGCCTTGCCTGATGTATAGCTTTATAAATGATTTTGACGATTGCATGTGATGTCCTGTGTTGGTAGGCCATTACAGGCGCGGGGCTTAATTCGCCCGTTGTTAATTAATTGCTTCATTCTTAGCGGGAGTAATAAAAATGCTATTAGGTAAAATACCTCTATCATTAAGCTAACTTTGTTAATATGGGTATCAGTGGACTCGATAAACAATGCAGTTGCTCCTACCAGCACATATGGGTAATTAAAAATGCACTGTCATTAATTATAATGGATTGTCCAATGAGGTGAAGTCTTGTTGGTTTCCACAGTATGGAGCTATAGGAGATTTACCTTCAGTGCAGTTCATACAGTCATATTCATCATAACAGTTTGTAGAACAGATTCTATCAAGTTTGTTAGGAATACAGTTAAACAAAACAAAATACTTAGACTTAGATGATTTCATATTAGTTATATTCAATTTAAGGTTTTATGTCTTCTTGATTTTAGTGTCTTTTTAACCCAGCCTTTTGTTGCCTATTTTGTTGGCTTTCCCACCCCGGTAACTCTATTTAGGCTATGTTCAGACTGCAGCCTGAAGTGACCCAAATCTGATTTTTTTCACCACTATGCGACCTGTATCTGATCTTTTAATGACAGTCTGAACAACACAGATTAGATTTTTTCAAACGCGATCCGGGCCACTTGGATATGTGGTCCTAAAACCGATACATATCCGATCTTTTGACATGCGACTTCAGTCTGAACGGCCAGGTCACATTCATCTGACCTACACATCAACAAGCAACAAACGTCACTATTCTGCGCTGAAGTAGGCAGAAACGTAACAGAACTGGACCATATTTTAGGAGACAAACCCAGCGTTGAGCCAGTAGAATTGCTGGATAGCTGCATTACTGAAGAGGAACCCACAAAACGCCATGGCCAAAAACCTTACTTTACGAAAACTACTTTACAAAAAATTTAGCATTGAGCACTTGGCAATTTCAGTGTCCATGTTTAGGCTTCTTCCGTAAACACTGAGCACACTCGCTGCGTATGACGTCGTCGTGTCCTCCAATGTGCATGCGGGACACTTTTGGGGAGTTTAAAGTTCACACTGGAGATCACATACAAGTCGCATTTAATTTAAATGTGAACAAGCTCGTAAAAAAATTGGATTTCACAAAAAATCCGAATTGAGCATTGAGCCCTGCAGTGTGAATGTAGCCTTAAAGCCCCAGTGTGTAGGATTCGTGGCACATAGGTGGATGGTGCTATTGCACTTTCTGTTTTAGCTACGGCAGACCTCGAGGGTCACCCGGGCGCGGTCCCGTTTTTTTTTTTTTTTTCTCATGAAAACACACATTCCCGATCATGTACCATGACACTCTACACATCAAATGAAACCTTACAGTCTCCTCTTTTTGACTATGCAATTCATTTCCCTGCAAAACAATCACTCCCCGAGCACATGGGGCTTTTATACGGAAAAGCACAAAACGAGGTTAGCTTACCTTTGAAGGCTTTGCACAGGTCAAACTCTGTATTTCACCATAAACTTGCTCTGAATTTGTCCGTAAGGATCCAGCGAATAAAATCCAGTAAAACAATTTAGTCCAAAACATTACGACGTCTGATCCGGCAGCATGCTTGTGTTGTTTACCCAAAACCACGAGCCTTGCCGAAGGCGAAGGCGGAGCCCAAATGTCCTTCTGCAGCTCTCGTATTCAAAATGGCTGCCTCTGCATGGGGAAGATCCCCCTTTTATGTGACTATATCTAAGTCCAAAAGAATACTTTGATTTCATGATGGAAGTGAAAAGGCTTGGAAAACAATGTATTTTTGAATGGGTATCTTCAATTTCAGTAAATTCAGTAATTTCAGTAAAAATCTTACACACTGTCCCTTTAAATATGAAATTATTGACAATATATCAGTTTTGCTCACTTAATAGCTTTTTTAAATGATCTGTTTTCATTAAATCCTGTGACGTCCTGCCAGTAATAATTAATAGGTTTATCTGTTTTGTTGTGTCACTTTACAAATGTGTACCTTCTGTACTGTACAAGTGATATGGAAATGTGTCTACCATAATGCAACTCCTTTACAACTCTGGCTTGTGTGTAATTTCATATCAGAACATACTCTACTCTTGAGTCACGAAGCTATTTAAAACAGGCGCTATAGATGAAAGAAGGAGAATGATGCAAACCACTGCGAAACCACCATAAAGCAATTGGCAGGTTAAATATCCCCTATCTGGGCCTGTTTAAACAGACACCTTAGATAGAGACGGGTCGTAACTACAACGCTTTCGGAAATTGAAAGGAAATTTTGTGGAATTTTCCGTAAAGTTCTAACGGAGAACTTTAACCCCGGGAATGTGATGGTGTAGGAATGGAGGATTTTAAGTTTCAAATGGTTTTGGTGGAAAATTACAGCTAATTGTTGAAAAGATGCCTGGCTGTACTACATGCTCTCAACAAAGCAACAAAAAAATGATCTTATTTCATTGATGTTTTTGTATTATTATTTTTTATTTATTAGTTGTTACCAAAAGTTTAGGATTTGGGAACACTTTATTAAGTCTATTAAAAGAGCAGTTAACAAAAACGTAATTCACAATTAACAGTGACGATTCAGGCTTTAACTACTTAATTAATGAATACCCTAACTCCTAATCATTACTCTATCTCAAGAGAGACAACTATCGGCTACTTTACAGGTCAGATCTGTGGAGATGCAACTCTATTCACAGAGAGAATTATATTTTTGAGCAATAGAAACACCCCTAATGAATACATGTTAAATAGATGGGTTTAATTGTGTTTAACATGGTGTTTAATACCATGGAACATTCTTGGCAGTAAGTGACAGGCCTGCCACCAGAAAAGTCACAAATGCACCTTTCCTATTTATTTTGCGCATTAGTAAATAAGTCTTTATTAACGCTTTATTAAGGCGAAAATACTGGGGCGGCAGTAGCTCAGTTGGTAGAGCATATGTCTCGTGATCCAGGGGTTAGCGGTTCGAATCCCGATCTTGACGGGTTGACCGCATATGATCCCAGCTCCCACAGATGAGCGCTGCCGTTGTGTCCTTGGGCAAGACACTTAACCCCACCTCGCCCCCAGTGTCTGTGGACACTGGTATCCCCCATGGCAGAAGATACATCAAGGCCCGTTGTGACGTGAGCCGTCCTCCTGTGGACCCACCACCCGCGGAGGGATTCATGGGGGCTGGTGCATTGTGTTCTGGGTCGCGGGGGCAGCAGTCCAAGCAGAACACTGCTTGGACTGCTGCCCCCGGAAATGGAAAAGCGGAAGAAAATGAATGAATGAATGAATAAGGCGAAATAAAGTATAGTTATTATGAAGTGGAATCTGATATTCAGTGTAAGAGAGTCAACTTTTTCATGCTTTTTTTTTTATTGAATTGTCATGGTCAGGATGAACCAAAGTATTACAACTTTATCAGTTTTCCATCCCACTCGTTAAACTATATTTTCGGGTCCCTGTCATCTCAACACCAAAAATAAATAAAAAATCGATGCAATGAGACTGAAGTGGTTCCTCTCAAAGAGCAGTCCACAGTTCTGTCCGTGTTGTTTTCTTCCCCTGCCGTGCCCCTGGGCTTTCCGTTGCAACCGGGGGCATACTGCAGATTTGCCAGCAGCTATCCGAGGTTACCAGTCAAAACGCATGAGCCAAATTTAGCGCACTTTAAAGTTGCATCGTGTAACTTTTTGGATGGGGGTCTGTCGTCTGCTTATTTCTATAGATATGCCACTACTCTTACATTTACTCAATTACAGATGATTTTACTACTCAAAAATACCTAGAAATTCTGACTGTGAGTGGGGTTGCCTGTCCACAGATCTGACCGTTAATTTGGCCTGGTTTGTTCTCGATGAAGATGGAAAGGTTTAATACCGTACTGTGAAACATTCCAGACAAAGGAATAACATCTGCATGGAAAAAAAAGCATTTGAGAGCCCTGCCACTGGAAAAGTTACGCAATGCACCTTTACTGTACGATACAGTGCAATTTATCATAAGCAAATCCTTTTCTATTCCCTGAGCAAAATGAATATCTAACCTGCGTGCAAATAAACAAAACCAAATTGCCATTGCTTTGAAAAATGGTCTTCCGTCCCATTTAAGTATCTTTGAAATAATAACAAAGTGGTTTATGTCTTGAAAGCTCAGATAAAGTATCACCTGTATGCGTGGCGCTGTGTTTCTTTTGCATTTTCCTTGACGTTTGAAAACACGAGGCGCATGGGCAAAAAGGGGAAACCGGCCGAGCATCCTACATGAGCCATGAAATCTGTTCTTCACGTTTACAAGGAGAGATAAGGCCAGTTCAGACCTATTGTTGCAACCAGAGTGACCCAAAACATGAAAGGGCATCTGGCCATCTCCCATTGTATTCAAGGCTCTCCTGTGCCGTATACTGAGCTCTCATAAAGCTTTTCTTTGTGTGGATGCGTCTGTGAAAAGAGGTACTTAATTAAACAGTAACTTTCCACATGCATAAATGAATACTGTGTCACCCCGGATGTGGATAAATGAGTAAGTTGCAGAATGCTAGCAGCGCTAAGTGGGTTAGCATGTAAATAAATGAATGAGCTCGCGAATTAGTGTTCAAGTGTGTTAGCGTGTAAATAAATGGACAAGAGCTAGAATTAGCCTGTGCGGAGTTGTGAAATAACAGGGGTCAAATACTGTAGATTATAACCATACAGCTCTGGAAAAAAATAAGAGACCACTGCAAAATTATCAGTTTTTCTGATTTTACTACTTATAGGTATGTGTTTAGGCAAAAGGAACATTTTTGTGTGAGTCTATAAACTACTGACAACATTTCTCTCAAATTCCAAATAAAAATATTATCGTTTAGAGCATTTATTTGCAGAAAATGACAAATGGTCAAAATAACAAAAAAGATACATGTTTTCAGACCTCAAACAATGCAAAGAAACAAGATCAAATTCATTTTAAAACAACATAATACTAATGTTTACACTGGAGAAGAGTTCAGAAATCAATATTTGGTGCATTAACCCTTATTTTTAATCACAGCTTTCATGCGTCTTGGCATGCTCTCCACAAGTCTTTCACATTGTTCTTGGGTGACTTTATTCCACTCCTGGTGCAAGAACTGAAGTAGCTCAGCTTTGTGTTTGTGTTGGAATTCAACAGACGCTGGAATGGAATGGCTGTAACACATGTAGAGATGCTGATTTCAGAAAAAAAAAGCTGTGGTCTCTGGGAAAGTCTAATTGTGATTTTTCTGTTGTTTCAATTAAATTTGCAATATGTTTTAAAAGTAGGCTTATTTGTTGTTTGCTTATAGCCTTTGCAGTTAATTGTGACTGAAATTCTCATTTCAATTTAAATACTGCAAAAATATCCATCTGAAAAAATTAAATATTAAGCTGTTTTCTGATCTATGTTTCCTCATCACATACTGTACAGACCTGAGGGGTATTCCACGAAAGCTACTAAGCGCAAAGCCCGGCTTTATTCGTCAGTTGGCGCTAGTTTAAGTGAGAGTTCGGTTCCACGACGCTCGCTAAACTTAGTTCCCGCTGAGTTACTGGGGCAACATGGTCTTAGCACATAGTCTGGTTTGGGGGAGGCTAAAGTTCTGTCTTACTTAGGCCGTGTCGCAGAGAATACGTACCTGACGTAAACAGAGTGTCAAACACACCGTTCCGCACACCTCCCCGCACGAGTATCTGTGTTGTCCGAAAACAACATCAGCAAAAAAACAAATTACCTTACGTTCTCGGTTCTTGACAATTCTCCGGTAATCTAAACATATGCTTTTTAGCTCAACTGGTAAGTCATGGACTTTCCCCCTGAGGTTTGTGGGTTCAAATCCCCCCCGGGCAATGAGCTAACCAGTGTGGGTCCTTGGGCAAGACCCTTCACGGTACTGCCCCCCGGGCGCCGAAAAAGATGGCTGCTCACTGCTCCTGAAAAAGGATGGGTCAAATGCAGAAGTCAAATTTCTCCCGTGTGTCACTGTGTGTCATTGTGTGTGAGACCAATAAAGGCTTAAGCCTAATCTTAATCTTAAATTCCAGCAGTATTTCAAAGAAGGTCTGTGGTCGAGTGGATATGTGCTATGACTCTTGTGTGGGTGGGCCGGGTTCGATTCCCGCTATTGACCTATTGATGCCCACGTCAAATTTCAGTTAAATTTTCACGCATTTATATTTGCAACATATTACAGAAATGGAAATGAATTTAACCTACAATTACTGTTATCATCACATCAAATTATATCAGTTAGTCCTAACATCACTCTCACTTGACGACATTGACACTTTATATTTTATGTGACATCTCTATCAAAGAATACAGTTACAGGTAAACCTTTACTTTTAAAACAAAATGTAGCCAAATAACAGGCACGCTCCATGATGCAACATTTCAATGATTCAACAAATTTGCTTAAGAGATGCTGTGCAAGCCTTTTTAATGAAATCCTATTCATCAATTTCCATCAATAGGCATAAAACAATAAAAGACATTAGGTATGACATTCTGGTGTGAGGCCACTGCTGGAGGACTGCTGAGGGTCAGGCAAGACACTGCTGGAGGACTGCTGAGGGTCAGGCAAGGCACTGCTGGAGGACTGCTGAGGGTCAGGCAAGGCACTGCTGGAGGACTGCTGAGGAGGGTCCAAGTGTACGCCATCTTCAGTAACTTGAATATACTCTTCAGGAGAACTCGCAGGAAGGATCTTTGATGGGGTCCCTCCTTCAGTTACCTCCACCAGTGGGTGACCCCGGTTTAGGGCCAGTGCCAGCTCCTCTGCAGGTGAAAGATTTTGAGGGGGGCTCCCACCTCCTGTGGCTTGGTAGCTACTGTTCATTTTAAATTAAATTAAGGTACCATTTCAACAGTATTACTAATTTCACTGAATAATAATATTAATATTATCTTACTTAGCACTCTGCAAAATGTTATTATGCTTTGTCTTTACCTGCAAAACAGTCCTCTTCACATTATTCCTGCTCAAAGACAAGATAACACAATTTAACGTATTAGTTGGAGCAAATACTTTTACACAGTAAAAATAAATTACAACTGACAAGACTGCTATACAAATGTATAATAATTATGCCATCAACTGCCTTCTATGAGTATCAAACTCACAATCTCCCGCTCTCCAGACGGTAACTTTACCCCTGCGCCACAAATCAGCGTTGACGTCAATGGTGACAGACTTAAAAAACTCAATGTCCAGCACTGTTATGGGACTTAACTTACGTATTTAAGCGTTCGGCGAGCTTCTGCCACGCCATGTCTCTGGTCTTGGTTATTGCAAATGTGTTGTAGAGTTCCAAAAGCAACTTCTGTTCTGATGCGCTGAAATAATCGTCCCGAATCTTCGACATGATCGCGTTTTCGACAGTCGCTTGTTCAGGGCTTCTTTTTTACCCCGTGCACGCGCGGAGGCCCGGCCTGATTAGGCCAGACTGAGCTTAGCTCTGACTAGGCGCAGCTGAAACGCGTTAGTGGAACGGGTTCAAGCTTTTGTCTAAGTTGTGTCTCAGCCAGGCGAGAACTTAGCACTTAGTCGCGGCTAAGTTTAGCGACGTTCGTGGAATACCCCTCTGGAGTTATGTTTTGTTTTGTTTCATTCACATATTTAACGCACAAACCCTGCACATTTAGGCTGAGATCTTCTCTCACATAGACAAGGTAAAAGGTAGCAATTAACTACCACTTCATGACATCACAAGGTGGAACAGAGCATTTTGGGATACAGACAGATTACTAATGCAGGATTACTCAAATATGTGTGACTGAAACAAAACACAACTCCTGTTTTGATGAGGTGACAACATCCTAACATGTCTTAAAGCTCACAAGAGTATAATATAGGACCTTTAAGTGTCTTGCCCAAGAACACAGGAGCTGGAATCAAACTGCCAATGATGCTTTACTAATGACGTTCACGCTAAGGACGGAATTCGAGCCAGTAACCTTCGGATCAGAGAATGAACACAACCAACTGAGCTACTGTATGTTTTGGTGACTCCATAAAGCGAACAGCCTCGCCTCACATACAAATTCTCAACATTCAGACCTCAAATTAAGTCACTTTTGTTTTTCCATGCAACAAAACCGCCAGGGTCTATGAAAAGAAGACATCACGGCGCCACAGAGGACGCAGTTGTTCTTGTCTAGTACATCTGGCTCTCGTGTGTCATATTTTTTCATGTACAGATGACATGCCAATTACTCCTTAATTACGCGCGTCATCTGGACTAAAGTGCCCAACGCCAGCACTGATTAATCCTGTTTATTGTGGCCGACATGACAGTTCCCCAGCGGACGGAGGGAATGCACACACAGCAAGGCATTATGGGATAGAACGGGAGACGGGAAGGAGACAGCGAGGGCAAAGGTAAAGATGGATTGAATAGTGGATGGATAGTTCATCTTCTCTGGGTTCTAGCACTTGAAATGAAAGCAAATATGTTTTATACACCACAGAATCAAACAAGCAGAAAAAACAGAAAAAATATGTGTGACTTCATCGTAACTTTAATGTGTCTTTCACTACTGCTACTATTACTGCTATACTACTACTACTACTACTACTACTACTGTACTACAACTATTGTTCCTACAAACATCACAGCCACTCCAGCTACTACCAAGCTACTCTTACTATAGCAAATACAACTGTCATTGCTCTAAAAGTTATTTTAAGTAGGGTTGTCAGTTTAAAGCGTTAATTAGATTAATGAATTACACTGCAATTTAACGTGTTATGAAAATTAACACAATTAATTATGAGTGGCAATTCAATGTGTGTGCATTTCAAATTTGGTGTGCGGCGAGCAAATCGCTGCTCGGGCCTTTGAACGGCAAATTTATTTATAAAAATAACGAAGATGGAACTATCAACAAGAACGCGGTGATTTGTAGCTTTTGTCAAAAAGAATTTTCCGATCACCGAAGCTGCTCCAGCCTGACGGATCATTTGAACGATAAACATGTCCGGACAAGTTCCACTGTTACCGGTGATAGAGCGAGCGTGAGCGCACTTCACCAAACCACCAAACCAACAAACCACCAAACCACGCTTGCAGAATTTAGAAAACGAATGAGCAAAGCGATCGCATGAAAACTGACAAACTCAATCGCAATGTGGATTTTCTCTCTCTCTGTCTCTCTCTCTCAATCTCTCTCTCTCTCTCTCACTCTCTCTCTCTCTCAATCTCCCTCTCTCTCTCAATGTTTCTCTCTCTCAATCTCCCCCTCTCTCAATCTCTCTCTCAATCTCCCTCTCTCTCAATCTTTCAATCTCTCTCTCTCTCAATCTCTCTCTCTCAATCTCCCTCTCTCAATCTCCCTCTCTCTCTCAATCTCTCCCTCTCTCAATCTCTCTCACAATCTCCCTCTCTCTCAATCTTTCAATCTCTCAATCTCCCTCTCTCAATCTCCCTCACAATCTCCCTCTCTCAATCTTTCAATCTCTCTCTCTCTCAATCTCCCTCTCTCAATCTCCCACTCACAATCTCTCTCACTCTCAATCTCTCCCTCTCTCAATCTCTCTCACAATCTCCCTCTCTCTCAATCTTTCAATCTCTCAATCTCCCTCTCTCAATCTCTCTCACAATCTCCCTCTCTCTCAATCTTTCAATCTCTCTCTCTCTCTCTCTCTCAATCTCCCTCTCTCAATCTCCCTCTCTCTCTCTCAACCTCTCCCTCTCTCTCTCAATCTCCCCCTCTCTCAATCTCTCTCTCAATCTCCCTCTCTCTCAATCTTTCACTCTCTCTCTCTCTCAATCTCTCTCTCTCAATCTCCCTCTCTCAATCTCCCTCTCTCTCTCAATCTCTCTCTCTCTCAATCTCTCCCTCTCTCAATCTCTCTCACAATCTCCCTCTCTCTCAATCTTTCAATCTCTCTCTCTCTCAATCTCTCCCTCTCTCAATCTCTCTCACAATCTCCCTCTCTCAATCTTTCAATCTCTCTCTCTCTCAATCTCTCCCTCTCTCAATCTCTCTCACAATCTCCCTCTCTCAATCTTTCAATCTCTCTCTCTCTCTCTCAATCTCCCTCTCTCAATCTCCCTCTCTCAATCTCTCTCTCTCTCAATCTCTCCCTCTCTCAATCTCTCTCACAATCTCCCTCTCTCTCAATCTTTCAATCTCTCAATCTCCCTCTCTCAATCTCCCTCTCTCTCTCAATCTCTCTCACAATCTCCCTCTCTCTCAATCTTTCAATCTCTCTCTCTCTCTCTCAATCTCCCTCTCTCAATCTCCCTCTCTCTCTCAATCTCTCTCTCTCTCTCTCAATCTCTCTCAATCTCTCCCTCTCTCAATCTCTCTCTCAATCTCTCTCTCTCTCAATCTTGCTCTTTCTCAGTCTCTCTCTCAATCTCCCTCTCTCTCTCTCAATCCCTCTCTCTCAATTTCTCTTTCATGAGATTAAAATGCGATTAATTAGATTAATTAATTACAAATTGCCTGACAGCACTAATTTTAAGTAAATAAATCCCATAAAAAGCCAATTAAATACCATGTTTCTTGCAATATTACCTGAGTTGGGGTGGTTTGGAGACTTATCTCATATTACTCAAGCACAAGTTAAAACTGTAGTGGCACCATCTCTACTATCGTCAATCAGCATTTTTATCGCTTACACACAAAACAGCATGTCCTCAGATATCTCCTACACAAAACCATCTGACGTCACATTATTCCCCTGCACTGAATACAGCTTTTTGTGCAACTCCCAAACCAGCGGGGGCAATGAGGTCGCCTTGGCAGCCTGTATGAAAACGCACCTCTTCCTGTAAACGAATACATGTCAGCCAGATATACATCGTAAGCAGTGAGACTTCAGAGCGTGACCAGAATGACTCGATCTGGGAGTGAAGGAGGTGGCTAACCGTTGGGTGTTTAGATGGTTGTGGAGATAGCGGACATGGCCGTATAGAGGAAAAGGTGACAGTTACATAGCGATGGTCGGGGTACTGATAAGTGCATGCGCAGGTAAGACCGCTCCTTTCAATCAAACATCGTATATTTAAAGATTTTACTCAAAACACTTTCTAATGTTTAAATCGAAGTTTAGAATTTTACTTCCTGGTTGTACCTTAGACTGCATAAAGAAGTGGACTAAGGGAGTGTGACGTCACCCACAGCGATCAGCTCCAGTCAAATGAAGCTCACAAGACTAGCAGTTATAGGAGCAAATTTGGAGCCAGGTCCATATTAGGAATAGGAATTGATTTACATACAAAATGGCAAAATAAAAACACCAGGATCATGCAGAGCGAGTTAATGCAAACATTTTATATGCATTTTTTTCATGACCAATGCTAATACCAATTGTTTAGAATCTAGAGGATCTGATAGCCGGTATTTTTGGAGTCTGTTTCGGTAATTTTTCCCAAATTATCAAATTAAAAGATGGCGGCGCGTACGGCTGCAGCGGCCCCTCCCTGTGCCGATACTTCTTCCGCTTGGCCAGAGAGAAACACAATTTCGATTCACTGTATGTCGAGCACATATAGCAGAATCGACAATAAAGCTGACTCTGACGCAAAAAATTTGTACAAACTTATCCACGGCCTCCTTTTACTCGAATCCAGTGTAGTCACATTTTTGCAGTACCTTCTTCAGACTTGAGTGTTCAAACAAAGCTTTATGCATATATTGCATGCATATTTAGGCCAAAATAAATATCGGCTCAATATATCGCCCAACTGATGATGATGTAAAACTATGATATAATTACCACTGGAACAATCCCAGCAAACTGTGTGATAATTAGGAAAAAACAACAACAACATGAAAACCTGCCACATGCACTAAAAAAGCTTTGGAGAAGAAGAGACCCCACTTCCTGTCCCTCAATCGGCGCCATTTTGTCTTTTTTTTCCATATTACATTTCCATGTGACTTCCCCCTCCGCTCCATATCTCGCTCTAATTCATGCCCCCTGTCTTTGTCCAAGTCTATCAGCTCACTCCCTCTTTGCCTTTTGTTACCGACTGTCACCCGCTCCTTTTCAGCATTAGTGCCATCTCCATCCATCTGCCGCTTTTGTCTCTTTTTCACGAGGATGCCTTGGCAAAAAAAGAAAAAAAAGAAAAAACGTATTGACTGCGCCTTCTCTCCTCTGTCCCCCTTATCCCTGCTTCCCTTTTTCCCCATCATTGTACGCTCCAGCGGAACATGCTACTCTTTTAGGTGACGATGGAGTGTTGGAGAAGTAGTTGTAGAAACGCACTCAGTAAGGGGAAAAAAGGTGATGATACAATCAGTTTTATTGTGCTGTAAGGATTTTTTTTCATGCTTGTGGAATACACCCTGTATGCTGGCTGCAAGAAAGAATTGCAACTCGCATGCATTTTCCGCTGCATCTTTTTCATTGCTCAAAATAATTAGACTGCAGTTTGGACTCAAGGGTGTAGTATTTCTGCTTTCCATGATACAAGGAAATATTTTGCATAGCTGCTCTGGAAATTTCTACCCGTGTGTCACCACATCCCTGGATGCCGTTTTAGCTCAGAGTTCCATCAGGCGCAGTGCACTTGATCTGACCCAGTTCTTCTTGGCACTCCTCCAGTGCTAAGAGTACATAAGGACTGCACCGTCAAGGTATTCAACCCCCTTTGTGCTATTATTTTAAAAATCAAGCAACATCTGTTCAGCTCTGGGCCTCTCGGTCACCCACTAGAGCCTCGAGCAGTTTGCAGAGAAAGATGTACCCGGAATGGCTCATTGCTGCAGTGTCCTCCACTAATATAGGCTCGCTTAGCCAATATAAACCAAATTGCAGTTAAATTATGCTTTTTTTTTGTGTCATTTGGGCTTCTGAGTGACTAAAAATGAGAACTTTTTCACTGATGAGTTTAGAAAAGTTTAAATACAACTATACCTACATACCTACACGACGTATGTGCACTTAAAGGGTCCATATTACGCTGTTTTCTATGTTATAACGTTGTTTGCTCATCACAAACGTACCTGGAGTTGTGTTTTGTTTCACTCATGTTTAACAGTTCTTCTCTTGAACAAAAAACACTTTGTTCCACGTTGTGACCTGATGTGGTAATACAGCAAGTGCTCCACTGTAACTTTAAACATACACTGTCATTAGAATCATTTGAACAATTTCAACTCTAGAATCTCTACTGAACGAAAGGTAAAAGGTAGCTGTTAACATGAAAACTACTGCTGCATGACATCACAAGGTAGAACGGAGCATTTTGAGCTTTGGAGATGACAGACTAATAATAACAGGTTACTCAAACATGTGTGAATGAAACAAAACACAACTCTGGGTATTTCTTTTGATGATATAATGACATTATAACATGACTTAAAGCTCACAAGAGTCAGTTTTGTGTAATAGGACAATAGTACCATATGCAATTTTATTTTCAACATCAGGATAATATTTTTTTTTTGTATCAACTGGATGTAAGAACAAAAGAACATGTGTCCATCTATCTTCTTGCCATAACTTGATGATGTTGCTTGCCTTGTTTTTAAAGTTTTGAATGGACTCGCTCCACCATTAATGGATTTTATAAGTAAAAAACAAACAAACTACTAACCGAGTTAACACGAGAGCATTGACCAGAAGAGACTGTAACATACAGAGACGCAGGACCAAATTTGGCCAAATGGTGACGTCTATCAGAGGATCACATTCCTGGAAAACATTACCTGCTCATGTCAGGAACTGTGGGTCTTTCTCAACCTTCAAAAACACTCTTCAAGAAACATTGGTTGGAAAATAATCAAACATGCTCACACAGGTAAATTTTCTTCTTCTCAGGGCCTCTTAAACTCAGAGAATGGTCTGTTGTGGTGAACTTGCTGTCACGTCTATGTGCACTTCTGTCTCTTCTGTGTGTTCCTCTAAATGTTCTTCTGTTCTGACCTGCCTTAGGACAACGGATGTAAAGCAGCTATTGTGCTAATTCCGGCATATTTACATTACATTGATGATTAATGCTGTTTGTTGTCATGTTGATTAATATGCATTGTCCTAATTCAAATAATTAAATAAATAAACGCAAGACTGGCCACAAACTGGAGGGCTGGTGGTTCAAACTTTTCCCAAGTTGTTGGGAGAGAGACCTTGCCTGTATTGATTGCGGTGAGGAAAGGATATTAGCAGTGAGGCTATAGTGAGGACTTCCCCGTCAACTCCTTTTGTTCTATTACTTTACAAATCAAGCAACATCTGTTTTGCCCGGGGCATCTCTGTGACTCATTCGAGCTCTCTCAAGTTTGCAGATAAGACGCTCCCAGAATTGCCTTTAGCTAGCAATGAAACTTGCTCACTGTATTTTCCATTTTCACTATTGCCTCTGCCGGTTTTGAGCTTGATTTAGTTGGATATATTTACATGCAAGCACTATTTTATCCAAGTGTCAGAAAAGTGGTAATTCCTCTAATTACTGACATTACTCCTCTTTTACAGCCCATTGCTTTTGACTGAGTAACTTAAACTCCAAAAAGTGCCTTTCTAGGTATTCAGCACGGCAACAAGTAGAGGAAAAGATTTAATAGCATCTCCTCTCATCGCATCACCTCCAGTTGCTTTGGCGGGTACGGAGCATCTGTTGGAATTTAACTGCAATTTCGAACTTTGTGTTTTTGAGCATTTTTAAGCACAGAAGCCTTGTTTACGCATGTGTGTGTACGTGTTCGCTCCCCTCACGGTCCATAAATTTTAATATTCCTTGAGAGCGGTATACCCAAGCAAAACAGAAAGTGCCTCCTCACACAAGTCCCAGCCCGGAGCGCGTGTTTAGTGGCGTTTTCTTCACAGAAGCATTTCACAGACGCACGTTCACGCTTCGACCCCTCCGTGCCACCACTTTGTGCATGCATCTTGTATGACTTGCTGTCAATTTTAAACAGACTAGAGAGTATAACCGTGATATTATTCGGGGTAGAATGGCTGTTTTTCCCTGTGTTCCTTAAAAAAACAGAACAATAGTAAATAAAAAATGGTTGGAAATAGGCAGGAGTTGAGGTAGGAAGATTTTGGGTTCAATACTTGGTTAACGCCCAAGTCTCTCTACAAATATGTATTGAAGTGGTCACTTTAAAAGCTGAAATGTAATTTTTGTCTAATTTAAAATAGAGTATTTATTATTATTATTATTATTATTATTATTATTATTATTACAGTGGTACCTCACCTTACGAATGACCCAACAAACGAAAATTCCAAGTTAAGAAACGCCTTCACGGTCTCTAGATACAAAAGAAAATTCAAGTTACGAAATGTGAAATCTCAAAAATTCAAATAATGTGCGCTCAGCCACACACATTATACGCTTTTCTCAGACTGGATTTAAACTTTTCTCACATTTCTCTCTCGTTTAAACACTCAAACTTTCATAGATTTTCAACAAAATTATTAATAGTGAAGTGTGGGGGGAGTGGGGAGAAAACTGCGCGCGGACACGTGTGATAGCGCAGCATGACCCGGCGCGGGGCTGCCAGCAGGTCTAGACCTGGACTAAACCAGGACTAAACCTGGACTAAACCAGGACTAGACCAGGTGAATTAAAGCGCCGTGCGCGGGTCTATTTCCTGGTTTCGTTTCGAGTCACAGCTGAGGCGAGCAGCGAGGACTCCCCTCGGGACAGCACGCAGTCTGAGCGCATGAGCGCATGAACGCATGCAAGAGGTGGTCTAGACCTGCTCTAGACCTGGTCTAGACCTGGTCTAGACCAGCACGGGTCTCGTTCATGCGCTCAGACTGCGTGCGGTCCTCCTCGCTGCTCCCCTCAGCTGTGACTCGAAACGAAACCAGGAAATAGACCCGCGCGCGGCGCTTTAATCCACCTGGTCTAGTCCTGGTCTAGTCCTGGTTTAGTCCAGGTTTAGTCCTGGTTTAGTCCAGGTCTAGACCTGCTGGCAGCCCCGCGGCGGGTCATGCTATCACACGTGTCAGAGCGCAATTTTCTCCCCCCTCCCCCTTCCCCCCACACTTCACTATTAATAATTTTGTTGAAAATCTATGAAAGTTTGAGTGTTTAAACGAGAGACAAATGTGAGAAAAGTTTAAATCCAGTCTGAGAAACCAATCAGGACGCAGAACACAATGTTACACTATAAAAAAAGTGACACTATAAAAAAAAAAAAACTTGGATCGGGGCCTTGGAACGAATCAGGCTTTTTCCATTGAAATAGCTACTCAACTTACAAATTTTTCACGTTACGAAACCACTTCTGGAACGAATTAATTTCGCAAGGTGAGGTACCACTGTATAATTATTTTGCAACTTAGGCTATGTTCAGACTGCAGGGCTTAAAGCTCAATTCAGATTTTTTGGTGAAATCCGATTTTTTGCGAGGTTATCTCATTTCCAATTAAATGTGACTTGTATGTGATCTCCAGTGTGAACTTTAAACGCCCCAAAAGTGTCCCGCATGCCCCTTGGAGGACACGACGACGTCACAGGCAGCGAGCATGCTCAGTGTTTATGGAAGTCGCCTAAATGTAGACACTAACATTGATCACCTGGAGATTTTAAAGTTGCTGTCGTACCAGAGCCAGAACTTGTACAACTTATTTGTTTTAAAGGATGAAATTGAGAAGGAGAAGGACAAGGTTTTTGGCCTTGGCGTTTTGCGGGGCAGTGGCAGCAACGTCTGTAGAAAGGAACGTGTTGGTGCTGAGAGTGGTGGGATCGCTACGTGCTTTGCTGCTTCACTGACATGGACTTCATACACAATTTTCGTATGGCGAGAAGAACGTTTGTGTACATTTGTGAGCGCCTACTTCTACCACTCTCGCTTGTTGATGATGTGTAGGTCGGATGAATGCGACCTGGCCGTTCAGACTGAAGTCGCATGTCAAAAGACCGGATATGTATCGGTTTTAGGACCACCTATCCAAGTGGCCTGGGTCGCATTTGAAAAAAAACGGATCTGTGTTGTTCAGACTGTCATTAAAAGATCAGATACAGGTCTCATAGGGGCAAAAAATTGGGGATTTGGGTCACTTCAGGCTGCAGTCTGAATGTAGCCTTATGGTTCCAATTGACTCATGAAGAAGCTCTCAAATGTTCCACAGTATGGCATCAACTCAAAGAACGGATACATTTAATGACAACCATGTTGCCATTTAATTGATATTATATAACTGACATTTTCTATTAAAGGGTCCTATATTACACAGAATTGTTGTGTTGTTGTTCAGTATTAGTCATGTTATAATGTTGTTAGCTCATCAAAAACACACCTAGAGCTGCGTTTTGTTTCATTCACATGTTTGAGTAATCTTTTATTATTAGTCTGTCTACATTTCTGAATCTTAAAATGCTCAGCTCCACCTTGTGATGTCATGATATCGTTGTTTTCAAGTTAACAGCTACCATTCAGTGCACTATTCAGTAGAGATTAGAAATTCCAAGTAACCCAAATGATTCTAGTGAAGATTTAGTTTAAAAACGTAGAGCACTTCCTGTATTACCATATGACATCATACGGTGGAACTGTTTTTTTTTTCCCATTCTGAGATAAGAACTAAATAGGCAGAATTAAATATGTGAGACTGAACTAAAATGCAACTCCAAGTATGCTTTTGATGAGGAAACATTATAACAGATCAGAAAATAGCGTAATATGGGCCTTTTAACTATATTTTTTGTTGTTTGTTTCTATTTATATCAAAATTGGATCCTTCTTAGACTCTAAACATAGCAGACACCAAAACCACCCCATTGTGCGCCCCACGCCCCTGATTTCTGTTTACCAGCCTCTGTGTGTGACCAGCGCTATTTCCAATTCGCGGCTCGACCAGGGCTAACCGGACCCAGCCCTTTTGTGCCATTTGCCTTAATAACACGGGCTGGGCTCTCTGCAGGGTAAGCAGCCTCCATCCTGTGAGTGGCTAAATGACACAGTGGAGTTCATTGATGGAAAAGGATTACACGCGGCACATTGGACAGCCAAGGCAACCACGGCAACACACAAAGAGAAGAGCACTGGCTTACTGTATGTCAAAGGCTGAGCGCTGGCATAATTTGTGGTGTCACGCTGTTTATCTCGCTGCTTGTGATGCACAACTTGCACAGCAGTCCGTGGCAGGCTCCAGATATATGGAGCCAAGAATGCTGCTTTATTATCTCATATGCTTTATCAAATTTATATGAAGTGGTCCTCTGCCATCATTTGACACTGCATCAGAATCTCATATTTGCCCCGTGTATCCTCTTTCGCTTCCTGTCGCCAGCCTTTGTATGGCATTACATCCTGTATAAAGAATAGGGACTGGTGAAATATGACCACTTCCTCCGCAGTGGTGTAATAAAGAACAAACATTATGGCCGTATCGGAATCTCCTCATGAGCCCTTAATCCCTCAGTCACTACACTGAGCCTGACTATAGCAGGGACTGAACAATGGACTAAGAGTGGACGATGTTGGACTAGCGGACTACAGAGAGGACCGTATACATACTTTGATGGACTGAAACAAGCTTGGTTTACAGTTTATTTAAAGGTGAACTGTGTAACTTTTCTAACAGAGGGTACACCACCTGCTTGTATCCATAGAGATGTTATTGTTTTGTCTGGAATATCCCGGTATGGCACCACTGCAACCACTGCAGACCATTGCAAAATGATAAGTTTTTCTGATTTTACGACTTATAGGTATGTGTTTGGGCAAAAGGACCATTTTTGTTTGAGTCTATAAACTACTGACATCATTTCCCCCAAATTCCAAATAAAAATATTATCGTTTAGAGCATTTATTTGCAGAAAATGACAAATGGTCAAAATAAAAAAAACGTTACAAGTTTTCAGACCTCAAACAATGCAAAGAAACAAGATCAAATTCATTTTTAAACAACATAATACTTATGTTTACACTTAAGAAGAGTTCAGAAATCAATATTTGGTGCAATAACCCTTATTTTTAATCACAGCTTTCATCCGCCTTGGCATGCTCTCCACAAGTCTTTCACATTGTTCTTGGGTGACTTTATTCCACTCCTGGTGCAAGAACTGAAGTAGCGCAGCTTTGTGTTTGTGTTGGAATTCAACAGACGCTGGAATGGAATGGCTGTAATACATGTAGAGATGCTGATTTCAGGAAAGAAAATGCAGTGGTCTCTTATTTTTTTCCAGAGCTGTATCCATCTTGCATTTACTCAATAATATGGGTTTTTATTGACACACACAAAAAATTGCATTCTTACTGTGAGTGGGCTTGCCTCTCCACAGATCTGACATGTAGCTTGGCCCTGTGGTGTCACCTGCTGCGTAATACCATACTGTGGAACATTCCAGGCAGTATATCCATGAAGAGAAGCAGGTGACAGACCATCCACCAGAGAAGTTGTTACACAGTGCACCTTTAAAGGGATAGTGCGTTTTTTTTGTTTTTTTTAAAATGTTAATCTGTATGGGTTTCCTTCTAAAAGTTACGTGTGTTGACACCGGCTTACCTCTGACACTCTCAGCTGAGCACGGTTCGGTTAATTTACTTTAATGCCATGCTGTGGACAAGAAGGTGAAGCAGTAACATCCAGGGGGATAAACTGGTGAGAAAAGTTACATAGTGCAGCATTAAAGGGATAGTGCATTTTTTTAAATGTTAATCTGTATGGGTTTCCTTCTAAAAGTTACGTGTGTTGACGACGGCTTACCTCTGACAGTCTCATCTGATCCCGGTTCGGCTCGCTTTCTCAAGCCCACGTAAGTAGGTTTGGTAACTTCCCAGGAACATGAAATAAAGCTTGTTTTTCCTCTCAAAACAAAACATTTGTTAGAAAGGTGATATATTTGCGTCCGAAACAGTTGTCCACGAAACATCCAGCAGCGTATTTCGCATTTGCATATTGTCTCTCTCCACTCGTATCACTACGCCCATGTTAACTCTATCAGCCTGTTCACCTTCAGCGGATGTCTATGCCGAAGTTTACAAGTGAATAGGCTGATAGAGTTAACATGGGCGTAGTGATACAAGTGGAGAGAGACAATACGCGAATGCGAAATACGCTGCTGGATGTTTCCTGGACAACTGTTTCGGACGCAAATATATCACCTTTCTAACAAATGTTTTGTTTTGAGAAGAAAAACAAGCTTTATTTCATGTTCCAGGGAAGTTACCGGACCTACTTACGTGGGCTCCAGAAAGCGAGCCGAACCGGGATTAACTGAGACTGTCAGAGGTAAGCCGGCGTCAACACACGTAACTTTTAGAAGGAAACCCATACAGATTAACATTTTAAAAAATGCACTACCCCTTTAATGCTGCACTATGTAACTTTTCTCACCAGTTTATCCCCCTGGATGTTACTGCTTCACCTTCTTGTCCACAGCATGGCATTAAAGTAAATTATCTTGCATTTATTGAATTCCAGTTGTTTTTATTGCTCAAAAAAGATGCATTCATGCTGTGATTTGGCTCCCCTTACCACAGTCCTAACCGGTAACTTGGCCTGATATCTTCATGGAGATTTAATGCCCTATCGTGAAGCATTCCAGGCAAAGCATATAGACAAGCAGGTGGCTACTCTCCACCAGAAAAGTTACATGAACCATTAAAGGAAAAGTAACGTTTTTTTTTACAATTTGAGCCTTATTTCGGTAATAAAACAAGTTATTTTACTCACCCATATCACTTAAGTGTCATATGGAGCATTTCCGGAGATGTTTTAGATTAGCGTTAGGCTAACGCCGTTAGCCTAGCGCGACTTATAGCCATAGCTCGGGGCATTCCCCGAGCATGTATGCGGGCTCCAAATAACACAAACTTTAGCACTTTTCAAATCATAGAAGCTCGATGTCTTTAGTCTACGATTTTGTTTGAATCAAAAGTGGCCTGTAATCCGAGATTTATCCATAGTTTACAGCTATGCGTTCCATGTTTGGGTCCCGGGAGCTGAGAGCACAGTCCGCGCATGCGCACTGGCGTCCTCATCTACTCGAAACTATGGCTAAATCTCGGATTACAGGCCACTTTTGACCAAACAAAATCGTAGACTAAAGACATCGAGCTTCTATGATTTGAAAAGTGCTAAAGTTTGTGTTATTTGGAGCCCGCACGGGGCATATTACATGCTCGAGGAATGCCCCGAGCTATGGCTATAAGTCGCGCTAGGCTAACGGCGTTAGCCTAACGCTAATCTAAAACATCTCTGGAAGTGCTCCATATGACACCAAAGTGATATGGGTGAGTAAAACAACTTGTTTTATTACCGAAATAAGGCTCAAATGGTAAAAAATTTTACTTTTCCTTTAAGTATACATTGTATTATAAGTAGGATGCTGTTCCTTCATTACATAAAATTACATAAAATTGTTATAATAGTGTTCTCACTGAATGTACAATTGATAAACCCATTATTTTCTACACACATTCAAGTCGTCACTTTTCACCGCTTCCAAATTGTAGGTAAATTGTATACGTTTCATCCAGGCACCACTATTCAAAAGATATACTGATTATTTTATATGGACTGTTGAATATAGACGAAATTTACACACAATACTGAGGTGGAAAAAATGTAGAAATTACACAAAAATTAAACTTTGATAAACGATGAACCATTAACGGTCCCCTGAACATTACTCTGCGTTACCTCTGCCCTCAATTAATTCCTTGCATTCGTCCATCTTGTATTAAACTGGCCAGATGCTAGGATGGATTCTGTTGGGAGCAATGGCATGCAACAAAGTGATATGAATCTACCCCCACTCTCTTTACAGCAGCCCAATCTCCGAGGGATACTGACACACATTATAGAAAAGAAAACACCACTTGGATGTAGATGGACTGCCTAGACCGCCACTGCCAGACTGAGAATACGCCACAATTAAACATATGATATTATATTCGCTAGGACCATTGTAACAAGATGATTTTGGTGTTACTAAAAGAAAATGTATCATTCTCAAATCAGGGCGAGAAATGCAAATATGAGACTTAAGGTTGAACATTCAAACAAAGATAATTATCTGTGGATTAGCCCCGTTTTGGCTTAGGAGAGCTCCACTTGTCGGATGACTCCAGGGAGAAATGGTTTAATCATTAAGACCCTTTGCTTTCTGAGAAGTGCCAGAAGCATTGCACAAAAAAGTTGGATTACATTAAATGTGAGGGAGTGCGGCTGTCTCGTATCAGCGCATATCTTGTACCTAATTTAAGAAAAAGTAAGGATAATTAGTTATATAAATCAGAAACAAAGACATTTTTGTTGAGTTCTGTTGAATTCATCTAATCTACATGCTGAAGATGTTAATCTTGGATGATTTTACTTTCTCATCATTCAACTAAATACAGCTCTGAAAAAAAATAAAGAGACCACTGCATTTTTTTTTTCTGAAATCAGCATCTCCACATGTATTACAGCCATTCCATTCCAGCGTCTGTTGAATTCCAACACAAACACAAAGCTGAGCTACTTCAGTTCTTGCACCAGGAGTGGAATAAAGTCACCCAAGAACAATGTGAAAGACTTGTGGAGAGCATGCCAAGACGCATGAAAGCTGTGATTAAAAATAAGGTTTATTGCACCAAATATTGGTTTCTGAACTCTTCTTAAGTGTAAACATTAGTATTATGCTTTTTTTTTTTATGAATTTGATCTTGTTTCTTTGCATTGTTTGAGGGCTAAAAACATGTATCTTTTATTATTTTGTTATTTTGACCATTTGTCATTTTCTGCCCTAAATGATATTTTTATTTGGAATTTGGGCGAAATGTTGTCAGTAGTTTATAGACTCAAACAAAAACGTTCCTTTTGCCCAAACACATACTTATAAGTAGTAAAATCTGCAAAACTTATAATTTTGCAGTGGTTTCTTTTTTGTTTTTTCCAGAGCTGTAGATAACCCTTGCACTATGTATCTTTTCTGGTGGAGGGCTGTCATTGTATTATCCATTTTATTTATCCATGTACAGCACATGCCCTTGTTTTTAGCTGGAATGTTCCATAGTATAGCATTTAACTTATCTACATCTACATTTATTCAAATATATGTACTATATACTAGTGCTGTCAGGCAACAAGTTAATTTGCAGTGTAGTTCATCTAATTAACATGTGAAACTGACAGCCCTACTTGAAACAGATGATTTTTTTTATTTATTTTTTTTACTGTGAGTGGGATTGTCTCTTCATAGATCTGACTTGTGACTTAGCCTGGCGACGTCACCTGCTTGCCTCCATGGAGAAAGATGACTTATACAATACAGGAGAACATTCCAGGCTAATGTAACGTTAATTTAAAAAAATAAAATAAATAAATAAAATAAAAACATTATATAATATTGTTGTGAAAAGTGAAACTGTATTCGCTTTCATGCTTTAGAACTAGACATAAGGCAAGATATTTTGTTCTTTTCACAGTACATTAAGCAGAGTGTGACCAGTTTAAGGGTCATAACTACTGTATTTGTGCATCTCTTTTTAAATGTCTTCATTGGCTTTTATAATCTTGTGCTTTACTCAACCCTCTAAAGTGGCTGTCACATGTCAACATGCTATCCATCAGAAAGGTGCGAGCAACTTTTCACACCCCATCCTATAGCTTAAACCCCCTGAGAAGTGACATACAATATATATATGAGCGCTTAAATGCAAGGACAGTGTGAAGACAGGACCCCGGGCTATCTCGTGAAGCAGAATGAAGCGATCTGCCGCCATAGATTCTCCGCCTCTACATTATACCTGTTTTCATTCTGCCCTTCGTGTCACAATCTCCTCATACTTAGCCATTCATTATCAGCTTTCTGCAAGTGAAACAAAAAGCTCTGGCATTTCAAAGATTACCTGTGCTGCCGAGCCCCCACTTTTTGAAATAATGCCTGTATCTACAAATCTCCAACAGCGCATACATAAATATCCAGCCTCTAGCTAGTGTTGCAGAAAAAGAGAATCAAAGGCCATTGAGCTAAGGGAATCATAACATTATGTCTATATTTAGCTTGCGTCGTCTTAATTGGCATGAACAGTACAATCTGATAAGGCTTTTGACTGTGACTCACATGCTTTTATAACAGAATATACCGGAAATGTTTTTATTTTAAGAATTGTGCTTACAAATTTTGGAGGAGGATATGAAAATCTACAGTTGAGAATGTTTGGATAATATGTGAATGAAAACATGATTTATGAATCATCCCCCAATATTATCTAACATCATGTACAGTGTGTTCTTTGTACCAGTTTTACTGTTTGGCATCTGGCTTAATTATACAAAATGAAAGTAGAAACCACTGCATATACTGCATGGATTTGACGTGACCCCTCCCAACAACTAGAACTTTTGTCATTCTTAGGCTACGTTTATATGATGACGATCTGAACAGAAGATGCAAAAGTGGCGTTGCGTCTTCACTTTTTATTCCGCGTTTAGACGAGCGTTTTCGGGAGGAAATCTGCGCGCATACGGTGACTCAGAAGTGTGTGGAATTCGATTGGGTATGCATGCCAGGCGGCTAGGTGGCGCTGTGATACATTATCACTATGTCCGCGCACATGTGTAGAATCTTCCTTCTTCTCATCTGCGCTGCGAAAAGCAAAACAAACATGGCTACCGGTAGCAAAATAAATTTGTGTGGTCAGACGAAGAAGTTCAACTATTGCTTCAGACCACGTTAGACTACAAAGCAACGAAGGCGTAACGAAGGCGCCGATGTGACGTAAACACGTACGTGACGTCAGCAGATTTGACCAGAGTTTTGCGTCTTGGGCAGTGTAGACGGAAACGCTACGGCGGAGCGTATTCAAGTTTTCCACTTTGGAGGACGGTTTCAGTTTTTTGCATTTTTAAGCCCTCAAAACGCCGTCACCGTCTAAACGAAAGGCACTTCCAATAAAATATTTTGTGGTTTTTACCCGTAAGCTTTCTCGTGTAAACAGGCCCTTAGAAATGCTAATAGCTTTGTCTTATGTTGGAAAGTAGTTGTCATATTCCTAAAAATGCTCATATTGTTTGTCCATAAACAATAAAAGTCAATTCTGGGTAAGACTTTTAATCATCAAGAGTCAAAGTACTCATAACAAACAAGTTTATTATGAATGATTCAGGCATTTTCTGATTTATGTTTCCTCATCAAAACCACACCTGGAGTCGTATTTTGTTTCATTCACACGTTTAACACACAAACCCTTCATATTTACCGTAGTTCTTCTCTCAAACAGAAAACACTCTGTCCCACCTTGTGATGTCACGTGGTAATACAGGAAGTGCTGCTCTGTGTTTTAAACTCCATACACCTTCACTAGAATCATTTGGATGATTTTAGGCTTGGAATTGTTCTATTGAAGAAAAGGTAAAAGGTAGCTCTTAACATCATAACTACTGCTGCATGACATCACAAGGTGGAACAGAGCATTTTGAGCTTTGGGGATGTAGACAGACTAATAATGCAGCGTGTGAATGAAAGAAAACATAACTCCAGGTATGTTTTTCATGAGGTAACAACATTATACCAAAGCTCAAAGCTAGTCAAAGTTGCATAATATAGGACCTTTATTTGTGTAGTTATCAAGTCTTAACCATTCTTAATTAATAAAAGTTTGTTCATTAAGTCTTTGTGCTTAATTATTGTGGATAATTATTATTTTATACTGTTTTTTTCTGTTTTTAGATACTTTAATTTCTCTGTTTGTTTGTTTTCAGTAATCATTTTCATATAGCTCCTCTCTTGACCTAATTTGACATATGCATTTTTACTACATACTCTATATTTATTATCGTGGCAGCCAGGTACCACTGAGCACCGTGTCCCTCCCCTGTTGCCCCTACACTCCAGCATGTGCCGACTGGTCCATCTGGGCTGTGTGAGGTCACTGAGCACGCCACCTGCTCCGTTTGAGGTGCCCGTGTGGAAACATGACAGATGTATGGATTTTAGGAGTGCAAATGCCCTGAGAAACCTATAAGCATGGCTACTTTCCCATATCCATAATGTCTGAGTATCACAAAGGGCATATACTGACATGGATGCACCCAATCTATACAACTGGTATTTGCTGAACCAGTCTCACAGGTTTTTTTTCTGCGCATTTTGTGTTCAGTGAGACCATTTGGGGTTCAGTAATTTAAGTGGACAGTTGTTCCTTGCATGCGTAAATGGATTTTATGGGCTTACAAGTCTATAGTGTTGGCTTAGAGTAAGTGAGAGTTTATTATGGAAATAAATTGTAGGTATTTGCCTTTTTATTTCACACAAATGTATTAGGTTTATATCTGAAATTATTTAAGCCATGAAGACATTGCTGTAAATGTTGGTTGCCAACACATAATGAATTTTGATAAATGGTCACATCTTTATATAGCACGTTTCCACCTTCAAGGCACCCAAAGCGCTTTACAACAAGGAACCACTCACCCATTCACACACACACTCACACACCAGTGTTTGGTGGAAACGAAGAAGTTTGTATTCGTTTTGGCCTTTCATCCACACGGCGCCGGCGTTTCTGGTGGGTGAAAACGGTGTTTTTGAAAACGGGTTCCAGAGTGGAGAAATCTGAGAACGCCAGGGGTCGCGTTGTCGTGTGGACGAGCAAAATGTAGCTTTTGGAAAACGATGACGTCGCGATGCTTGTTTGCAGAAGAGAAAGGACTTTATGCGCATGTGCTCTTTGTAGTACAGGGGGTCCTCGGGTTACGACGTTGATCCGTTCTTAAGACGCGTCATAACCCGAATTTCGTCGTAAGCCGGATTTTGCCTTTGATCTTCCAACCAAAGCACCAATAACCTTTCCATCTCAATAATTAGACCACTACGCTGCTTGGTTATCACTGCCGCTATCATAGGAGCAGATCAGAGCCCACATCAGGTACTTCCGCCCACATTGGGCACGCACACGAGGCTGTCGTCTTCTCCCTACAACCACAACAGAGCGTATTCTTCCGCCGTACATCTCTTACCACGCTAAACCGCGTAAGACGGAATGACGCGTAATATATATATTTTTTTTAATGGGGGCGCGTTCGTAACCACGAAACGTCGTAACCCGAGACCGTCGTAACCCGAGGACCCCCTGTATTGCATTTCCGGTGGCTCTGGCTGTTTCCAGTTTACAGCACCACTTATTGGTGTGGCGTATGTATTACATCGTTTTCACTCAGCGCTCCGTTTTCACCTGGATGCGAATATTTACTGATCCGACACGTGTGTGAATGCAATTTTTTTTTTTCAATCCGCATAAAAAAGTGTTGTCGTGTGGATGTAGCTTAAGTGTCTTGCCCAACGACACAACGGCAGCATTCATCTGTGGGAGTTAGAATCGTATTGCCAACCTCTGTCATCTGACCGCTCAACCAATGATGTTTTTTCGAACCGCGAACCTTTGGATCAGTGGACAAACGCTCTACCAATTGAGCTATTGCCACCCATAATATATATATATATGTATTTAAATGTTTTTACTTAATTTTGACATATGAAATAAATAAACACTTATACCATTGCAGTAAACGAGAAAACAAATGGTTTGTTTCTGTAAACACTTAAACATTGCATTCCACACCGTTGCCAGCTAGCTTTATTTATCATGTCCACAAACCTTGTGTTTTGATTTTAGTGTGTTAATGTTGCCTATACACGTTTTGTTGACACTGTATACACACAGTGATGTGGCCACCTGTCCCTTGTATTGCCTCTGAATGAACGAAGAAATAACTTTACAAAGACCACATTTCTTCTCTTTGACATTCAACACGGATTTGGAGAAACTTTCCCTTCTGAGTTAACCCACGACAAACAGGAACATTTCAAGGAATCCACACAAAACAGATGGGCAGTGGCGCATTTACAGTATTTTACATTTGTATACGTTTACGGCATCACTCCCTTTTCCCTTTTCAAATTCATGACACGTGCATGCCAAGTGCCTATTCATTTCTTTTGTTTTACGCACGCGTTAAACATTTTCGAATAGACGTTTTCGTGTGGGATTTTATAGACAGAAAATAAACCGAAATCGTTACGACCATTAGATCTGTCATTAGGCAAATGACGCTGTCCACAATGTCCCGTTTAGCCTAACAGCAAACTGTACCAAACCGATTAACAAACAATAAGTCTGCATTATTAACCTACTCATAATCTACTAGCCGAGTGCGCACGCATTTTGGACACTTTCCCATCTGGTAAACGCTTTGGCTACATTGGGTCTGATGGCGAACGCGGTGGACACCTTTAGCCCACTTAAACTCGTGTGTATTTTCCTTTACGCGCAGATAAACCAGCTGATATCAAAGGCAAACGCTGTGCGCTTTAAATCTCTCCACTGGATCTCTCCACCGTGCGCTCTTTACTATGCGCCCAGCCCAGTCCCCGCCCACAGCTGCGCGTCACCAGCGAGTAGTGCGCGCACAAGTCACTCCCCTGCCTACTTTTAATAGCTTTGTCATGTGATGGAAAGCAGTTGTAAGACAGGTGCCCTCGGTTCATTCTCGGCGAGGGGCAGCAGTCGCCTGTGCGCGAGCGAGTGGGAAGCGTGTGTGGATTTCTTTTTTACTTTTCTTTCTTTTTTCTTCTTTTTTAACCCTTTTGCAAGGACCGTCATTCAGTGTCTGAATGGCGTGGGACAGGTGTAACCAGGACTCGGTGTGGAGAGAAATAGAGGTGAGAGCATCTTTGTAAGAAAAAAAAAAAAAAAAAAGCCGACTTCTCTGTATCTGTGTGGACTGTTTCGTATTGGATCCTTGGACTGCGCTGACTCTCCCTCACAGTGGTTCGCTATATCTGCGCTCTGCTGTGCTGCTGCTGCTTAGTGCGCGTCTGGATTTGAGGAGTTGAGGATGCGGGAGACATACACGCAACACGGGAATATGACAAGCGGAGGGGACGGCTTTTCTTCTCAGTTACACATGTAGTTATGATATTTCGTGCACGGGCTGGGACTATCTCTTCCTATAGGATCTCTCTGTGTTTTTGAGTGGATTTCTGAGCTTTCCACGCGCACCGGTGCCAAAAATGACTGAAATGTCTCAAAGTCAGGTATTTGGCTTGCCAGTTTCGACGACGATAACAATCCCTTTGATGTGCAGCATCGTTTGTCCACTTTGCACCGAGCAATGTTTGGCTGTGCACAGGAGCAAAATAGCCTTATACGGTTCAACATCCCCGGCAGAAGCGTAACGCTCCATCCCATTGCCGATCCCCACTGTATCCTGTGCGTAAAAGCTTTTCACATCACGGCGCACATCAAAAGGATACTTATTCGTCTTTTTGACTTTGCTTTTCGTGTTGCTTTACAAACTGCACGTTTGCGATACGCAGCGTCCTTTAAATGATTAAAAGTAAGGTGCATCTGTAAAGGCAGACGAGGAGGAGGCTGTGCGACTTTGCAAACGTGATTCTTGCATTCTGTCTGTAAAGTGCAGTCGTAGATCATTGTTTCTCCTGCACTCCTATTCTCTCGGAGCAAGTGCTTGTATGTGCCAGGCGTGCGTAAATCACAGATGCGCTTTTGCTGCTGCTGCTGTGTTCGCCTCGCTCATCTGTCTGGCGGCGCTATTTCATTAGTTCAAGCAGTCCGAGGACATAATTGGGTGTAAGACAGTTAGACACATGAACGCCGTTACTATGATTGTGCGTTTTGGCATATCTTCTGCGGAATGGAAACTAAAACATAGAGACGCGACGTACTCACGCGGATTTGCCTCTCCTCGCAGCCTCGCGTGCCATTCCGCGGACAGATGAAGTGTGACACCGGTGTCTGAGCGGTTTTGCCTACTTGGCACGGCGACTGTCTCATCCCCTGCACGCGCAATGAACCAAATACCTCGCTCCGCTGCCAGTGGATATCAGTCGTACGTGTTCTCACTATTACAGCTTGTACTCGAACTAATAAAAACGCGTGTTACAAATTGATCCTGGCATCCCGTTTTGTCCTGCGTGCGCCTGTGAAAACCAAAGCTCTAGTGTGAATTGTGCTGGTGATAATGGCTTAAAAGTTGCCAAAGTGCGGCGTAAACTGTCAAAATTTGCCACATCCAAACGCCCGATTGAGACCCAAATCTTCCCCAAGGCTCCCTTCTCACCAAAACAACGTCTATTATTATCACCTGAAGCTGTCTGCACTTGTTGCCACCTCCCACGTTATCCCGTTATGCCTCTGCCTCCGGGACTCTTCATTTTCAGCCCGAGCGGAGCCGATGATTTGCGTTGGGGAGGGAACGGTAGCAGCTGCTTCATACAGGCACACATTGGCTAAATGACATAAAAGTAGCTGGTGAATTAGAAAATGTCAACAGGCAATAGCGTTTAGGGCATGCACCATGGCGCTGATGATGAGTTGGGGAGGTGTTGTGGGTGCACAGTGCGTTCTTCAGGTAGAACAAGGAATTGATTTACAAACTCGTGTCAGTTAAAGTGTAAAATACATGGTTTCTTGATGAAATTGCGTCATCCCATCTTGATGAAATGTGCTCAAAAGCTTGTATGCTTTATGTGCTTCCCAGTGTGCTGCCTTGGTTGGTGAAGACCAGCCCCTCTGCCCAGACCTCCCTGAACTTGACCTGTCCGAGCTGGACGTCAGTGACTTAGATGCAGACAGTTTCTTGGGTGGCCTCAAATGGTACAGTGACCAATCGGAGATCATTTCCTCGCAGTATGGCAACGAGGCGTCCAATCTATTTGAGGTAAGATTGCGTTGCATGTTGCTTTATTTTTGGTATTTTTACCTATATGTCATTTGTGTGTTTTGATTTATCGCATTGTTAAATACCAGCTAGTGCCAGTTTACAAACAAGTTTTCTTTTTTATTGCCCCCAGTACAAAAGAGGAGATAACAGATGATAAGAGCTTGCAGACCTTTGTCCCCTGTTTGAATCCTGGCCGCCACTTTAGGCCCCCTTATCAAAACATTTATTTCAGTTCAGGTTCAAGCAACGCGGCATACATCAGACAGAATAGTAAACTCTGTACCATGTTGCAAAACGCCTCTCAAAGGTTACAGTGTAAAACTTTAATCTTTCAATCCCGCTTTCTCTCTCTTCTCTTCCTACCTCCCTATCCGCTTCCTTCCCATCTAACCGTGACGTTCCTTTTCTCACCGAAAGTCCACAGAGAGTCATGATCCAACCAGGGCCATAAAACCGTCAGTCTTGGGACTCTGTTGCGGTCCCCAGTTCATTATAGGCCTTTATCAGTGGCAGAGATAGACAAGAAAGAGGTGAGATTGGATGCTTTAGCCATGCCTTGGGAGGAAGAAAAGAAAAAGTGTTTGTACCACCAGTCTTGTCATGTTTTTTGGCTCCTGTTTGTGACTCCAAAGCTGATAAGGGAGTAAATTCTTTCCACTTTTGGCCTCCTCGAGATCAGCCAGCACCTTTTCTAGCCCCCCTTTCTACCATAGTACGCGCATACACAATACTAGGATAGGCCTAAGTACTTGTGCTGCGACTCTCTGCTGTCGTCTTAGAGTGATATGGCTCACAGCCCAGTGAGTAGCTCAGGGGATGGATATAAATACCAATAAGAGTGTGTGCATGTGAGTGAGGAGGAGAGCCAGGGTCTAATTTAGGAACACACTGGATGGTACAAAGCCAAATTGTATTGACTTCATGCAGTGTATTGGCAAAAAAAAGGAAAAAAAAGACTCAATTTGGGTGTTTTCTTAATCATTTGATGTGATTAAGATTCAGATCAGATTCTTCCATCTAAGTCAGCAAAGTCTGTAGATGCATGATAAATTAGAAGATAGGATTCAATATAGAAATGATTGTTTTCTTGCAGGCGTGCAGATGCTCGCAATGGTCAAACCAGGAAGGGAAAATCAATTTTTGTATCTCTACTCTATTAATCTATGAAATTGTAAATACTTTAACCAATAAAACTTATCTGTATTTTTACTAGCCCCCATATACGACTTGTAATCTGATAATGATGTGCTGCATTTTCTCAATATAGGTGAGGTCAAAGGTCAAGCTAAATATAGTAGCTAAATGTAGTGACTTCCTTTGCTATTGCCTTTGCAAACCATGAAGTTTACAGTCATTTCAATAAAGTATTTAAAGTCGCGTATGTTTGCAACTGCCATGTAGCGATCTGACATATTCACTAAGAAGTTGCATTATACTAGAGCTTCTAATCAAGACTTCCAAAGCCGTAATACATTTGGCTGACCAGGGAGTTTTTTCCTTTTCTTTTTTTCTTCTCTCCATCTTTGGAAAGTTTCAAGTCACCATATGAGGCATTGGGTTCATCATACGGGAGGACTGAGCTAATCCCACTTAATCTGACAGGGGGAAAGTTTGCAGCTCGCGAGGATCACAGGGCTGAGGATGCAGCGCTGGCTTCCTCTGCCCTTTGATTGGCCCTTGCTCACACCAAGGGGAAGCAACCAATCACAGGGCCAGGATTAGAAGACGCTCTAATAACCTATTAAGACACACTTTAAATTTGAGCATTTCACTGTCTGACATGCAATTTGGGTTTATGTCAGATGCCCTGGTGTTCTTGGTGTAACTTGGTACAATTTTAGCATTTATTCAGATTTTGGACTGGCAGAAAGAGTTTTGAATGTAGACTTTTGGATGTAAATTTGTCTAGAATAACTGTGTCTGTAATTAACCAGATGGACAGTTTTGGAAATGCAATAAAAAATATGAAAATCCTTTTTTTTAATGAATGTTGTTGCTAAAGATTAGTGGCCATACATATGTTAAAGCCCCCTGTGATGCATATTTCACACCAAAATGCACTGTGGAACACATTATCAAGCTGGTAACACTTCCCAGAGTAACACTTCTAACAGCTGGGTGCAGCTGTCAGGACAGGGTCCCTCTTTTATGCCCCAGTTAAGAACACCAACAAGTCCGGAAATGTTTTCTTCATTAGTGTGTGTCAGCTGTGGAGGTGATCTGCATCTCGCATAGAAAACTGATGTCTGAGGCTTGAATTGTGTGACTCTTTATATTAAAAAGTAGCAATCTTTTGTTTTCTTATTCTCCATACTGTTTAAACATCCCTAGCATCCTAATTATCATCAGAGTTTATATACAGTATGCACTTACGCAACTTTCAGAGGCCTGACCGAACTTTTGCCATCGTGGTAATGCTAACAACTAGTGCACACCAACCTTACTTCCTGGTTTGCAGACAATAAAAATGCTTTAGAATCAATAGTACACAACGATATCATTTTGACATTAAGAGCTGCTTTGTATAATATTTGTGCTAGGGCTAAACAGATTTTACTTTATTACACGAAGAGCAGCCCTTTTAATATTCTCATTGTGTAATATTGTGTGTGAAGTACGGAGTGTTCTAAAAAAAGGAGAACTTGGAGTAGCATCCTGGATCACCATGCGTCCCCTGGCTGGCCTTTCGTTCTGTCTCCTGCCACTGTCCAAACTGTTCCTGACACCAAATGTGAAGAATGGTACCCATCCACCTTAGCTCTCCATAAACCACACACCTTCCTCAAATACATACACCCATATAAGAGGTCCTGGCCCGGGCTGCGCCTGCCTGACACCTCTTCAAAAACGGGCCCGACCGTGAAAGTCCGCAGGCTATTTTGAGCTACTGTTGTTAAGGGGCGTCTAACTCCCAATAAGTTCCTGGTGTACTGCCAAAGATAACGGCACAAAAGCGTGACCGAATGTCTTTTTAAACCACTGGACTAGCGTTCTGATGACACGTGGGAGAGAGGAGCGCTGGTGAGCTTTTGTTTTGGAGTCCGCAGAGGGATTCTACATGGCCATTCAACACGTACAATGATTAAAAAGTATTTGCAGTTGCTGTGTAAGAGGTATTGATTGTACCGCTTGAATGATGACAGACAGACGGAGACAAACGGAGGGTTCCTCTGTGTCCTGGTCAGGGGTAGAATATGGAATTATTTTTTAATTATAGTCTCATTTTGAACATTCAGTGGTTGCCATTTGAACATTATTAGTCGAAACTAAAACAAAAATCTTTGGGGAACTATGGGGGTGCATTATCCATTCTACGGTCCCCCATGGTCCCACCCCTGGCTAGAATAGTGGATGAAATTATAGATCTGTAAAATGTATGCTTACGGTTTTGTTATTTATTATTAGTTTATTGTCATTAGATGATGTTTCAAGTTAATATTCAACTGAATGCTATGCACTGTTTTTGTTAAAGATCCCATGACATGGTACTTCTTGATGCTTTTATATGGCTCCTTAATGGTTCCCTAATACTGTAAATGAATCCTTCTTCAAAATCAACACTTAGTGCATGAGAAAGACACATGTACAGAGTCAGAGTCAAAAAATAACTCTCTGAACGACTCATTCTGGGCCTTGTTGCTTGAATGCAAATGAGAAGGACACAGATTGGTTAGAGGAGCGGGTGGGGTGGGGGGGCAAATGCGCCGCTGGTTCCTTGTTTTAGCGGTGCGCTGTGCCTGGCCCCACTTCCGCGTGTGTAAGTGCGAAGGAGGAAAGGACAGCCTTTTCAATGAAAAAAAAACACATTTTCACAGAAAATAAAATTAAACCACTGCTGTTTCAGAGGTCCAGAGGGTTGGGTAAAGGACTTCCGAGTCTAGAAACACTCGCATGTGCCTCCAGGCAAATAAAAAAACGCATTTCGCATTGCGTAGCTCCTCCGCAGTCCAAACTCTCTGGGCGTGATTTCCAGAGACAGGAGGTGGAGATCCAGACGGTGGTGGAACTGAATTTGCATTTCTTTTTTCGATCTGACGTCAATAAGGTGCCTTGTCCAGAATCGCCCATTTGAGCTGTGTTTTTTTCAAACGCAGAAAAGGATCGCAAATGCTCAGTTTAGACATTTTGCAACTTTTAGCCATTGGGGGGGCCTAAACAGGGTAGGGGAGCTCACATTAACGTTCAAAAACCTCAGAAAGTGAAAATTTCATGCCATGGGACCTTTAAGTGAAGATTTTTGTTGAACTTGAAGTTGATTTTTTTTTTTTTACACATCTTGTGATCACTTCAGGAGTAGATATAGCAGCAGTACTGTATGCAATGCCAAAGGTATTAATAGGCTATTAATCATTCACTTTTATAATCACTAAAAATATGAATTAGTAGCAGCACGAGAAGTGATATCACCTCTCCTTGAGTAATATTGTGCGATATTAGTCATTTTGATAACACTTTTATAATGACCCTACCTTCATTAGCCTCAATAAAGCGTGAACAAATAATTCAGACTTAATAACTACTTCATTACGTACCTGGAGCGTTTGTTTTTGTTTTTTGTTCTCTCAAACAGAAAACACTCTGTTCCACCTTGTGATGTCATCATGGTAATTCAGGAAGTGCTCCATTGTGTTTTTAAACTGCATACACCTTCACTAGAATCATTTGGTTGATTTTAATCTCTACCGAACTACTAAAGTAGAGAGTAGAATTCTGAACATTACTAAAGGTAAAAGGCAGCTGTTTAAAAGTTTAGATTTTTTTGTTGAACTTTGGAGAGGTAGACAGACTAATAGATTACTTAAACATGTGTGAATGAAACAAAACACAATTCTGGGTATGTTTTTGATAAGGTAATAAGATTAAAACACAACTAAAAGTCAGTTTTGTGTAATGTAGGAGCTTTAAGTTGTTATTAAACCTGAATCATTCTTAATAAACTATTTATTCATAATGCATAAAGTCTTTGAGATGCATAGTTATAACTGTAATTTTATCTGTATAGATCTGTTACATGACTTCGACTGTTTCTATTTTTAGTCGAGACAATATTCCAGAGAAAGAAGGTGTAACCCTGTCATATAAAATTGAGGATAGCATCTCTATAGACGACAGATGCATGCTAAAAAGTGGGAATCGTCTGGACTGGTGCCAGGATGAGTGAAAGCCGGGGGATTTGAAGTAAAAGGTTATGGGCTTTGCAGGTAGTAAAATCAAAATACCAGGGCTTAAAGCATTAGTGGATGATGTACAGTGACATGTGAGGAGCATATGTGGTTGGACATGTTGGGGTAGGCACCACTTCAGCAGGACGTGACAATGGGCCTCTCAAAAGCATTATGGTCTTTGTTTTGCTCGTTTTGGGACAGATGCTCGGTAAGCAAAGCAGATTATATCGATTGGGACATCTTTAGAGAGCTTAGGAAATGACTTGCGTGAAAAATGCAGGGTATATGGAGAAGAGGGTGTAGCGGGGATGTTTGCTGGTGGTTTATAGATGCCTGAGAGAATTGACAAACATACACGATGAGAGGAAAGAGTGCAAACAACTTGGATTGATCTGACGGGACGGATTCAACACTAGGGCACACGATGTAATGATTTGTGTTACGATTAATATCAGAAGAAACGTCATAATTTGATGATTATTCGTGATTATGGACACTAGAGGATATATCGGACCAATATTTAGACTTTTCTGCCTTCAATCTCCATCACAGGTTGATAAGTTGTTTGGCTGATCTGCTGCCCAAAGAATACACAAAAACTTAATTTGAACACTTCATTGTGAAAAGATGTGACAACACAGCTCTCTTAAAAGTTTGTGGTGAAAAAGGGGCTGTGAGTGAGTTTGTAATACATTTAAATCGATTGAATTCTGCTTCTTAACCCTAGAGCTCTATCGCTGGATTTTCACCCAAGCAAAAGTATTTATATGATTTTCAATATGTTGCATTTTTCTGAGTCATGGGTCCCTGGGGAGCTTCACCATTGTTTTTGACATCTTTGAAGGTGTAGGTGTTTCCCTACCCCAAAGCCCACTTTTTCCTACAGGCTTTTGGGTGATTTTCACCCGGCAATAGTGAAAAGAATGTAAGAATCGAATGAATTTAATGAAATAGGATGTAAGGAATAGGTAAGTAAGAGTGGTCCTGGAATGTGTAGCTATCCTTATTTAGTGCAGTGGTTATGAATAAATATCACAAAGTGGTGATTTCAAAGGGAATTCTTATGGTGAAAACAATATTTTAGTCAACTGGTAATTTTTACCCACTGAAAAAATACTATTTTTTGTTGCTCTCTCCTGCAACTGTTCATGTGTCGTGAGTCTGTGCTTCACCAGGGAAGTCCCACATGTCCCAGGAATGGGTGGACCAAAGACCAAGTTTCTAGTATCTTTTAGGAATTTTTTGTTCTCAAATTCCTAATTTTTCAGTAATTTTGGAGCATGTTTTTAGGGTCTGCCTATGTTTTTTTTTTTTCATTTTGTTACACATACCACAGTTGAAAATAAAAGAAAACCACTTTAATTTATCATATGTTGTCATATTATGATCTATTTTTCATGACAAGTGGGGTTTATTATATCAGGTAAAAATTATCTGGCAAAAGTGTTACTTTTTATAGCAAAAAGTACGGTGGCTAAGTGGCTAGCACTCACGCTTCACAGCAAGAAGGCTGTGGGTTCGATCCCCGTGTGTATGGCCGTAAGATTTGGATCGCCCGAGCCTTTCTGTGTGGAGTTTGCATGTTCTCCCCGTGTCTGGGTGGGTTTCCTCCGGGCACTCCGGTTCCCCCCATCAACCCAAAACATGCACCATAAGTAAAACCCTTAGGTCGCTTAGGTCCTGACCAAACTGAAGCAAGAAGATCATGGAGATGGTCCCCGGGCGCAGTAATGTGCTGCCCACTGCTCCTAATAACAGGATGGGTTAAATGCAGAGAAAAATTTCTCCTGTGTGAGATCAGTAATGTCACTTCTTAAAAGTGTTCTAGGGTTAAAGGTTACAGTTACTGCTATTATTGCCATTACTAGTAGTTTGTTATTTAGTTGTGATCTAAACTACTCCTACTCGCCTTCATTGTTCTAGTTGCAATAGCTGTTAAAGCATTTTAAGAAGATGATGTAGCTAGTTGGTAAGTAAAGTAAATAATACTGAGTAGCCAAAACATCTTTGTGTTGTAGCAAAGATAGCATTTGTTGACACTGTGACAAGAGTGAACACAAACCCGCCCACTTTCCTTTCTCCCAACACATACATAAATACAAAGGCTACCCTCATTGTCCCTGTTGCTACTCCCTCCTGAATGTTTATTTTGCAAATGTATTCTGACATTTCCACGCCCGCACCAGTTCACCAGCTCCGTCTGCGACACATGTGCGCGCATTACCATAGCTTGCTGTATAAAATAATATTCTTCAAGTAACTCCTTATTAGAATACCCCACACCATACTTCCGCTCATCTCCCGCCTCCTCTCTTCTCTGTCAGTGTATTCTCCCACCCGAGTCCCTTCTAACAGACTGGCGGCGCTTCCTGCACAAATGAGACGCGCACTCAAGATGTCCCAAGTTGTGTTGTCTCACAGCGTCTGTCAAATCCACTTCATGACAAGATTGGCGATGCGCTGTTGGGGGCACTCCATTCCTCCTGCTCCCAAAAGAAAGAGCATTTGTTTCTGGTTTAACTTGAAGATGCAGCAGCTAAACAGATGTATTTTGGACAGAGTTGGCTAGAAGGAGGAGCCGGAGGAGAAGGGATGAGGGCTAGGCTTGGCCAAAAAGCTCGCTCGTGTTCTGTTTTGGTTGGCTCTGAGGTGTTGCTGGAATGACTTGCCGTTGTCCCCTTTGTCACACTTCCATAGCTCCCAGTGGGCTGTGCTGCAGATGGACCTGAAGCCCTGTCCCCTCTCATCAATGTTTCCCTGTGTCATAAAAAGTGAGATAAAAAGTGTTTATATGATACAGTTGTATGTTTGCAGTAGTGGTTTGCCTGGGTTCATTTGGATTCACATATATGATAATAAGAAAGTACTGCAACAATTTATTCTTACGAGCAATAGTAGAAGCAGCAGTAGAGTTAAAGGTTCTTTGGGAACAATTCTATAGCAGTAGTAAGAGTAGTAGTAGTAGTAGGAGGAGTAGTAGGAGTATTTGTAGTAGTAGTAGTAGTAGTAGGAGTATTTGTAGTAGTAGTAGGAGTAGGAGTAGTAGGAGTATTTGTAGTAGTAGTAGTAGTAGTAGTAGTAGTATTTGTTGTAGTAGTAGTATTTGTAGTAGTATTTGTTGTAGCAGCAGTAGTAGTAGTCGTAGTTGTAGTAGTTGTAATTGTAGTAGTACGGTATTTGTAGGAGTAGTAGTAGTAGTAGGATTTGTAGTAGTATTTGTAGTACTAGTAGTATTTGTAGTAATATTTGTAGTAGTTTTTGTAGTAGTAGTAGTAGTATTAGCAGTAGTAGTAGTTGTTGTAGTAGTAATAGTAGTATTAGCTGTAGTAGTATTTGTTGTAGTAGTAGGAGTAGGAGTAGTAGTAATAGTAGTATTTGTTGTAGCAGCAGTAGTCGTAGTTGTAGTAGTTGTAGTTGTAGTAGTATTTGTAGGAGTAGTAGTAGTAGTAGTAGTATTAGCAGTAGTAGTAGTTGTTGTAGTAGTAATAGTAGTATTAGCTGTAATAGTATTTGTAGTAGTAGGAGTAGTAGTAGTATTTGTTGTAGTAGTAGTATTTGTAGTAGTAGTATTTGTAGTAGTAGTAGTAGTAGGATTTGTAGTAGTAGTAGTTGTTGTAGTAGTTGTAGTAGTAGTAGGTTAAAACTAATGGTAGATATAGTGGCAATACTACTAGACTAGTAGTATTGGCTTGAATACTTTGCAGTTCAAGTACACATTATTGTTCTAACTCTTGAAGTATATATTTTTAGAACAGTTTAAGGTGTGCCATTACCACTCTATGATTTCTCTGATTCTTCTGATTTATTGTGCAAATAGTGCCAGAGACAGAATCAGCGTTGATCTGTGTGTGTGTGTGTGTCTGTGAATTTGGTGAGAATGTCTATTTTTAGCAGCGGGGTAATCTCTACTAAGAGCCTTTCAGGGCCGTTTCACTTGAACCTGGCCAAAATACTAAGCCAATAATCCACCCCACAAACTGTAACACATAGCAACGATGGAGTACGATAAGACCTGCCTCCCCCTTGTATTATTTAATAGTGTACTCTTTGAAACGCAACACGCAAGGAATTCTTTATCTTTCAGGTCAAAAAGATACGATGTTTGCATAGAGATAAAAAGGCCTGATCAAAGTTGGAAATAAAAGCACAGATGAGGTAGTAACACCGCTACGGCGAGAAGGAGGAGGGAACCCAGACAGACAGGAGGAGAGAGCTGGAGGAGAGAAAAGGCCTTCAATCAGCGAGAGATATGAGTGATAGTGAAGCGCGATTAGTGCTAGGCCACAGGCAACTTCCTCCATCCAGGAAACAGCCATCGATCCTGGGAGAGTGTAGGTGTGTGGAGTGCCTGATGAGCCCGGAGCTGGAGCTGCAGCCCAGTGCGTGTGAATTCATACTTAGACGTGGCGTGAAAGTAATCCAGTTAAATTATGTTCTGGTGTTGTGGAAAATGGAGTTGTGAAGATTTTGTTTACTATGATAAGATTTGTTATGCGCACTATGTAAATTTTCTACTGGAGGTTTTATCCCTTTGTGTCATGGGGATGTTATTGCGTTGCAGACAAAGTTCTATTGTGATATTAAAATTATGTATCTTCCAATTATTCAAATATAAGCATTTGGAAGTTGGCCATACTGTGGAACATTCCCAATCTACAGGTCTGGAAAAAAAATAAGAGACCACTGCAAAATCAGTTTTTCTGATTTTACTACTTATAGGCATGTGTTTGGGCAAAAGGAACATTTTTGTTTTCAGACCTCAAACAGTGCAAAGAATCAAGATCAAATTCATTTTAAAACAACATAATACTAATGTTTACACTTAAGAAGAGTTCAGAAACCAATATTTGGTGCAATAACCCTTATTTTTAATCACAGCTTTCATGCGTCTTGGCATGCTCTCCACAAGTCTTTCACATTGTTCTTGGGTGACTTTATTCCACTCCTGGTGCAAGAACTGAAGTAGCTCAACTTTGTGTTTGTGTTGGAATTCAACAGACGCTGGAATGGAATGGCTGTAATACATGTAGAGATGCTGATTTCAGGAAAAAAATGCAGTGGTCTCTTATTTTTTTCCAGAGCTGTATGTTAAAATGTTATTTCCTTATCACAAATATACTTGGAGTTGTGTTTTGTTTTATTCACACATGTTGAAGGCAAATTGTGCATATTTGAACACTCAGTTCCACACAGGAAATGTGTTTTTAAACTCCATCTTCACATGACTCATTTGGATGATTTCCGCCCTAAAATTGCTACTGAACTAAAGGTAAAGGTAGCTGTTAATTTAAAAACGACCACTACATGACATCACAAGAAGGAACAGAGCATTTTGAGCTTTGGAGATGTAGATATATTAATCATAAAGGATTATTCAAACATGGGTGTGTTTTTGAGGAGGTAACAACATTATAATATGGATTAAACTGTACATGTGAAGCCCTACTTGAGAGTGTAATTTGGAGAGCTTTGTCATCCAAGCAGAGAAGAGCAAGCCTTCCCATTTGGAGTAAGCTGTGTGATGTGCACTGCATGCTTATAGCTTCAGCTTATACTTCCCCCTGAAGCATTTAAGTCTTCACAGGCCTCAAATAGTTCAAGAGGCTCTCGGAGTGACTGGATGACTCACTCGCCAGCCAATCAGAGGAGAAGAAACGGGCCTTTGCTCATCGCCTTCTGAAAACCGCTACTTCCCTTTACTTGTGCCGGGACAGATGAGTGCATGCGCAAAATGGGTGCAAAACAGAATGCGTAATGTTGCTTAATTTGGTTCAGTTGTTGAATTCAAAGTGAGGAAATGTATACTGCTCAGACAGCGGAAAATTATTGTAATATACTGTATGCAGTAGACTTAAAGGAGCCTGGGACAAAAGGGTGCAAAGGGGTGCATTGGAACCTAACGTAAAAGTGTTTGCAGTCTCATTTTTAGGCAGGTGAAGTAATGCCACTCTGGGATGTTTTACAATACGGTATTAATCCTTTCTATATTCATGGAGACCAAACCAGGCCAAGTTACAAGTCAGATCTGTGGAGAGGCAACTCAAAAGTGCTCAAAGTAAGAAGAAGTCAGCGTGTTTTTCTAGGTATTTTTGAGCTATAAAACCACTTGTAATTTAATCAATGTAAGGTGGAGCTGTTTAATGTCATACTGTTGAACATTCTCGGCAAAATAGTGACGTATCCATAGAAACAAGCAGATGACAGACCCCCAACCCAAAAAGTTACATAGTGTACCTTAAATGGAGGAGTATTTTTTAGTATCTTTGCACTCGGAAATTTGTATTGCTTTGCCTGGAAAGTTCCACCATCAAACAGTGATAGCAGCTAATGACAATAGCAATAAAAATCAATTCGAATAAATGTAAAAATCAATATATTTAGTGCCTTACTGTGGACTTTTTCCAGCAAAGCAATGACACCTAGCAGGTAGCAGAGCCTCATTTAACGAATACAGTGGCTGTTTTTTTTTTTCATAGTTTGCTTTTTTCATTGTTTATTGGCATTTTTTATATCAAATAAAATCACCTATTTCTTGCATTATCTGTTAATTTCGACTTCTCTATCATAGTAAAAAAAATCTACAGCTCTCTCAGTTTTTCTGATTTTACTACTTATAGGTATGTGTTTGGGCAAAAGGAACATTTTTGTTTGAGTCTATAAACTACTGACAACATTTCTCACAAATTTCAAATAAAAATATTATCGTTTAGAGCGTTTATTTGCAGAAAATGACAAATGGTCAAAATAGCAAAAAAGATACATGTTTTCAGACCTCAAACAATGCAAAGAAACGAGATCAAATTCATTTTAAAACAACATAATACTAATGTTTACACTTAAGAAGAGTTCAGAAATGAATATTTGGTGCAATAACCCTTATTTTTAATCACAGCTTTCATGCGTCTTGGCATGCTCTCCACAAGTCTTTCACATTGTTCTTGGGTGACTTTATTCCACTCCTGGTGCAAGAACTGAAGTAGCTCAGCTTTGTGTTTGTGTTGGAATTCAACAGACGCTGGAATGGAATGGCTGTAATACATGTAGAGATGCTGATTTCAGAAAACAAATGCAGTGGTCTCTTATTTTTTTTTCCAGCGCTGTATTATGACTTATAGAGGGGTAATGCAAATTTCTCTGCATTTCTTATATGACGATTACTTTGTGTTACCGTGCTAAAATTAATTTCCTTCGCTGTGATAGTTTTTGACCTCTGCAAAATTGTCTATTCCTCAATGAATTCCTTTGCCAATTATTGAGTAGAACTGCGCGCCAACACTCTTTTCTTTAGTGTTGATGTGTTTGACTATATTGGCCAAGCCAGTACAGATTTCCAAGTGTCTGGGCTTTTCCTGTGGTCGATGGGCATTGATCTTTACACATTTGGCACGCGCTGCACAGTCTTGGACCTGGTGTGGTCAGCTATATGTAAAGAGTAAAAAAATCTAACTAAAAGCTACATGAGAAGAATCCACGAGGGAGCAGATCACAGAATTCGATATTGATGTTACAGAGAATTCCTTAGCTTTCATTTTTCTCTCATCCAGGAGAGATAGAGGGGCGCTTTGATATTCCTTTACCTGGTGCATCCTCGTAATGTTAGATTCAAGACTACACATGGATCAAATGTGTGCGAATTTGGCCCACGTGCTAGCCATACACAGTAGAAAAGATTAAAAAAAAAAAAAATCTTTGATAACATCCTGGCAAAGTCATGACATGGGTAAGTGGCGGACATTTTGCAGTAGTGGCGGCGTATACCTGGGCTGATCCATGTGCGGAAAAGTCAAGGTAAAAGATAATGCGTTTATTCAGTAATCAGCAAATAGCTTTTGTACGGCAGGTGAGTGGTGAGGCCGGTGAAGGCTTGATAAGATCGTTTGCTTTCAGGTGTTTCCCTGTCGCTGCAGAGTGCAAATTGAAGAGGTGACCTTTTTATGCCGTCATAGCAAAATGGAGTGCATTTTTTTACCACGCTGTTTCCATTAGCATACAGTGCGATGAGGGTTCTTTAACAATAGGACCGAGTAGCGAAGAAAGGCTATCTAATCCTGTGCTGGAATATGTCATATGCCCTCAAGATGTACCTTTCAACATTCATCCAGACTTGGGATTGGCACAGTACAGTGGTTTGTGTATTGTCTATTAAGAAGAATATCACACCAAAAAAGACATGGAATTTACAGTATAATTTCTGATAGCGATGTTCTGCTTTTTTTGGTGCTTAATTGTACAGTTCATTCTCATTATGTGTGATACTTGAACCTCAACCAAGACTTTCACAAGCTCATTTTTAGGGCTGCACTGATCCAGTTTCAATACCGATGCTGATACTTTGGCTTTAAGTATCTGCCAATATGCAGTATCAACCAATACTAGAGCAGAGACTGAAAATGGGTTTTGTAACCATTATTCATAATTAAAAGTAACTACCGAACAACTTTTTCTAAACTATTAGGTGTTTAGACCAGCATTGTACAGTAAATCATCTTATTACACAAATTTATAGACCAAAATGGCTCATCAAGTGAACTGATATTGACTGAACCAATCACACTGGTCTACAATTTTTTGGACTCGATCTGCTTCCAAGATAAAAGTGGCTAAATCTCATTTATATTGATAAGATGAACTGAAAATCAATCGATAACTGTGCTGTTTAGCTAATATATTCAAGATATTTAATGATGTAATAATAATATATATTATATAGATATAAGTTCAAACTCTAGACATATTAAAATGAATGTATTGGAATGTGCAGACAGGCTTTCAGATAGAACTGTTGCTTGTAGACACACTGTACCTTCTGATAAACTACAATTTTTGCCTTATTTTGCATAAATTTCCTATTTTGACCTAATACTATATCTTGGAAACTATAGCTAATCAGCACTTCTGACTTACTTTTTCTTTATTAGTGACCTAAACCAAGAAAAATTTCACTACTTTTGTTCCAGAAGCATTTTGCTTGTAGACCAGTCTATTCAATCCATCAAAATGTTCAGTGTCAGCTCTGAGATCAATACCAGTATCGTATTGGTGCATCTCTAGATAGTTGTAAGAATTGAAAAGAAAAGTTGTACAAATTGTAGCAAAAGTGGTATAAAATGGGATATTGACTGAATCAGCATGGACTGAACCGATATCCGATCCATCAAAATGTAATATCGGCACTGATATTCAATACCAGTATCATATCGGTACACCCCTACTCCTTTTAGCACATTTTAGATGAATTGAAAATCTGGTCTGATTGTCATTATTGGTAGAATCTCCCAAAATCTCCAGATATTGTCCACACTGTTCATATCATTCTTGAACATATTGAGATACCTTATTATCTCGGATGCACACAATACATGGATATGAGGAGCCTGCATTGTCTATGCTCATCCTTGTATCTTGTCTACTCCATCCTGGCTCTCCAAGCTTTGGCGGCTTTCCGAGGAAGACATTACAGGGACAAATGAAATGGAGGAGAGCATGGATGGGCTTGGCAGGGCCCGAAAGGTCATTGGCTTCTGCTGCTGCTGCTTCTGCTCGTGTCCAGGAGCCTGTGTCTGTGCAATACTGACCACTGCTTTCTTTGCAAATATATGTAAATGTCAAGTCATTAACCGCACAAAATCATGACTGGCATTACACAAACCTTGGTATTATGACCAAAGCTAAACAGTCATTATAGTAGGCTGAATAATATCATTAGTAGTGGCACAATACTAACATTTTATCTTGATTTCAATAAAAAGTCAATACTCAATACCGATTTCAATACCACTATGATAATAAAAAGATATGAATTGGATGTAATTTTCAACACAAATTAATCGATGTTTCTTCACAATATGTGGTCTTATACTAGTGTTGATATACAGCTCTAGAAAAAAAAATAAGAGCCCACTGCATTTTTTTCTGAAATCAGCATCTCTACATGTATTACAGCCATTCCATTCCAGCGTCTGTTGAATTCCAACACAAACACAAAGCTGAGCTACTTCAGTTCTTGCACCAGGAGTGGAATAAAGTCACCCAAGAACAATGTGAAAGACTTGTGGAGAGCATGCCAAGACGCATGAAAGCTGTGATTAAAAATAAGGGTTATTGCACCAAATATTGATTTCTGAACTCTTCTTAAGTGTAAACATTAGTATTATGTTGTTTTAAAATGAATTTGATCTTGTTTCTTTGCATTGTTTGAGGTCTGAAAACATGTATCTTTTTTGTTATTTTGACTATTTGTCATTTTCTGCAAATAAATGCTCTAAACCAGGCATGGGCAAACTACGGCCCGGGGGCCATATGCGGCCCGTTGAGCTTCTTAATCTGGCCTGCCGAACTTGAAGAAATTATATTAATAAACCTTGTTAATGTTTTAAAGTTTTAATTTCCCTGCAATTCTGGCGTTTTCCAGTAGCTGGCGCACTAGGTGGTACGGCGTTTAACCCCTCAGCCCTCCTGTAAAGATGAGCGCAGCTAAGAAAAGAAAAGTGAACAGAGAATGTCGAGTGTTTTATAAGGAGTGGACAAGTTAATATTTTTTCACTTATCAGCTGTATGCCTGATATGCCAAGAGACTGTAGCAGTTTTTAAAGAATATAATATCAGCCGTCAATTTGCCACAAAACACGCTAACAAGCAGTCAACGAAAGAACGAAAGAACCTGAAGGAGAGCAGAACTTTCAGCGCTTTAAAATAGTAACTGTTAGTAATAAACAAAAGCTGTGTTTTATTAATTAAATTTTCTGTGTTTTAAAAGTAATTTCAATAAATAGCTAAATACTGTGGAACTTGAAAGATGGACATTTTGTTGTCATGCTTTGGTTCATTTTTAATTGAAATAAAGCACATGTTTTCTACATATCCCATGTTATTTTTAGTGTTTTTACCAAAATACTAAACACAGCTGCTCCTGGTCTGGCCCTTCTGTCAAATTTTAGAATCCTTTGTGGCCCACGAGTCAAAAAGTTTTCCCACCCCTGCTCGAAAGGATAATATTTTTATTTGGAATTTGGGGGAAATGTTGTCAGTAGTTTATAAACTCAAACAAAAATGTTCCTTTTGCCCAAATACATACTGTACCTGCAGTGGTCTCTTATTTTTTTTTTCCAGAGCTGTAGATTAAAATTCCAATCTGTCAAAAACATTTTAGTAAAGGTTGCCCTCTTTTATGCAATTAGTTTTTTCAGTATCTTGTATCTTCTTGTTCTAACAAGTATCTTGTTTTGATTTTTACTGTCAATTAGCATCTTGGTATCAATGTTTTGTCAACGTCAATTAGTAAAGTGGCATTTTGATGACACAGTAGTAGTAGTTGTTGTAACCAATGCTGGGAGAAGTAGTTTGAATTGTAGAAAATGGATTAAAATTGCAAATGCAGTACCAGTAACACGCTATCTTAAATGGTAAATGGTTAATGGTCACATTTTTATACAGCGCTTTTCCACCTTCAAGGCACTCACAGCGCTTTACATCAAGGAACCACTCACCTATTCACACACATTCATACCAGTGCACACAGACCCTGGGAAGCGAGGTGGGTTAAGTGTCTTGCCCAGGGACACAACGACAGCATTCATCTTGAGGAACTGGAGAGCAGGATTCGAGCAACCTATTATATAAAACAAACACACAAAAAAACTCAATATAGTACCACAGTCATTTTCTGCTTCCTCTAAGCTATACTTTTCATATTTACCGTGCTTTACATATGTTGTTTCATACATTCCGTGGTTGGTTTTCGCCCGGGTTCGTGGCTGTGTCTGTTTAGCAGCGTGTGAAGTAAAAACAGTCGATTTCCCCCCTGCCTCCCTCTGTTCCTCCAACACATTATCAACAGTGTAACAGTGTGTTCAAAGACCCCTTGCTTAGTCGTGCACATTCAGAGCTGCCGACTTAAGCAAACAGCTATTTGCATTCCATTAGGCGGAAAAAGGCAGAGGGAAGCACCATTCCTCATCCCATCACGCTGAATATTCCAAACATGAGAATTTTTTTTCTTTTTCTTTTTCACTTCCCTTCCTCCCGCCGTCATCGCCACGGTGAGTCCAAGCGGGAGCAATCACGGCAATCAGTGTTTTGCCGTACCAAGTCGATCGGAGAAAAGGTGGCGGCCAAAACAAAAGTGTGTGTGGTCTGTTATTGTTGTACCAGCGATGCAGTGACGTTAGTGAAAACATATAATTGAGAGTCAGCTGCTGTGGGAAAACAAAACAAGGAACAAGACGTACAGGCTCTGTCAGATTGCCTACCTGGTTGGAGATTGTTTACTGTAGTTAGCTGTTTGAGATTGTCCAGAAATGCAAGCTTTTATTGGGATAGACTTAAACAAACTTTATTGATCCACAAGGGAAATTTGGATTTGGGGATTTGGACATAGTCACAATACAATATAAAAACAAAGAGCAACATTCAAAGTTCAAAGTCAGCTTTATTGTCAATTCTGCCATAGGTGTTCAACATACAGTGAATCGAAATTTCTGTTTCTCTCTGGCCAAGCAGTGCAAAAAGACAGTGTATAAAATATAAAGACAATATAAAGACAAAACAAAAACTTCTAAGACAAAATCTAAAATCTAAAAGCAGTGCAAAAGAATAAATAAATACCTATTTACAGATCACCAAATGTGCAGTGTGCATCAAAAACGTGCAATGGAAGATACAGCAGTGCAATAGAATGTGCAGTGAAATGCATGTGCAGCAGTAGTAATTCCAGTACAACAACAGTAGTAAACAACAGTACAACAGTAGTAATTTCCAGTAGTAAATATACATATACATATACATATATAAATGGTAATAATACATTTAAAATAAGTAGCAAAATAGCAAAAGACTGGTGTCAAATAAGCCATAATTATATGTGTACAAGTAAAAATAAAATATAGAAATATAGTAATACAAATGTATCTCTCCAAATATATGATTGAGGATAATATAGTAATATAGTTTTGCAATTTCAGTTTATTTTTGATTGTGTGTCTGTGTTCGACAAGAGAAATAGTGAATCATAATAGAAAAAAATAGCACATAGCTACAGGAATGAGATCATAATTTGATTTCTATCCCCATACTACCCTCATTGAGTATTTTTGTCAACCTATGAGTTGTACCTTGTTAAGGATTGTATGATTCTGCCATGTTTATATTCGTTGATTGACTGTTGTTGGTCTATCTGTACTGCATTCTTATTTTCTTTCCAGCTTTGTTTTTTCATCTTTTCATACTGTAGGTACTCATATTTTATTTTCTATATAAATGAAAATTCAACCAAGTCTTCAACCTGTTGGCAGTTCTCAAAAAGAGCTGTAATCTGTGAAAAATATAACCTTCGAAGCCAACAATTTCCTTTGGTTTTCAAGTGAATTATTATTGTTTCAGTTATTTCTTCATACTTTTATTCGCCGCTTTAGAGTGAGGCAAAAACGTGTGAGTGAGTGATTTTTTTTTTTACTCATAACGCACCTCGAAAAGCGTGTGAAACCATGATGTCAGCACATGTAAAGCTGGAGATTTTGAACCTGCTACAGCGGAGTTCCCAGAGCCGCTAACATCCCCTGGGCAGCCATCTTGGATCCTACAACCTATGTCAACATTTTTTCCTCCTTTTCTCTTTCCTTCTCTCTCTGCTCATCCCTTAACTGTCTCAAATGGTTCCCCGGAGATGTCGTGTCTCAGGCCTGACTGCAGGGGTGGGTGGGTTCCTCTCAGATATGAAGCGCACGTAGAATCTCGAACAGTACCAGACATCTCCTTCATCTTCATTCAAAGCACTTTGCCATTTGTATTTAAAGGAGAGGTAATGGCAGTGTCGGGATGAATAACAATTACATGCTCAGATTCTTTTTTTAGTTTGGACAGACAATGTATTGTAGTTGACAATGCAGATAAAAGTAATATACTGGCACTCAAAATTGCACTATGTAACCTTTCTTGGTGCTATGGAGTTGTTCTTTCTTTGTTTGCTATGTAATGTCATGAAACCTGAATCGTTGTAACATTATTTACACAAAAAAGACTGAAAACATGCATTCTTCCTGGGAGTGGGGTCATCTCAACACATATCTGACTTGCTTGTCTCTATGGAGAACGAAACCTTTAATGCTATACTGTGGAACATTCAAGACAAAGCAGTAAGAGCATTCTCCACAAGAAAAGTTAGATAGTCCCTTTATTTTTTAGTTTACTTTGGAAAAAAAATAAGAGACCACTGCAAAATTATCAGTTTTTCTGATTTTACTACTTATAGGTACAGGGGGTCCTCGGGTTACGACGTTGATCCGTTCTTAAGACGCGTCGTAACCCGAATTTCGTCGTAAGTCGGATTTTGCCTTTGATCTTCCAACCAAAGCACCAATAACCTTTCCATCTCAATAATTAGACCACTACGCTGCTTGGTTATCACTGCCGCTTTCATAGGAGCAGATCAGAGCCCACATCAGGTACTTCCGCCCACATTGGGCACGCACAGGAGGTGGTCTTCTCCGCCCTACAACCACAACAGAGCGTATTCTTCCACCGTGCGCCGCGCGCCGTTCGCGTTTGTTTACGTCGCTTACCACGCTAAACCGCGTAAGACGTAATATCATTTTTATTTTTTTAATGGGGGCGCGTTCGTAACCACGAAACGTCGTAAGTCGAGACCATCGTAACCCGAGGACCCCCTGTATGTGTTTGGGTAAAAGGAACATTTTTGTTTGAGTCTATAAACTAATGACAATATTTCCCCCAAATTCCAAATAAAAATTAAAAGAGCATTTATTTGTAGAAAATGACAAATGGTCAAAATAACAAAAAGATACATGTTTTCAGACCTCAAACAAGGCAAAGAAACAAGATCAAATTCATTATAAACCAACATAATACTAATGTTTACACTTAAGAAGAGTTCAGAAATCAATATTTGGTGCAATAACCCTTATTTTTAATCACTGCTTTCATGTGTCTTGCATGCTCTCCACAAGTCTTTCACATTGTTCTTGGGTGACTTTATTCCACTCCTGGTGCAAGAACTGAAGTAGCTCAGCTTTGTGTTTGTGTTGGAATTCACCAGACGCTGGAATGGAATGGCTGTAATACATGTAGAGATGCTGATTTCAGAAAAAAATACAGTGGCCTCTTATTAGCTGTACTTTTAGAAGTTCTGCAAGTAACTGTATAAATCATGATGCTTTTTCATTCAAAGCATCGTTTTGGACCACCACTGTGGCTGGAAGGTCACAATAATTCCCAGTAAACAGAAGTAGAGATGCACCGATCTAATACCGGCATCGAATATTGGATATCAGCTTCCAAATATTGGTTCAGCCAATATCCTTATCCATATTCATTGATTTAATAAGACTATTTACTGGTCGTAGCTTCCCCAGAAAGTTTGAATTTTCATTTACAGAAATCAGTTCTGTAGTAACTTCATAAATAACAGCCACATGACACATTTGGATCTTTTTTTTCCAGTATTTTATTTTAGTTTTGAGGAAATAAATGTTGTTTCCAGTCTCTGCACTGGTATCAGTTGTTATCAGGTACTGGCAGAGCCTTCAGGCTATTGTGTCAGAATCTGTGTTGGAACTGAAAAATAGGTGAATCCCTAAACAGAAGGACATGCCTGAAGTTTCATGTCCAAAATCTATCGGACCATTTGCTTCCTGAATAATAAGACACACTATTAGCCCTGTAGTGAATTAGAACACTACTTTAGCTGTGTCTTATGGAGCCAATCTTAACCACGAGCACGATGTCGTCTTCACATTTAGTTTTATGATTTGGAACATCTTCAGAGACCACCACACACAGGGGACTTAACAGTATTATGTATGGTTGCCGCACTCCGTACATCCCATAATCACCCTCTCTCCATCTCAGTGAGCTCCTACTAAATGACCAGTCGCCATGATTTGTCTCCTTACCTCCCCCTTTTTTCTTTCTCTCCTCCTCCTCCTCCACTCCTCCTCTCCTTCTTCTCTCTGTTGCCATATGTTGCCATGTTACGGCCATTCTCAACTAATGCCTTAACCGCCACATTTTGACGTTGATTTATTTGCAACAAAATCAGGGGGCGACGAGGATAATAACAGAATGACATTATTTGTTTATTGAATCCACAGCCCCATGCGTTTCTCGTGGTGGTGCGAAGGCGCTATACTCTTCGTCATGGAAACGCCTTTTGAATTTTGATTGTGCTGTGATTAGGGGGTCATTGCAGTCACTTAACCCCAACCGTATGAATTCTAAGCGTAAAGACAGAAAGAAAACACATTTGGATGGAGCAATTAACGTGTCAAAGATGTTTTTTTCCTCGTCATTCCTTCCGAGTTAGCTCTATTGAGGATGTTTTGTGTCACTAGCAGCTGGTTACTATTTGTAGGCAATGAGGAAGAGCGAAGTGGTGTGAATAAAATGTACTTTAAATACCAGATGACCCATTAAATGCCTGATATTATATCTGTGAGTGGCAGTCACATGTTCTGCCTATCTGGTTTAGATTAGCACACTGCAGTCCATTGAATGCTTGCTGTATCTTTTTGGCTTGTTCTCAGCACTTTGAAATGTGAATAATGCAGTACCTCTTTTGATGGTTGTACTCATAAAATTATAGTAACACTGCTTATAAGGGGTGTAAAAAAATATTGGCGAATATTTAGGCGACAATATAATCATAAGAACTAAAAAAAAATAGTACTCAGGCCAGTCGACAGACTTTGGGGGCAAAAAGCTTTACATGGGTCCCCCTTTATTATAAATGAACAGGAAGAGGGTCTAATTCTGGGCCCCTAAGCCTCTGGACAACAGACCCCTTTGTCATTTAAAGATCCCATGACATGGTACTTCTTGATGCTTTTATATGGCGCCTTAATGGTTCCCTAATACTGTAAATGAATCCTTCTCCAAAATCAAGACTCAGTGCATGAGAGAGCCTCATGAAGACAGTCAGAGTCATAAATATGTCTCTGAAACGCTTTATTCTGGGCGTTGTTGCTTGAATGCAAATGAGGAGGACAGAGACAGGCCAGTGCAGCGGTGGGGTGTGGCCAAATACGCCACTGTTTCCTGGATTAGCGGTGCGCTGTGTGCTGTCACCCACTTCCACGTTTTAAGCGCTTAGGCAGATATGAGACGCGTTCCATGAAAAAAAAAAAAAAAATTCCACAGAAAATAAAATTAAACCACTGCTGTTTCAGAGGTTCGGCAGCTCGGATAAAGGACATCCGAGCCTGGAGAGACTCTCACATCTCTCCAGGCAAAAAAAACACACCTGCATCTCGCATTTCGTAGCTCATTTGCGGTCCAAATTCTCTGGGCGTGATTTTCAGAGACGGGGTGGACATCCAGACGGGGGGTGGAAACCTTTCCCCAAGTGTGACGTCAGAAAGTTCCCTTGTTCAGAATCACTTGTTTGGGCTGTCTTTTTTTCAAACGCGTAAAAGGACCGCAATTACTCTTTTTTTACACATTTCGCAAGTTTTAGCCATGATGGGGGGGGGGCTAAACGGGGTAGGGGAGCTCACATTAACGTTCTCAGAAAGTGAAAATTTCATGCCATGGGACCTTTAACAGTCACAAGTCATTTAAATCCAATATACACTCCAAATTTTAAAATTAAAATAAAGCTGGTTCCATACTAGAGAAAACAGGGTATTTTAGCTTTGTATTTTACCATTTTGTGAAAATATTGTAGTTAATCTAACATACTTTGCTTCTTTCTCTTTAATGTACTATCTCAAGTATCTTCCTAGCAACTAATTTTAATAAGTAAACAAAGCTTAGAAGACCACTTGTTAAAACGTGATCCCTGGCAAACAGATTGCAAGCTTGGAATCCTCACGAAGTAATTAGCAGATTTAATTTGGCTATTTGCCCTGCGTACCAGGCTGCGTGTTTGTTCAAAACCTCACCCCCTCTTATCAGCTGTGTGAATAGTATCTCAGGGTACACAATGCTGCGGTGGAACTCAATAAGAGAGTTAAAGGCAAGGACAATCTCAAAGACAGCCAGTCTGATAACAAAAGGGCCTCACCTAATAATCAACTACTGGACTTGGCTGTTTCTTCACCCTCACAGGAAGCTTGGTGGAAGGAGGAGAGAAAGACCATGCCAGTACTTGCCAGCGTGTTTTATGGCTAATTGAAGCATTTGGAATAAAACAGCCTGAAAATGGCACCCTTAAGAATTGCATCAGGGTTAATATATCGTGATCCCACAATTAGCCCAGGACTGTTAAGATCTCTTTAATTCGGTGAGGTCCATTAAGCGGGATGGGCAAGAAAGTGTTCCCTCTGAGACAATTCTTCTCCCCTCTCTTTGTTCTCTCTGCCCTGTGTTCCTCTCAGCAGCTGCTATTGTAATCAATACAAATGGATGGAGTTGGCAGCACGTCGCCAGGTTATTTTGGCACGCACCCTTTTTAGGTGCCTTTCCCACAATGCTCGCCTTTTGTTTAAGAAGTTAGCAAAGGATAAATTATCTGCTAATAGCTTTAAGCCACTTCTTCTCTTCCATACCATAGCGTCCAGTAGCGTTGTCAAAACGAAAATCAGATACTAACTGATACTAATACCACTATTGAAACTAGATCCTCATTTTCAACAAGTACACTGAAAAAAATCACAGAAACAGGGCGGTGTAGATTGATCTTGAGCTTTATCAGAAACGGTAACACAAAGACAATTACAATTACATTCTCTAAAAAGTGTTTTTGTTTATTAACATCGTGGTATAGCAATTAGTGTCGAGGTTTAAGTAGTGAGTATCGAAATAGAGTTTGAAATGTTTGTATTGTTAAAACTCTAGTGTTGAATTAAGTAGTAGGCTATGCAAAATTAAGATGAGATTGATATTTTGAAACTAATTGTATACTGAAATGTAATTGTATACTGAATTCTAGCAACATGCAATGCCTCCAGATATCCTCTGGAATTGCTTAAATAAATCAGTATCTTCGCATGTAGCAGTTTGCATAGTAAATTCGCACAACTGTTAGGTAGCAAATTGCAATTGATAAACAGAACTTGCAGAACTTCAGAGCGATCTTGTGTAGCACCCCCTTGTGGATATGCATTTTACATCCTGCTGCTCTGTGTAAAAGATCACTACCATTTGCTCTAAAGCCCAGTTCTAAATCCCCACTTGGCCTGAGCGTGACTTCCACAGACCCACCACAGCAGCGGGAGGCGGAGGAGGAGGAAGAGGGGAGCAGTCACGACTTAGACTTTAACAAGTGTCTCTTTGAGAATATGAGAGTCCCTTCAGGGTTATTCCTCGTCATACACTGCACCGGTGGGAACTTCAATACTAGAGCTGTTCAGATGAGATTGAAATTATTACTTTGGAGACTCCCATGGAATATTTCCAATCCTAGATACCTTCTTTACTAACAATTTTACATTGCACAAATTAACACATGAATACAAACTGGCTAATGTTATGACTTGGAAACATACACGTACATAATTGGAAAGCATTTTTAATTGGAGGTGGTACAGGGGTGGGATTCAATAAGTTTTCTTCTTCCCACTCCTTTTTTTATTTCCTTGTATTGACCTGCTAAAAATGAATAAATAAATGAAAAATGAAATGAAATGAATGAGTGGTGGTGGTAGTAGTGGGCCTTGTAGTATTAGTATAGTAGTAATAGTATCAATAGGCCTTGCAGTAGCATATTTGACTTATTCAGTGTACTTCTTCATGGTATTTTTCCCATCACTGCCAGCCATGGAAATACTTTCACAGTGTTCCTTAGAGGTTGCACAGATGGCTTGCATATTACTCACTTATTGATCATAATCTAAAATGATCCGACTGTTAGCTTCTCGTCTATGACTGTATATTTAGACTAAGAAAGGCAGTAACAACAGCTAATACCCTGCCGCTTAATGCCCAGGTAATAACTTGTGGTGCTGGAAAAGGCTACACTTTTTAGCAACACCGGCTCCTGGCACTGTAGATTTGGCAAGTAATTAAACAGCATGCCACATTACCGGGCAATTTCCGGTAAGGTTTCCCCATAGCACCCTCCCCAGTCTACCGGGCTTATCTTGAAATATGTCCCCTTAATCATTTTTAATAACGTTGTAGTGAAAAATCGGCTAAATGAACATATGATTTGCCTGACTGTATGATATCGGTGTTATCTTGAAATGGAAAAGGAGGAAGGAAGCGCCATTGAAACAGGTACAAATTCTCCGTAAATGCAATGATTTGGAAGAGCAGGACCTAAGCCTGTCCGATAATTACTATATCGAATGGGACAGTATATTTTCAGGCTCAATATTTATCATCTGTACATTTTCTTTGCAATAGCGGGGAGGTTCTTGTTATCTTAGTTGTAATACATTACAATTTGCACTGTAAAGGGTTGAATAAGCAACTTCTAAGGCCAATTATTAGTTAATTCTGCTTTTTTTAAATTGTTTACTGGTATTATCCTGCGTTATTGCTTTTGTGTGAGTGGCATAAAGTAGTTTCAATAATATCATTTATCATTATATATTCAGCTTCAGGTTACAGGACCTTGTGGTATGAGGTGCGGTTCTGCCAGCCAAGAGGTTGGGGCAGCCCTGACCATAACACTGGCCAATGCTAATCCAATAGTGTGCATAGAGGGTTTGTTCTTGCTGGGATAGCCACGCAATGTCCCATGGTGATGAGGCTGTTTATCTTTCCGCTGGCTTCAAGTCCCCCGGGTTGTTACTGTAACTTGCACATGCAAAATACAGTCCTGCAGAGTTGACACATTTTGTATTGGCGTGGCGACTTTATCTTATTATTAACATGTATTTCCCATTATTTGTAGGGTTACGGGATGGGGTCTTTCTCTTTTAGTATTGCACTTTACATCAGAAATATGCAGTGTTTGATGCTCTAAAAGTAAAGTTGTTTTTCCTATGACAATGACGAGAAAATCTTGAATCTTGAATCGACCTTTAGACCTTTCTCCTAGCAAACAACAACTGGTGAATTACAAGTTGTGCTGATTCTAATCCAGAAAAGGCCATCTTATTGTGACTGATACATTTTTAGGACATATTTAGCCCTACGTAGTGAATCAAAGTAGCAGACAAACCCAGATGAGTTAAGATTCAAACACACAATCCTAGTTTGCAGTTCCAGCAGAAACAGGGATTATTGCAGGTCCATGGACTCTGATGTTACTATTGGACACAGGCTAAGTTCAAGTTATGACATGGAAATAGGCATTTACCTATTGGAAAATATTTTTGCCCTCAGTAGTAGTAAACTGCCTTGTAATATTCATATTCATATATGTTCATATTGCCCTTTTTATTTGTACAGAATTCAATAGAACCATACTGTCTATATTGTATATACTGTATATATCGCACTTGCTGCTCCTTGCACTTCTGATTAGATGCTAAACCTCATTTCATTACCTGTATTTATACATGTGTTATGACAATAAAGTTGAATCTAATCAGAGTAGTATTGGTAGTAGTAACAATGGTGGCAGAAGGCCAGTACTAGTAGCAGCAGCAATAGTGGTAGTGGTAGTACAGTAGGTCTTGTGATAATAACAACTAGTAGGCCTTGTAGTGAATTAATAGTAGCAGACAATCCTAGATGAATAGTTAGGATTTTGTGTTTAAATCGTATCTTTGAATTATATCAGAGATATAACATAGATTACCACAGCTCGATAGATACAATCAAATATTACACTTGGACATAGGCTACTTAATTAAAATCAAACTGCAATTGTTATGCTTTGGAAGACTCCCAAAAGACTAAACTTAAATTAAGCAAGAAAATATGTTACTCAGTTGATATAAAATAGCCATTATAGGAAGTTCTTCTCCAGTCCCCGATGGTACCACTATCAGCTCTTCTGTGCCTGCTTTCCTCACATTTGGTGCATCATCTCGGCCATTAAGCGGCCAGCTGCAGCAACTGTTCTGGCACATCAAAGTGGAGCTGAGCGGCACGAACAAGCTGTCTCGCTCCCACCCTGCAAAATAAATATATAAATACATTGAAAATACTGAGTGGAGTTTTCGCGAGCTTCATCTACCAACATCATTAGGCGCAGTGGTGGATGAAGTAGTCAGTTTTGGTAGTACCAGAGCAAAAAAAATACTCAATTCAAAGTAAAATGATCATATCAAAAATCTACTTAAATAAAAATATCAAAGTCAAATTAAAAAATGTACCAGTAAAAAGTATTTTGTGCATATTTTGAGATCTAATGAAGCTTCAGATGTAGTGATTTTGATACAGATTTGTGCGGAATTTTTGTTCAACAGAAACAATTTGTACATTTTTGTTTGCTCAACTTATGAAATTGATAAAAAATAAACCCTTCAATCTTTTCTGCAGGTCAGTAATAAAAAATACTTTTACTTTTCAGTTCAGTTAAAGGAATGTGCTATAGTTAACAGTACAGATATGTGCTCTCAAATGTAGCGAAGTAAAATATAAAAATATATAGTAAAATATCCACATTAAAACTGACTTAAGTATAGTTCAGATACCTAAAAATTTTACCTAAGTACAGCACTTTACTACTTTTACTTCATTACTTTCCATCATTGATTAGGGTGGCAATGTTGACGAAAGTTAATAGATGTCTTGGTTGAGGGTATCATGTTACAGGCCTAGCTTTTATTCGTACTTCCTGAGTATTAGAGTATCATTCTAGCTCTAGTGTGTCCTGTGAGGAGTCAGATTCACCTCTAAGCTGTGGAGACACTGGCGTCTTGTCTTTATACATCATAACATGCATTGTATATTTACATTTTTCTTCTTATTTCTATATACTTACTTACTATAAACCAGATATTATGTGTTCCTAATGAAGACTGAATTGAATTGTATTGAATATTAAAACACTTGGGTGACTACATGATGAGTACTGTACATTTAATGCCATACTGTGAAACATTCTAGGCAAACCAAAAACATCACCATGGAGACAAGCAGGTGCCGGATCCTCTATGAAAAACGCAACATCATACAGACTTTACGTAGCTTGTTTTGGTTATGTACAAGTGAAAAAGGTGCACTATACTCAATGTTTGTTTGTGGACCGCAGCCCACCCGAGCCTATTCCTCTCTTCTCCAGATGCTTGCTACTTGTCAGCTTCCGTAATGGGTTTTTCGGGGCTAGATATTATTTTGGTCCAGTAAGCTGCGTGCTTAAAATATGAGTGACAGGCTTGACTCACTTTTGCAAGAAGCGGAATTTAGTTTTTAAAGAAAGCTGCCGGAGTTTGAACTGCTCTGCTACGGCAACAAAAATGATTGGACTTTATTAAATGGGGTACATTATGCAACAAATCTAGCTTTTTGTATTGGTTTTGCTGCTTTTTATTTGACTTATAACATGCTAGTAATTCAATGCTTTCTGTTATTTTTCAATGGATGATGCAGTTATGTTTCTATTCTATTCAATTCTGTTATGCAAAATTGAGTTTTCAAAGTTTTAAATCGCGTTCTAGTTGTTTCCCATCACCATTTATTCACCTAAATTTGTATATGGAGTGATTTGTGCAAGTTTGAGTAAGCATTTTTGACGATCTCTTGTTTTCATCGCCACCAGTACAGACTCACTGCTCTGTACTGAATTTGTTCTCTAATTTTTTTGTCCTAATCATTGATAAACATACAGATTTTGCAGCGTTGCATAGTCATTTTGGTACAAATGAGAAAGAGAAAGCCATCCATGGGAGGTGTCGAAAGCTGCATGGCTCTTTTTTGTGATGGTGTTTACTGCGAATATTGTATTGTTATAGCAGACGCACGATAGGTCTCCTTTAACAACAAAATAGTGTCTTTCATGAGATAAAATAATAGTATATGTACATAGTAAGTACTGTAGCATATAAGTAGAAAGCTGAGTAACAGATTGCAGGCATTAAGGACAACAATACGTCAAAAATAAAAACTTCCCTTGACTAAAATGTCCTATATCTTCTTTCTCTCCATTTGTCTGTGTTCGTCTCCCTCTTATTCCCACTTCCTAAGAAGATAGATGAGGAAAATGAGGCCAACTTGCTGGCAGTGCTTACAGAGACCCTGGACAGTATCCCGGTGGATGAGGACGGATTGCCTTCGTTTGAGGCCTTGGCAGACGGAGACGTGACCAATGCCAGTGACCAGAGCTGCCCCTCCTCCCCCTGTGGCTCCCCCCACACCCCCGAGCACGAGGAGCCTTCCCTGGTAAGACCCAACACCCCTTCCCTCTTTGTTTTGAGACTCTGCAGCCCAGGGTACATGCTGCCAGTCTGTGCTGAACACCCGATAAGGCACTTTGACAACCCCTTGGCACCAGAAGGCCCTATTCTTCCCACTGATGTGTGGTCATAACCAACTCGGACACATTTCCTACATTGTGCGCCGAGGCAAAAAACAAAAAAACACAGAGCACAGAGGAATAAATGCAATGGATGTGGTGCTAATTACATAACAGTGTGACTATGGCAGAAGCTCAGTGTGTAATAAGAAGTGCCTGGGCCAACTGTGGATGTAATTGTCAGGGGTTCTGGAATCAAACTGCAACATCATGAAAGTATTTGATAAAAGAGAAAAGAAATCTCTCTGGTTTTGCTAAGTATGTTTGTTCTGTAGTACAAAGTGAAACTAACTGCAAATTGTTTTTATACTGCGTTTGTTGTCATGTAAATTGACACTCTACCTACATTTGTCCCTTTAGACATTCTGCATACTGTTGTGCAAGACTTATTATAGTCGTAGCTATTTCTTAAGTCCACGTTTCCATGTTTGTCTGGTACTGACTTTGTTTTATAAAGTTAAAATATGTCTAGCCTCATCCCTCTGCACTGAAGAAAAAAAAAAAAAAGTCTACCGTGAATTTGCTTTGTTTTTGCTTCAGTTTAGGACCTTGATTCAAACTCTCTTGAGACAGACACTAGAATCTATTAATAACAAACAAGGTTTAAAAAAAAAAAGAAAGTTTTTTTTTTTTGCAATTCAAAGTACGGTGAGGACATGCGAGTGAGACGGGAGAAGCTGCAAATGATTTAACAAAGCAGGAGTCTTGTGACTGTTACAAAATGCCATTAACTTTTGGTTCCATACTTGTTGTTTCTATATGACCTTTAGACCAACTGACGGCACTGTTTATTCCAATACATTAGAGAAGAGTTGTGCTGTGTACATAAAAACACTGGAAAATGTGAGCTGGGTTATCAGGTAGTTCAGTCTCAGAAATAAAATACTTTTCGTACATAACTAAAGGTTTTTTTACTTCAAATTATACTGGACAAATACAGATAAAAGTAGTATTAAGGGTAGTATAATGTTAGCAAAGTATTCAGTTCAATTTATTTATCCATTCATTTATTCATATATGATGTTGTCTATTCCAAATTTCTGATTTGTTACAGTATTTTTTACAGCATTTCTTCACACCATTCAAGTAACCGAATGATACTACTAAATGTACTTAGTTAAATGTCTTCAGTGAAATTATCTAATTTCTTTCCTCTTATAATTTCCTGCTCCACTCCACCACGGCACCATTTGAATTACACAAGCCTAATTGAAAGAACATCCGAATAACCTCACTTCCCCTCTGCTTCTTCCTCTCTTGTTCCTCGTCTGCTCGCAGCTGAAGAAGCTCCTCCTGGCGCCTGCAAACTCCCAGCTCAGCTATAATCAATACACAGGTGGCAAGGCACACAACCATGCAGCCAACAGCAACCACCGGATCCGACCACCACCTGCCGTCGTCAAGGTAGGGACAAAGCGTGACACATGTAGCCGTGGAGGGTATACGCGCTGTGCCCCTCCGCTGACTCCTCTCCGCTCCTCATGTTTTCTACTATTTATTTATTCATCCTCGTGTCTTGGTGGCCGCTTTTAAAAGAGCGCTGGTTTGTTCTCCCAGGAGTCCAGCTCATAATGAAAACAGGCTGATTGCTGTTGGGCTTTTCCAGGCGCTGCACAGACACTGTAGTCTCATTAGCGCTTCCACTTATCGCCCATGTAGAGTGTGGAATCTGTAGGAAAGAAAAAAAAAATATGCCTGGCAGTTGTGTGGTGAGATTGATGCTTTGAGATGACAAGATCAAAATATCAGACTTGAAATTCTCATTAGATGGATCACCAAAGAGTTGTGTCTTCTGAAGGGGTGGGGCTGATTAAGATTAATGCTAGTCAGTTAAAGTATCGTATGCTTGTGAATGTGAATAAATGGGGTGTGTGATTTCGGTAATGTCTTTGCATTTGGCATCAGGACATGACGTGGTCCCTGTTGGATGTCATATTTAGCTTCCAGCGTGTCATAATTTGCTCTTGTTTGAGAAAAAATGTCTAAAATCTGTATTTGTTCTGCTTTCCCCGGTGCCTCAAATCCTGTGGATACAGAGGAGCATGTGGATGTGATGATATTGTGTCATTGCATATAGCGTGTTTGCACACTGCAGCGCCGCAACCTTCCATGCATGGTCTATTTTCATACTGTGCCTTTGAGTCATCTGTTTCTGGAGCACAGCGAATGAGGATTCCCGGAGGACATAGTGTGCGTACAGAGCTCCAAGGGCCATGCAATTAAGATGATGGGCGGACTGCACTCCCACCATTGCCTCCCAGACAGCTGGGCAACCACTGAGCTCAGGCTGTCTGAATCACTTTTAGCCTCTCCCCAGTCCCATCCCTTTCTCCTTTTATGTCTGTGTGCACTTAAAACTCTAATATTTCTATTACTGCCAGCTGCACTTAAACCAACTCAAATGATTTTCTGTCTCTCTCCTGTTGAGCAGACGGAGAATCCATGGAATGGCAAAGCGCGTGGGGGTCCAACCCAACAGAACAGGCCCGTGAGGCGGCCCTGCACAGAGCTGCTCAAATACCTGACAGCCACAGATGACATCCTACTCCACACCAAAGCCAGTGAAGCCAGGGGCCCCTGGGGGCCCGGCAGTAGCAGAGACAAGAGTGTTCTGGGTCTAGGTGCCTCCTCCTCTTCCTCCTCGCCTTCATCTTCGTCCACTTCCTCGTTCTCCTCCCTTTCCTCCAGCTCCTCCACCTGTTCAGCCTCCAAGAAGAAGTCGGTGTCTTCTCAGCAGCAGCAGCAGCAGCGAGGTGAGCGCCGGGCTGCAGGCGAATGTAGTGTGCCTGGTGTTGGGGCTGGGAAGTGGCAGCGGTGCCATGCTCACCATGATCAGAAGTCCCAGGGCTGTGGCCATGTCTGCCCCAAACTGGAGCACAGGGCGCCCAGTGAAGAAGGAAGGCCGCCAGGCGAGGCCGCCCGCCTGGCCGCCGCTAGCTTTATTAGGTATATGCATTCTTATTCCCTCCCTCCCAGAGAGGCGAGTCACAGCTGTGGGCATTGCCGAGAGGCTGCAGGTGCCACTCAGGCTAGTGGGGGCTTTGGCAGGCAAGGCCATCGGAACACTAGTGGTGCCCAACACGCACCACGCAGACACATCACACTGACCATTAAGAAAAGAGAGGAGAAGCCAGGCCACCCCTTACTCAGCCAGCTGCTCACCTCCAAACACAAGCCTGCCCGGTACCAGGTCCAGCTACACACACGTAGCCCTAGTCGCATACCCCCTTCCCCCAAAAAACAGTCACCCTCCAGGTCTGAGAGCCCCTTCCTGACAGATCCACACGTGGACAAGGAAGAGCGGAATGATACAAAGTCTGTTAGGAACCATGAGGCTGAGGAGCCTGGCTCTGGGCCCCTGCTGTCCCCTATGACCTTTGACCTTGAGACAGACTCAGGGCTGAACATGGGCTTTGGACTGGAGCTGGGGTGGCCCAGCAGGGGGCACTGTGGGGAGGAGCCTGATGAAGCTGATAATGATGATGGTGTTGTTGATTATGATGATGTCATGGGCAGCAGAGTGGCTGCAGTGCTCTCACAGGGCCCGCCCAGCCCACTGTTCCCTGTCCCTCCCTGCTTCATACCAGAGCAAGGGCACCCACACAGGCAGGCACTCAGCGAGCACCCCGACGACCAGGGCCACCCATTGTTAGGTAATCATGACTGCATCCCCCACTGGCCTTATTTCTGCTCTCTCTTCTCCCTCTCCTGCTCTAACCACTTCCCCGTTTGACTTCACAACTAACATGTATTCTAATTTGAATCTAACAGTCATTCGGAGGGCACCCACAACAAACAATCTGCTAGCCAATGCTTTTTGCCAGTCCCAGAGGCAGTCTTTTAAATTAAAATTAGCAAAAAGGAGGGGGTGGGAAATGGGGCAAGCCTTGTTTTGCTACTGTATGTCTTGTATTCATAAAGTTGACCCTTGAACCCTGTTTGGCTGATTGAGCAGAGTGTGCTGCATATATGGACTTTAGTCTGGGAGCCCAGGCTGCACTTTAGAGCCATGTCCCTTTTGCTGGAGCACAAGGCGGCCAGAGCCTCGGGCAACTGCACAAGCTTCTCTGACTCTCCTTTCTTGCTGTTTTCCCCTCCTCTGCGTTTGGTGCATGCCATTTATGACTTTACTGTCCAGAGAGGGGCTCACTGTCATTGTCTTGTCTGTGGCATTGTCACTGTCTGTTCTTAACTCCATCTTCCGTCTTGCTTGTCGTTGTTTTTCATTTAAGATGGGTGTGTGTTAGGCCCCGTGATACATATCTCATCACATCATCCTGCCTCACCGAGTGGATAGTCTAAAAAACTACTGTTTAAGAATGGGGTCAATCAAAGTTTTGTAGCAAATAGTCTCTGTAGGCTTTTTTTCTAACATGGGTTGGGTGTTTTTGTAGTGATAATTGCTTTATTAATGAGCCAATTTGAAATTAATTGTTGCAGAATGTGAGTGTTATGACTAGATCAATAATTACCAATGCTCCTTTGTGTTCTGCAGCCAAACCAACCACCTTGCCACTTCCTTTGACCCCAGAGTCTCCAAAGTAAGTGCGAGAAGTTTTTCCACATTATTTCAGGAAAAAAAACAAAAAAACAAAAGGAAAAAGTAGAATCCAAGACTAGATTCCAAGCTGAGGCATTTTTGTGACACTCATTTCCATTACTTATCTCACAAAAGCATAACACTTTTCATTCTGCGTTATGGGAAAGTTATATATTTCATCATTTTGTCTTGCAGTGACCACAAGGGATCACCGTTTGAGAACAAAACCATTGAATGCACATTAAGCGTGGAGATCGCTGGAACTCCAGGTAAGCACATACGCTACAAAAAGAAAGTAATTAACTCGGCGTATCAAATTTTCACATGAGTCGCTGCGTTTTGACGCTCCTGGCTTTTAATGGGTTAAGCCCGCTTTCATCAGAGTTCAAAGTTCAAGGTGAAGGGAGAGTTTTATGTGCCACGGTATTGATTAGAGTAGCCAATCTCCATGCGGGTTTATTAGCGAGCCCCTCCCACTCACCCACCTCTGCCCCCTTTGAGTTAATACAGCGCTCCCCTATCAGATCTAATGCGCTCTGACTGTCGCCTTGCTTAGTCCGTGCATCAGTAGAAATTGAATTGGCAGTGTTATTGTTTTAATTGGTTTTACTGCATAATTCAGTTTTCCCCTATCTTGGCCATGTCCCTATAGACGTACATGCAATTTGATCAACTGACATGGGACTTCAGTGTAAGTACAATGTAAGCATGCTGCTCTGTCAATATAATATACAGATTTAATTAAAGTGGTAATATTAGTAATAATCTTTTCAACCCTATTAGAATTTACTGGCTTGATCATAGTTTGTAATGAATCCAAATATACGGTATGAGCTAACAAATCAGGGAGGGCATCCGACATTAAACTGAAACACCATCACTGCTACTATCACCACTACCACTACTTAAAGGTGCATTATGTAACTTTTCTAGTGGAGCGTACGCCTGCCACCTGCCTGTCTCCATAGAAACAGTATTGCTATGCTAGGAATGTTCCATGGTATAGCATTAAACTACTGTATACAGCTCTGGAAAAAAAAAAAAAAAGAGACCACTGCAAAATTATCAGTTTTTCTGATTTTACTACTTATAGGTATGTGTTTGGGCAAAAGGAAGATTTTTGTTTGAGTCTATAAACTACTAAAGATTTCCTCCAAATTCCAAATAAAAATATTATTATTAATATTAGAGCATTTATTTGCAGAAAATGACAAATGGTCAAAATAACAAAAAAGATACATGTTTTCAGACCTCAAACAATGCAAAGAAACAAGCTCAAATTCATTTTAAAACAACATAATATTAATATTTACACTTAAGAAGAGTTCAGAAATCAATATTTGGTGCAATAACCCTTATTTTTAATCACAGCTTTCATGCGTCTTGGCATGCTCTCCACAAGTCTTTCACATTGTTCTTGGGTGACTTTATTCCACTCCTGGTGCAAGAACTGAAGTAGTTCAGCTTTGTGTTTGTGTTGGAATTCAACAGACGCTGGAATGGAATGGCTGTAATACATGTAGAGATGCTGATTTCAGGAAAAAAAAAATGCAGTGGTCTCTTATTTTTTTCCCCCAGAGCTGTATATATCTTGGATTGATTAGGTTACAGTTTTTTTTTATAGCTCAAAAATACACGCATTCTCACCGCTGCTGTCGCCTGCTTGTCTCCATGGAGATATACAAGTACAGTGCCATAGTGTTGGAAAAATGTTACATAATGTAGCTTTAATACTGCACACATATACTAACCTGTAAATGAGTTGTCGTCTCAGCAGTATATTTTTCTTTCCAAGCTAAATGCTGGGGGGCTGTTTGTCTACCCCAGTTCCATTTTGCTGCAAGCACCAAACCCCAGAAGAAGTCTTAAATGAAACCTATGACCTTGGCCCAACTGCTTTTTAACCCTTTTGTGTAGATAAGCTTCTAAGGGCAAAGGTCATGATTGGAAAAGAAACAGTCTAAAAAGCTCTAGGGCAATCAGGCAGTTAATACTTGTTCCCATTAACTGTGCATGGTTGATTTTAACTAACCTGCGGCCAAATCTTAGAAACAGCCGGACATTTGGTGGAGAATTTCCATTGAATATTAAGCGTTTTAGTGTGTATAAATCCCAGTAAGTGAAGGTGAAAGATTGCATGTTAGAGGATTAAAAGTAACATTTTACGACAATGGCGATTATTGTGCAGTGACTTATAACCAGATGGAGGTTAGGCCAGCGCAGTGTTCCACAACTCACCTTCAAACTACATGGAACTTTCCATGGAGCACTGCCAGTTCACTATTACTTTATACCTTTATGAGGTGGTGTAGTAATAGTGGCTTCATTGAAAGAGAACATCTGTAGATATGGGCCTGTCTTGTTGCCAGGTGTATTAAAACACCACAATGTGCTTTTTGCTCTTTTATTGGCTTCATAACAAAGCTTGTGCGTGTCATACAGTTTGTTTACTGAATTTAAACGTATGTATTGAAAAATTCACACACATGTTCTACTAATAAGTGTATGGAGATGTTAGAGTTTCACCTGGAAAGTTCTACAGCTTGGCATTCTCTCTCCAGCATTTACTCAAATACTCATGGGTTTTCTTGCTTAAAAATACAACTAAAATACAAAAAAATAAGAGACCACTGCAAAATTATCAGTTTTTCGGATTTTACTACTTATAGGTATGTGTTTGGGCAAAGGGAACATTTTTGTTTGAGTCTATAAACTACTGATAACATTTCCTCCAAATAAAAATATTATCGAGCATTAATTTGCAGAAAATGACAAATGGTCAAAAAAACAAAAAAGATACATGTTTTCAGACCTCAAACAATGCAAAGAAACAAGCTCAAATTCATTTTAAAATAACATAATACTAATGTTTATCCTATATACAGAGTTTAGACATCATTATTTGGTGCAATAACCCTTATTTTTAATCACAGCTTTCATGCGTCTTGGCATGCTCTCCACAAGTCTTTCACATTGTTCTTGGGTGACTTTATTCCACTCCTGGTGCAAGAAATAAAGTAGCTCAGCTTTGTGTTTGTGTTGGAATCCAACAGACGCTGGAATGGAATGGCTGTAATACATGTAGAGATGCTGATTTCAGAAAAAATACAGTGGTGGTCTTTTATTTTTTTCCAGAGCTGTACCTTGTAAAAGACACATTTTTATGATTAATGGGTTTCCCTCTTCACAGATCTGACCAGTAACTTGCTCTGGTGGCATCCCTTGCTTATTTCTGTGGAGTTAGAGAAGGTTAATTTCAATGTGGGGAATATTCTAGGCAAATAAATAACAACCAGGTGGTAGAACCTCCACTTGAACAGTTACATTTACGCTTTTAACTGATTAACCTTTCACTGTGTCAATGTCATAATAGCTGTTTTTTACCATATTGTCTCCCAAAGTTGGACATTTCACCAATATAATCCAATCTCTAAATGAATTTGTCCAACATTTTCATGGTCTGCGATTTATTTTTTAACAAAATCATACCTATTTTGAACAGTTGGATGTGCATTTCTTTGACCAAACCAAAAGAACAACAAGCAGCAACAGACAGTGAATCCCGTGGGACTTCAGTGTTCAGGCCTAATCTCAGCCTAGCTAATAGATTTGCCCCGCTCTACTGTGTTGTCTTTAATTACTGTATCTCATGACACTGAGGTGGTCCGTGTGTGTTGCTATTTGCATGGCTTACCGCCGGATCAACTCTTTAAGCCCGGAGTTGTTATTCGCTCCGAGGTTTGCACTCTCAATTTCCAGCTGGATGGGGGAAATGATTTGGATACACTTGCCTCCTTTCTCTCCTCGCTCCTTCTTTGGCATTCGCCCGCTGACAGCTCCATGATTGGTGTCGGCATCTGTGGACCATCCATCATGAGCGAGTTTGACTGAGAGGCACATATTTATCTAATTCTGATTTATTTCACCCCCGTCACTAATGGCTGCTACTTTATGACCCCACGCGTACATTGTTTTGGACAGATGGTGCTTCATTGCGCTGCAGACCCCTCCCTTTTCTGACTAGCTTTCCATTTCATTGGAATCAAGCGAATCTATATCCGTATGTCAGCCATTATGATAGCCATTATTTAAAAAACTAAGGCAGCTCAACACTGTCTATTTTATGAAGGCCAAGTATAATATGAAATCTAAAGTGAAACTGGCTTTTTATAGATTTTGTCTAGTTGTCACCCTTATTAATGTGATCACCTAATGCAGTACAGTCTAACGTTACAATGCAATAAGAAGTCTTCTGAAAAAATATATATACAGCTCTGGAAAAAATAAGAGACCACTGCAAAATTATCAGTTTTTCTGATTTTACTGGGCAAAAGGAACATTTTATTTTTCATTTTCATATATATTGCATTCAAAAAATATGACTTTAAGTAAAGAACATGTGACCGGATGATATTTAGTCACACCTGGCAGTACTCGAGCGAACCCGATGACGCTGTAGAAGCAAAACGCGTTGTTCGCTCTAAGCCCAAGAGGAAAGTCAAGCGAGTGTGCGGTAAACATCTTTTTTTCTGGAACATTTCATTTTTGTTTGAGTCTAGAAACTACTGACAACATTTCCCCCAAATTCCAAATAAAAATATTTACATTATATTACATTACATTACAATATTTACATTTACGTTTATTTGCAGAAAATGACAAATAGTCAAAATAACAAAAAAGATACATGTTTTCCGACCTCAAACAATGCAAAGAAACAAGATCAAATTCAATCCAAACATAATAATAGTAGAGATGCTGATTTCGGAAAAAAATGCAGTGATTTTTTTTCCAGAGCTGTATTTTTTATATTGCTAATTAAGTTTTTTACACTGCAAAGAACTAGAAGACCATTAATACAGTGCTGTGGTCCCTTTTAACAAAACTGAGCAAGGTCCAATGGAAAATATGCTTTAAGCTATCCAATGTTACACAAAAATAATAACAATAATGTAAGGGATAATATTGTAGGGTGTTTACAGATCTGCAAATCCCCATTGCCACAAACTATATACTAGAAAACAGTTTTGCATAGAAACATACAGACATTCCCAGTAATAACTAGGACTATGATAAGCCCCTGGATCTGCCATTCCAAACACAGCAAGTCAGAATATTTATGTGCCCGCCTCACTCACTCAGTCTTTTTGCCAAGCTGTCTTCCCGGCACTAACACTGGATTTAATACTAATAGCTGTCATTTGGTGCAATTCGTCTGCAAAGGAGGGAAGAGCGGTGCATTATAAGAAGGAACAGAGGAGAGCGTAGGTGTTTCAAAGTGGCTGACTCGAGACTGTGAGTGCACTGGTTCGGCTGTGTGGGCATGTTTGTTAGACAGATGAGAGACAAAACGCCAAAGAAGGAAGACAGGTAGAGAGACAGGCGGCAGAAGAGAGAAGGAATGTACAAGACCCCTGCGAGAATGAGAGTAATGGCGATGGTGCGTTTGTGTGAGTGCATTAATAGTGCTATAAAGTAGGCTCATCTCAGGATTTCCTATATAAATGCCATCTGTCTGGTTATAAATCTGTAGGAGGAGGGGCTGGGGCAGAGGGGAGGGGTGATTGGGTAGGACATGCCATCTGAGAAGAATGACGGTCCATTTGCCAAACTTGCACAATTAAGACATTTCTCCATGGCAACACTCAAATCACGAATGTATTTTGCATTTCCTATTCTCCAATCTTATATAAGGGGCGAATAGATGGTCGTGTCATTTCAACCCTGATATAGGACGTGTTGAAAACAGCAGGCACTCCTCACCTCTTTTGAATGATAAAAGCCATAGTGTTTTATTCTGATGACTTGGCAGGTGTCCATTGTGGGCGGATACTGTATCGCACGTGCCGATGCATTAGGTTTGTCCTCTGCTCGGGTTTATGTTTTTAAAAAGGGGATCATTCCAAGGTCAGAAAGAAACCGGATGGCAAGTCACCCATATAACAACACCACCATATTAAGTTACACCAAGCATTACATTAATCTGTCAAGATTGCAATAAAATTGAGCTCAGGATTAGGCCTGGTGAGTGAATATTTTAATGTCTCTATGGCCATTGCCCATAAAGCACGCTGCATTTATAGACGAGGGGAGGAGTTGAGGGCTATTTGGGTAGGTTTGGATTATGGCTCCATTTAAATTAATGGTTCTTCACAAACCTTTGTGTCTTTCTCTTTCTCTTCAGGTCTGACACCACCTACTACGCCCCCACACAAAGTCAGTCAAGAGAATCCTTTCAAAGCATCTCTCAAAACCAAGTTGTCTTCATGTTCCTCCTCAGCCTTGGCGTGCAAAAGAGCCAAGCAGAGCGAGGCGGGCCCCGGCGCTCTGGCCCCGGCCCCAGGTGCCTCAGGCGGGGGCCCCACTAGGAAGGGTCCCGAACAGACTGAGCTGTACGCCCAGCTGAGTAAAGCGGCCAGCGCTCTCCCTTTCTCCCTGCACTCAGCAGAGGGCGCTGCCGAGGACCAACGTAGCACTAGCAACAAGCGGTCTCGTGGACACAGTGACCACGACTACTGCCAGGCAACAGCAAACGCAAAGAAGGATGGCAGCACGGCCACCGCTCCCAGCACTTCAGCAGAGGTCACTCCTCCAGACGACAGGCATGTGGAATGTAAGGACTTAACTATGCCCCCATCTTCATTGCCATTCTCATCTTCCCCAATGTCGGATTCATCCATGTCTTTGGCTGAGCAGCACAAAAAGGAGGCAGCCCAAATGAAGGAGACAGAATCCCCTTCACAAGAGGTCCCATGTGACCAATCCTCTTCCAACAACCGGAAACCCATGCGCGACCAGGAAATCCGTGCAGAGCTCAATAAGCACTTTGGTATCCCAACACAAGCGCTCTACAGCCCGGAGAGAGAAGTGAAGTCTGCAGCTCCTCCATCTCCAGAGGAGGCTTCTGACAGCTCCCCACGACTGCCCGGATCCAGCTACCTGCACCCAGGCTTCCTGCCCTTCCACGATGACCTGGATGTGGGACGGGAGAACCGCTTCTTGTACCCCTGGGAGGGCACTCCTCTGGACCTCCTGTTTGATTGCTCCCCCTGCTCTCCCTCCTCCTCGTCCCCTCCATCTATCTGCTCCCCCTCACGAGGCTCTGTATCCCCGCCCTCTTCCCTGCTGCTGTCTCCCAGCAGGCCTTTCTGCTGGACCAGCGGCGGGTCACGCTCCAGGTCCCGATCCCACTCCGGCTCCCGCAGCTCCTCCTCACACCACCGGAGGCGCTCTCTCTCCAGCTCACCCGACAGACGCCCCTCCTCCTGGTAGGTCCCACACAGCCTCATCCTTTACCCTTGACTGCAGGTGCTCAGAGCGGAAACAGCAGTATCAGAGCTGCTGGATAAAGCCTGGGGACTCATGGCATGGTGCTTGACCTTCTGCCAGTCTACATGCACATACCTGTACAAAGTCATTAGGCTCTGAATTCACTCATAAATCTACATATATAACAAAGATACAAAGATACAAAGATATTACAGTATTAAATCTCCTTTGCCCCTAATATAATAACTGCTGGTCTAACCGATGCCCAGCCTATTTTTTAACATTTCTGTCTAATAAAAAATGGATTCTCGCTAAACAAACTGTACTTTAAAGACGCCAGGGGCTGTATTTCAGAAGAGCCTCTCTCCCATAGAGGACTTGAAGTGGAGTGTGTCCCTAACATCCACTTTTTGTTTAAATCTTTCTCTCACTCGCTGCCTTTGCGTTTGATGCCGGGCTATTGTTTTAAGCGGCAGCTGTTGTTTTTTACCGAGTGGCGAACCCTCTTCTTTTACATCCCCAGAGATGAAAGAGAGATCCAGGCTGTGGGAATGTATTCTGAAAAAAAACTATTCAAAAGAGACTGCTATCATCAGAGTCCTGCGTGAGAAACTATATTTCCCATGGTTCCCTTTGATCAGAGCTGCGGGGTTCTGTTGTTTTTAGTGTCTGACGAGGAGAAGTGGGTAATATTAGTTTGCCAGTTATCAGTTTGGTGAGGGTCTGCCAGTGTACGATTCTTATGTGTAGACTTATGAATTTGTTTATGTGATTATTTAAACGTCAGCCTACTACACAATACCAAGAGTTCATTTTCTATAGACTTGTTCTGAGCAACCTGCCAACAACAAAATAATTATAAGTCTACTACAACCCCGAATAATTCCCCGAATAATGATTTAAATCATTTAGCTCAATCATCTAATTAATATGTTTGTATTACGGATGGGCTGATCTGGATTTTTTTGAGCCAATGACCAATATTATCTAAAAATCTACTTTTCACATCTGTAAAAATGGGTAATAATCTGAGATATAGAATACATATAGAATACTTAGCTGTGTATCATTGTTGTGTAAACATATAATAATAATATAATAATGTTCTATTTACATTTTGGCCCATTGGTGTGTTTAAAAAGTGCACACAGAGAATGGGGTAGCGTTAAAAAGTATTGGTAGAGAATATCAGTATCGAGTATAGTTGATGTGCGATACCGGAAAGCTTTGAATCTACACTTTCTCAATCTGTGAACAACTCAAAACGCCTCCGGGACGACTTGTGACTGTTTTTTTTTCCGTGGCTGGTCACATATCTGCAATATCGACTGATACTGAAGCTGGAACCGATATATCACCCGTCCTAAGTTTATGTAGTAAATTTAATCCTCAAACTGTAGACACGGTGGTTTCCTCACATTCACTTCATTCGAGACATTTAACCTTCAGTGCCGAAGAATCTTACAGAACGTTACTGTTTATACAAAATTTGTGTTACTTTGGGTGAAAAAAATAATGCAGTTTGTTTATAAGCTCAGCCTACTTCACTCAGCCAAGAGAAAACCTTTTTAGATGCACTCATGTTCTACATCTTGCTCACAAATTATAGAGTAAATCAATTCTATCACTGACAAGCCTTCAGACAGGGGTACTTAGGGATTGGAGTTAAAAAATGACACTACAAAAAGGTTGTTATATTCATTCGCTGGTACAGATAAATAG